>VXBB01014215.1:1333875-1464436 GCA_013399915.1 Illadopsis cleaveri | reverse complement strand
AAAAAAAAAAAAAAAAGAAGAAACAAAAAACAAAAGCAAAACAACATCAACAAAAAACCTACCCAGGAGACATGAAACATATTTATCAAAGAATAATGATGTTGTCTTACAGAAGGTAAACAAAGAGGAAAACCAATGACACTATATTATAGAAATCCAAGACAAATATAGACTATGAATACCACTGAACATGAACACAGTGCAGAAGAGAGTGGGGAAGGCTGGTAATATATTCTCCAGCCAGCAGTGCCCCAGCATTTACAATAAAACATGTACACATTTGGTTGCTCTTCAAAACCTACAGCCTCGTAGCCCCCATCTATTCCAGCTGATGGGAGCCACAGCAGCAATTTGCAACTTCATGATGTGATAAATAGAATTCCTTTGTTTTGATTTTTAATTTGCATATTTACTCAGATATGACTTAATCTTAATTAGTTCTCCTTTTCTGTGTGGGTGTGTTTTTTTGTTTGCTCAGTTTTAGAAAGCAAGCAAGATTTCATTCCCTGTAAAATAATTCTGGGGTTTTTGCTGGCTTAATGGGAGGAGGAGGAGAAGGGAGCCCAGTGCCTCCTTACATGTCAGAATAACTGGAGCTTTGTGGAATGACTGGAAAACTCTTCTTTCAGATGCCTACTGTCATGCCCTCATTCTGAGTCAGCCTGCTAGGTCACAGCTGGACAGAAACCTCTCCTGTCAGCTGTCCTGCTGAGCCACACCTCAGAACACAACACTCTGTAGCTGTGGTGCAAAACTACAGCTCCACACTGCACAGGGGGATGAGTGGTGATCTCCCTTCCATACTTAATTTTCATCTACCTGCACATGCACTTCCAGGGAGAAAACTAGAGAACCCCTAAGCAATTTTTAGAGATTTTTCACTCACATTTTACTTGTGTGGCAGGTCACTCACTCTCTGTGTACTCTGCTGGCTGGCTCAAAATAGAACATTTCATTTTTTTCTGCTGGCACTGACAACTGTCCCTCTTAGGGAATCTGTGACTACTGCTCAGGGTTTCTGCTTGACCTTCACTTGACAGGCCTCACAGTTGCAATGCATTACAGAAGGAAGTGGAGCATTTTCTTTTCATATTGCTCCTCTCACAGTTGAAATTTGTTGCAGCCTTGTCAGAGAGAAACTGGAAGTGGGAGGGTTTAAATGCATCACATAAAAAGGAGGAAAAAGCTGAGGCTGGAGACCATTGCTGGTCATGGACATATCAGTGATTTTCTCTGAAGGATGTATTAACAAACAAGCAAACGTGTCCTTAGCCTTTCTCTGCAGTGAAAAAATAACCTCCCAGCATAATCACCCTGCCTGTAACCCTATTTTCTCCTTGTGTTAAACTTTCTCTCGATCATGGTATGTCACAATTCTTTGGAAGCTGCCCAAAGCAGAGATGTGGCTGTGTATAATGAGCCAAGCACATCTCTGATACAGTTCATAGACTAAATAAGGCAGGAAATAGCTTTTACTGAAATCTTTTCAAGAGATGAGACATTCTTGTGTGTGAATAGAAAACAGGAAAAAAGATTTGTATGTGATTAAACAGGCCAAATTTTCTGCAGTTACAGCATTCACCTGAAAGAAGGGTGTGGTTTTTCCCCTCTCAGGGAGAGAGACCCCAGAAGGTTCCCTGGCCACAATTATCACCTGTGCAGTATCGCCCATTCTTTTCCCAAGAAATTTTACCAATTGTATGAACAGTTACCAGTGCTGGTAAATAAAGTGTCCTGAAGCTTTAAAGATATGCTGCCCTCTCCATAGTGAATTGGAATTGCCTTGCCCTTCTGGCTTTTTGACATTAAAATTCCATCTACATCACCAAATCTAAAAGGGATGTATGGTCTTGCACAGTTTTGCTTTTGAGGAAACCATATGTTTTATTAAAAGCAGGAGCACTGCTTCTGAAGGCTTGTAATGAATCTAAAATAAACCTTAAGCAGACACATTTGCAGTAATCCCAGAGTACAATTCTGCCTTTAATTGCTTCATAAAGTAGTATTTTAGGACATAAATGAAACAACTATGATGCCTGCAGGTAATTACACCTGTAAGAAATACACTACAGCAACAAGATGCCAGCAAAGAAGGGCTTTAATCTGCCCTTTGTGTCTGGATTCAGTTGCTACAAGACGCCTTGCACACCTTGTAATGACTTTCTAATTTCTTCTCTGCCGTTCAGCAGCTCCCCAGACAGCAGCCTGGCACCCTCCTGCCTGAGGAATGCCAGACAAGGATCTGTTCAGTCCCTGACCTTGCCAAGGGAGGGGATCAGCTCTGTTCTCATGCAGGGTGTCTCCAGCTTTAGGAGCCATTGCTTTCCCCTCCGCTGTTGCCACACTGCAAACACTAATGATGTTAACTTTGTAGACTCCCAAGGGATTTCTCTTCCCAAAGACTCTTTGAGAAGGACTTTTGCATCACACAACCTCTCCTGAGAAAATGTGTGCTCAGCCCAAGGCAGTGCCAGGTGCCCTGGCTCTCAGCCCACCACAGCCCATCCTTTCACCAGCAATTTGAACATAATTAAACGTGGCCTTGAATTCTGTTTGCAGTGGCTGAGAGATATTTGGTCTTGTTTTGAGCGTAGGTTGGGTTTTTTTCCTTTTTTTCTTCCTGCTGTAAATAGCCAAGAGAAAGGTGTAATTCATCGCTAAGGCTCGAACTAATTAGTTTTTCAGAAGTTCCCAGGCTAATTGTAGACTGCAATATTTATAATTGATTTGGCCAGATTAGAAATGGATGTCTGGTGTACCAGTTAGATAAGTAAAGGGCAAATGGGTTTTATTTAGAAGAGAAGGGAAGACAGCTTGTAAATAAAAGGAGAGCATGAAGAGGAAGAAACAGGCTGACTCCTGGCCAATACTGTCCCCTAATGTTCATTCAGGCTTGCAACAATTTAGCCCTGGGTCAGCATTTCACTTGGGTCTGCCATAAACTGTTCTTGTCCCCAGGAATGGCTGCCTCCAGCAGTGGTGAGAAGGTGGCTGATGCTGCTGCAGGGGCAGGGGAGGTGTTGGGCACACACCTCTCATCACACGTGGTTAGGAAATGGAAAAGCCTTGTATGAACACAGAGAACTGCATTTAATTGAATTACACCACGCCATTGGGACAGCTTTGATCTTTCTGTGAAAGGCGAGTTTGCAGAGAGGACAAGAGGTCATTTTTCTCCCATGAAGGGTAGCTGACATTGAATGACATTCCTGGATTCCAGGTGTCTCAGTCCAGATCCAGGCGTGCTCCTAATGCTAACCAATAAAATTCACACAGGCTGGTCTTCAGACGTGCAGGATGGAAAAGCTGTTGAGAAGCCAGAGGCTGTGGATTCAGTCTTATGAACAATCATTAATTTCCTCCTAATGGAGGACCAATCTATATATCAGAGCAGGGCAAACACTGCATCTTTAGCATTCTTATAGCTGTAGGCTTGCAAGAATTAATAAAACCACTGACTTGAACAGATACAAGTCAGGCACAAAATGAAGCTCTGGCAGTTGCTGCAGACCCCAGACATAATGAGTTTTTCTTCTCTCACCCTTAGACTGTTCACTTGTATATATTTTTTTTTTTTAAATACATTCACATTTCCGCACAGGAAAGCGCCATCCTGTGGGTACTTTTTGAAAGATTTGTGAACTGGCATATTCATTTTGGTTTGTGATGATGTTTTCTTTCACATGGTACAATACCTGGCTTGGAGAAAAAAATTAGTAATTCCATTAATCTGCTGCTTGCAAGGGCAGATATGAACAGAACAGCTGCATCCCCATCACCACTGACAAGCTAAATCATTTTACTGAGTAAAATTTCCACTCACTATGGTGTGAAGTTACTTGTAAAACAACCTAAGCATGGAAAACTCTGACTTTACCTCCACAGACATACCAGGCAACCTGTTAAATAGATGTAAAATAGATGGAATAATACCCATCCACCAGGCAGCACAGTAAGTGGCTTGGATTTAGAGTTTAAGGATCAGAGGAAATACTTCCAAAACAGGTAAATTTTGGCTTTCTACAGCTTAAGCTACCCATGAAAATATGAGCAGTCAAGTCCCCTTGTATGGGAAGATATTTAGTGAGACTACCAGAACTCATTAGGACACTAAATAATGGAAGAGTTGCTGAAAATATGATTTTGAAAGTGTTTGGGAGCTTTTCTCACAGTGTCTCTATCTCAAGCAATTTCTTCTCAAAAGATAATCATGTTATTGATGATACTTAGCAGCCCAGCCAAAGTAACACAGGAAGATTATTGGAATCCTTGTAATTGCTTTTAGATGCTTCCAGTAGTTGAGATATTGGCACTGTGTGGGGGAAAGAAATGTGGAAAGATTTTGGCTTAGATGCTAAAAAATTATACTGCTGAGGATAAAGAATGTAAAGGCAGGCAGGCTCTCCTGAGTTCTTCTTTCCCTTGGTGCTCTTTCACATAATGCCACTGACTCTATCCAAGTTGTATAATTGGTTCTATATATTTAATTTCAAAAGTCCAAGCTTCATATGTACATATCCCTTAGTTCTCTCTGAACGACTTAAAGGATTTGGGATTTTGAAAGCAAAATGCTTTAAGATGGCCAAGACATGTCTAGACTGTGCCTTGGTTACTTATCTGTCCTATGTACAAGGTATTTTTGGGTCAGATAAACACACATGCAACTATTTGTTTGCACAGCAGATGAGAGATAGATATCTAATTACTTGACTGAACTTCTAATTGCTGTAAATTACTAATTTCCAACCACTACACCCCGTGAAGGAGAAAGAAACCTCTTGGTTGACAGTTTTTCTTCATGAAAATGCATTTTTAGCTGATACCCACTCTGATGTTTCAGAGAATCTATGGCAGAGGTGTATATATATGTGTCTGTGTATGTAAATAATTAAAATAAGCACATAAATACATCACCATCCCTTAGCTACCTTTCCTTAAAGACAGATAAATAATAGATATATACACATTATATAGGCAGACCCAGGCACCCACACGTGCACACAGTTACGTGGTTTTCTCTGTATTCAGAGCACAATTTTCATTACAAGACATAGGAGGTCTCAGGAGATGTTCCTACAGCTCCCTGAGAAATAACAATAGGTAATCACTGAACCTTGATGCTGTTCCATTCAAGGGGAAGCAACCTGAGGGAAGGAGCTGGTTGTGACCAGAGCAAAGCAATTCTTTGACTCCAGTCCCCAGGTGAGTGTTGACAAAGCAGGAGTTCACCTGAAAGGGAAATTAGACCATCTGGGCAGGATTGGCAGCAGCTGATAGAAAGAGAGGACACAGCCTTAAGCTGTGCCAAGGGAAATATAGCTTGGATATTAGGAAAAAGGTTTTACAGAAAGGTGATAAACTACTGGAGTGGTCTGCCTGGGGAGGTAGTGGAGTCACCATCCCTGGATGTGTTTAAAAAAAAGACTGGATGTGGCACTTGGTGCCATGATCTAGTTGAGGTGTTGGGGCTGGGTTGGACTTGATGATCTTGAAGGTCTCTTCCAGCCTGGTGATTCTGTGATTCTGTGACTTGAGATATGTTAGGACAGTCAAGACGAAGGCAGAAATGGTTTTCTAAAACATCCAGTGTTGTCATCAGCTAATTGGGAGCTTAAAGCAAGACTGTGGCTGAAGTTAAGGTTTTGGATTCTCGGTAAGGAAATCAGGACATTTTCCTATTCCACATGGACCTGACTCATTTTTGTACCTCCTAAAGTAAGGAATATCCATTTTAGAAACCCCTCTGCACAGATCTTATTCTTTCACAGTCTTGTGCTTCAAGTTGGTAAAGAACAGGTGGGACTAAAAATACTCAACTCTGTTAAAGAGAATGATTCTTGTTCTGAAGCACCCAGAGAGGGGACAGGGTATGGCAACATGGAGGTTCAACATCTCTTCTTCCATTGAAATCTGCTTTTAAGGAAAGGCTCCAGACAAATCTCAGCTTAAGGGCCACAGAAAACAATTCTTGAAGTACACTGAAGGCAGTTAAGGCCAACATGATGGCAAAGCCCTGAAGCCCAAGAGTTTCCAGGTGATGAGTATCAGTCAACATGGCCACCTCTCCAAGAAACTTTACCTCTGAAGATCCTGTGTTATCACAGATTTCTTGGAATGGATCTAACACAAATCTGCAAGTCATAATTCTCCTAAAAGTAATGCATCTCATTCAGGGATGCTCATCATCACTGATCTGAGAAACCTCCTGTATTGTAAAAAGTTCTGAGACTAATATGGAACTTTTGTTCTTTCATCCTTTTCCTGAGGAGAACAAATATCTTTAATCAATATTATAGTTTTAGAGGGGGGAGAGAGAGAGAGACTCTGTGTGTACCCATAAAAATGAAAGACAACAAGGGCAAGGTCAAAGAAATCTGTTGTGCCTTTAAAGCAGATTGAAGTGGGGTTTATAGCAGAAACATCTGATGAAGTATGTGTGATCATAAATAATCAATAATAGATCCAGCTTAAAACTTCAGCCTCTGCCCTCATCCTAAATCTCTTCTCAGACATAATGAGATTCAGATAAAACAAATCTCAACACTCATGTTCAATATATTTCAAAACATTCTGATCAATTATGTTTTTAACACCATATGGAACCAAATCCAAAACCTTGCTTAACCTCGCTCATTACCCAGCTGATTTGCATATGCTTTGGACTCCATTAAGGACAACAAAAAATGTCATCTACTGCATATAAAAGTGGCAACACTTGCTAATTCCCTGATCTTGCCAAAGCCCTGCCAGATGTTTCATAAAGAATAGCAAATATTTCATTATGTTCTCCCTGCTTCCTAAAATTTGTCTGTCAGGAACTGCAAGGATGAACAAGAAAAACAGCAGGCATGGGGAGCTGACAAAAACATGAAGCATCAGTTTCAACCTATTTCAGAGCTCAAGCAGGGTTTTTAAGGAATTCTTCATGCCAGAAGGACCTTCCAGCCAGGAACATATGACTCCCAGTAAACAGAGGAAAGAGGAAAAACGACGACCATTTGCTCTGATCTAAGGAGACAGCATGGCCTTGCAAAAAGAACAGAGCACATATAAAAGTTGCCGTTGCTGTTTGTTGTACAAGAGATCTCCAAATTCTCTTCTGTGTTCCTGTTGTGCCTATTTAATAATGTTTCACCTGTATAACAGGCAGATGCAGCTTTCAAATGAATCCATTTGTAGCTTGTAACATCTATCAACTCCCAGCAGGGAACAATTTTTTAAAATCACTGTTAACATGAGTATTTTCTGAATATTTTACAAAAATCAATTTTCAAATGCCTGCCAAAATATTCTATGTGTTTTACCTGAAAGTTGCAATTACATTTGCTTTCCTTTTTCTGTATGTGAATATATATGTCTATATTTATATATGCTTATATAAATTCTTAAAAGAATTCTAGCCCATCATAGAAACAAGCACATTCTGAGTGAAAGCTCAAGCAACATAAACTGACAAAAGTATTCATTTAATTATGGTAAGACATGTATTTGGATGGATGGGGCAAATTATAGCACAGCTTGCAGAGCAGTGAAACAATCACTTTATAGAGAACCACCCTGAGCATTTAACGTCACTCTCTGATTTAAAACTAAAAATGATAAAAGGTCAGTTCTTCTGTGCAGAGTAAGTGACTGAAAAAATATGTCAGGCTGTACATCAAAGGGAAATTAAATCATGAGGTTAAAACACTTGGTTTTCAAGATACAGGTTTGGTACTCAGTGGGCTTGCAGGCACTGTGAGCAAACTGGTTTTCTCTCTTTGCCCCAGTTCCCCAGTAATGTGGGCAGAGAAGGCTCCATCCCTCCCCCTGTCTGCATGGCAGAGCCAAGGGGTATCTAGAGCCCTCCACCACCTGCCTAGTCTAAATGAGGGTGTTGAGCTCTTTAATTTCATATATGTGCCCTTCTCTCCTCTGAAAGCAGTGACAAAAAAGGTGCTTAACCTTGCTGAGCAAGGCCCAAAAATGTTCTAAACCTTACTGAGTTTGGTCCAAAAATTCATCTCAGCAAACCACGAATTCAGGAAAGTAGCAAGTTTCCAGATCCATTAGGGACAGAAGTCAGTGCTCGTGATTCTGCCAGACAGGAATGAAGAGTTTAGCTGGAGGAATGATGAGGATGTAGGACTCCTGTTGACATCAAGAGGGAGGAGAGGTGCTCAGTGACACCAAGGATTAGCTGCCAGATCACATTTTGAAAGAGAAATGCTGCAATTCTTTCAGTCCTGAAAAAAAGTAATGTCATAAAAGTGAAGGGGAGATTATTTGGAAGGGAAAGAAACAGCCAAAAGCTTTGAGATTTTCTGTACCCAGTGTGGCCTCTGATTTTAAACTGCCCAGCAGCGGTGGCTGCCAGATCCAGCTCAAGCAAACAAAAGCTGAGGACTTGTGCACACTGGTTCCAGTGGACCTGAAAACCTCATTAGTCACGAAATCTTGTATTTCCTGGCATTTGCCTTTGTAGTTATCTTTTCCTAGCTCCTCATTTTGTCTCTGCTTCAGAAAGCTGCTTATTGCACCAAAATTAAGTGACATCTGCTCTTCTCATGGTGGATTCTGTCTTCCAGGAACAGAAACACCAGTTAAAGACCACGTTGTGAGTTTTTCTGGCTCATGAATTGTCACCAAGGCATGGAAGGAACCCACAGAAATTATATTTTCCAGTGCAAACAGCACAGATCCAAGTGCTAGGATATACAAACACACTTCACAGAGGAGATGCATTTAGGAAGGTTCTATTCATGGATACATCCAGGCTTCATGATGTGTTCTGTGGTAGAATCTCCTCTTTCCCCACCAAAGCATGATGCCCTCATTTTCTCCACAGACATTTCTGCTGCACCAGCAATAATTAGCAACATTTCAAGTGCCAGCAACACACAACCCTTTAAAAACCCCCTGCATGCTGCTGAGGGACCCAGGCTCTTAGAATGATGGAGATAATAGAATGGTGGAGTAGCTGCAGCCAAGTCAGGCTGCTGCTGACTTTTCCCTGAGTTTCCCAGGCTTACGCTGGACTTTCTCCTTTTCTGCACGGCCAACCCGGAGAGAAACTGTGTCAGATTTAATGGTGCATGATACAGGCAATTCAGTACCAAGGAGAGGGGGGAGGAAAGGCATTTCTGAGGCAAGATGGGTTATCAGCTCTGCTCAAAAAGCAACCTATCAAGAAACATTGCCAAAGCAACTTCAGAAATCTGTAACTTAGGAGTTACCTTAAGCCTGAAACTTTGTTTGAAAATTTCATACTTCTGAAAAGCAGACTGACACAGCCCAAGAGAATCAGACCAGCTATCACTCCAGATGACAAAGTAATACATTTAGTGTATATCAAGTGCTGTGCACATGAAAGGTACAG
The DNA here is from genome assembly GCA_013399915.1 of Illadopsis cleaveri. Classification (NCBI taxonomy): domain Eukaryota; kingdom Metazoa; phylum Chordata; class Aves; order Passeriformes; family Timaliidae; genus Illadopsis; species Illadopsis cleaveri. The sequence continues at coordinate 1,455,078 of VXBB01014215.1, read as the reverse complement.
GAAAGATAGCAACATTATGCAGTTTTATCCTGCAAGGAATCAAAGCTGTTATTACACAGCAGTTTTCCAAGGGCTATTACACTCCATTGCTTACCCACCAATCAGCTCACCTTACTGGGCTTCCCAACAGTATGAATCACTTTTAAATAACAATGCATTTACTTTACATACAAGCTTTGCAGCCTGGAACACCCCATACTGCTTTCTGAAAAGGGAGGCAGCCTGAAGATTTATCAGGAACAGGGCTGTTGATGTGCAGGAAGCTGCACCAGCATGTCCCAGCTGAGCAGATGAGCTCCATGAACAGCATCATTCACCACTAATTTTGCAGCCATTTCTGAGGCAGGGAATGACACTTTACTTTAAATCTTGTCATTTTTAGAACAGAAGGCAAAGAATTCTAAAGTCAGTCAACAACTGGTGCAAAAATTTTAAGGAATTGAAGATGAGAGAAATATGACCTGTGCCAAAACTTGGCAAAGGTGCAAACCGTAGATCCCTAATTCTTAACACTCAGAGTATTTCTTGGCTTGCAAGTGAATAAGGATTGCTGTGCAAGGACAATCATTCCATGGAATGACATCATGATTTGGGTTGGAAGGGACCTTAAAGATAATCTCGTTCCAACACTCATGGCCAGGAACACTTTCCACTTGATCAGGTTGCTCAAAGCCCCATCCAACCTGACCTTGAACACTCCCAGGGATGGGGATCATTAGCTGATAATTACAACAGCAGTGAGAGCCTGTGGGACTTTTCATGCCAGCCTCACACACTAACTGCACAGATGGGCAGGGTGCAAACTGCAGGCACTCCTGGGAGGGTTGTGCCTGCCTGTGTAGTTGTGGGAAAGCCTGGGGCTTGGGAAGTGGCAGAGGGAGGTCAGGGAGGCTGTGTACACTGATCCAGGGCACTCTTAGGCAGACTTTTTCAGCCATGCTCCCAGGTCTCAGTGGAAGGCAGCACAAATCCTGCCAGGTGCCTTTCTCTGACACACACGTATTTGCTGGAACTGTCACCTTTTGTCCTAAACAGTGAGTTTAGGAGGAAAAGGCTCAGAATTAAATATACAATTAGGGTCGTATTAACCTAAGCTGCTAAGGGTGAATTTGATAAGCAAAATGTGTAAATTATGTGTCCAAAGATTTGTGACTATGGAGGAGCCCAGCCAAGGACGTCAAACCAACAGCTTTAGCTTCTGGAGATGCTTCCTCCCACCTCTTCATGCTGTTGTAGCCATTCTCAATGCAAGAGAGGTCCATGAGGAGACAATCAAGAGAAAAGAAATTTACCTGAGCTGTCTACTCCCTTGCTGCTTTGAAGGTCTCCCCATCCCAGAAGTTTCACATATCCTTGTCCTACACTACTCCCTATAGTCAGGAAATGCCTAATATTTCTCTTCTTACAGAAGGTCTCCTTTGAGATGGATTAAAATAAAACTCCTTATACTTTCAATTTCTTCTGTTGGAGACTTTAGATTTAGATATCTTTGCTCTACTGGAAAATATCTACTGATAACCAGCAATTATTATTATGAGATACATCCTTAAAGATAGAAACTGGCTGCTAGGAAAGACTGAAATGAAGGGAAGAGGAGAAAAATAAAAATACTATTCCCACTTACCCTGACAGGGATTTAATCACCTTCCCAGCATGTCACACCAAGAGTCCTTGGACAAGACTCAATTGACACCTATAATGTAAAGCACTTGATTTTCTCATGATAACATTAAGCATCATTACTAGAAATGGATGATGCAGTTCAAAGCTAATTTCAAATTTAATTTGAAACCATTAAATATATATGTAATTGCTTCTTCCCACAAACCAGCATTTGGGCTCTGAAAGGCAGCATCCACAGTAAGCTGAAAGACAGTATGTGGAGTTCTTTCTGTGAGAATTTACAAGTGTGCATGAGATTAAATGATTTATAAAATACATACATGAGGCCTCTAATGGGAAGAATTGAAATCAAACATTTTGTGATCAGGGCTATTTTACAGCAATAACTGTAGTGGGGGGGAGGTGCTGCAGGAGAGGAACAGAGGGTTAATGTGCTCATCTTGCCAATGCTGTGGACCTGAAAATTCAAGTCATGGTGGAGAAAACCAACTGTGGTGTTTTCCAGAAGGACTTTGGGGTGCATCATGAATCTTCAGAGAGTTCAGAGCACAGGAAAACTGTGCTGGACAAGCAGCGGAGGTCTGCCACTCCTGAGAATTGACCTGTCTGCTTTAAGGGCAGTGCTGAGACTGGCAGCCTCAAAATGAGCATTTCTGGCACAGAGCTGAGCAACCAACAAAAGGAGAGATCTTGCCAAAGCACAGATTAGAAGATCAGTTATGGAGGTGACCAAAACAGTAGCTGGTACAGAATTTCAGTGGGGTTACTAAAAATCACAGTCTAGAACACAGCAAGGAAATGAGCTCTCTGTACAGCTCAGGACAGGAGTGAGGTGAGGCAGGGGACACAGGGAAGGTGGAAAGATGTAAAGTATTAAAGTACCTGCACTGCTCAGATGACCTGGACTTCAGCAGTGCCCAGGACTGCTGACCACAGGAACTACAACAGGAAAGGCCCTGAATTTGATCAGCATCTGCCAGGTGTAGGAGTAAATTGACAGCCTAGCAGGAACAGGGCTCTGCGTAGATGACAACTCCTGCCCAAAGCCTGTTGCAGGAGAACAGGACATTCCATGCTCCGGCCAGGACACTCAGTAGCAGGACCTTTGAATGCTCACCAAGGTCAATAAGGCCGCTGAGGACAGCTGGGAATGGGATTACCTACAGGGGCTTGTGGGGCTGCAGCAGCAGCATGGGACAGACACACCCTAAGGTCAGGCTTTGGCCAGCACAACACAGTGGTGGAAAACATTTTGAAATGTGTTATCCCTTGGTAAGCCTGGATACAAAGTGGGGAGCTCATATCCAGATTATGGCCCATTTCCAATTCTGAAATCCAAACATTATATATTCCTATTTCCTTATCCAGTGTTGCTTCAGCACTTAATTATCTACCTGCTGGCCTGGCCATTTCTGCCATACTGGTGCCAGACCATCACTGATGTGTCTATCAGGTTGAAACGAGTGCTGAACTGGGTGATAAATTGTTGTTTTTGCTGCAGCTGCTCACATCTCGTAAATGTTTAAACAGTATAATCACACACATATCTAGTAGCTGCTTGGTTATGTTTATTTTGGATGAGGTGCTATGAAGTTTCTTAGATGTGTGTGTCAAATATTCATAGATGGCAGCCTACTGAAATATTTTTCTTTAGTATTTATTTATAGACTTTATTTATCAACAGAATCAATCTTTACGTTCCCAGCTGCAGCATTACTTCTTGCCTTACCCATTTTTCCCAGACAGTGCCTGTCTATCTAACAATATCCCTCTTCCTGCAACATCTATTCACAGAATATCTGTGCAAGGTATCTTCCCATGGGTGCTCACAGCATCCATCTTTTTAATTCCAGCTATATATCCACTCCACCTAATGCTCGTCATCTCTCTGAAGCACTTGCTTGCTCTCTCTCCTCACCATCTCTTTATCTAGGCAATGGTGTCTGTCTCTCTGTTATGATTCTCCATCCCTCCCTCTCAGTCACTCACAGCACCAAGGTGTAATTATGGATTTTGGACCACAAGAGCTTCCTTTGGTTTGTGGGGTTTTTTTTCCCCCTCCCAGATTGGGCTCACAAATCACCGGTTAATTTATTTGTTTTTACACAAAGGCTGGATGTGAGGAATGAACTCTGGAAGGGTACAAGTGCCTTTGGGTCAAAGACTCCTTCCCAGGCTTATTTGCTTCCCTGCTGTGTGTGAACTGTTCACTGCTGTGAGAGCTGCTGTTACCTGTGAAACTCATCTTCAAACAAAGATACTGCAGTGACTACGGCCTCCCTGTTCTCTATCCCTTTTCCCTTTCCAGTTCCCTTTTCCTCCTCCCATATTTCCTCTCTTCCCTTTCCCCAGTACTTTGCATCCACTACTCCAAGTTCTTCCTTTCCCATTCTTTTGCCTGCTTGGCATTCTGAGGATGACAAGTGAAAGTCCCTCCCTATTAAAAATTCACTGTCAAATAAATATTAAAGCAGGTGGGAAAATCCAGCTGGCTCTGTGTGATTTATCATGATCTGCAACATAAGACCAGGTTTCATGGCCTATTTACACACTTCACAGGGGTATGAAGGACTTGGTGACCCTCAGCTCTTAGAAACTCCATGACAAGAGGAGACTCACTCCTCGCCATCAGCCTGAATGAGATGGGTAGGGCAGGAGAAGAAGGATGTAAAAAACTAAAACCTCTCCTTGCTTTTTTTCTTCCTACTTTTTTTCCCTTACAGAAAAATTGACACAAGAACAGCACAAAAAGTTATCAGGTCACATAGAAATTATTAGAGAGGAGAGGAAAGGAAATTTAAAAAAAGGAAAGAAAAAGAAAGAAAGCAGAGCTAACTCTGACAGGAAAGGAGAGAGGGAAAAGCTTCCATGTCTCTGGTTTTGCTTCCCTGTGCAAAGACCCCAGCAGTTCATAATTTTTTCTTCAGGCAGGGCCAGTATGGTTCAACAGCAGACTAAAACATGCAGTAATTAATGAATAGCTTCACAGTTTTATGGATAGGTTTAACTGTTTCCCTTATTTAGAGCTGCTGGAAAAGACTGAGACAGATGCAAAGCACAACAACATGAATTAACTGGTATCGACATGGAAGGAGAAAATAATATTGTCACTGAAGTGAGCAAATTTGCTAATAGCTTATGGACTTCAGATGGGACCCAGATTTAATTTGAAGAGTGAAGATATTTCCCCTCCCACCACAGTCTGCCATGTCTGTGTAGGCTACCAGCTATGATTACTAGCCTGTGTCTTAGTTCCTTCATGGCAAGGGATGGGAATAACTGTGCTCCCAGGAGTGGCAATCTGCCAAGTGATGACTAACCCTTAGGGAAGAAGACTCAGTACAGCTTTCAGAGGAGAAGGCAGAAGAATAACCCACCATTCCCCTCTCCTATTTCACTTGGGACTGCTTAACAGTGTTTTAAACATGTAATGGTCATGAAGGAGACAAGAGCTGTGAGTGGGGAAAGCCTCCACTCAGGAGCAGTCCATGAACACATTAACAGGTCCAGAAGGGAGGTCTGCTGTGAGTGCTTGTCTCATAAAGAAAGAAGCCACTGCCATGACCAGACCCAGAAAAAGAGCAGAGCAAGAGGTAGCCCTGGAAGAGGGAAAATGGAGAATGATGAGATCAGAGGTCAGCTCCTTAAGAGGTCTCTTGTCTCTCCTCATGTTCACCCTTATCATGGTGTGAAGACTCAGTTTGAGCCATTGGAACAGGATGTGGAGGCACTCCAAAGGTAGATCAGAAAGAACAATCCATCTTGTCTGACTTGTCTAATTTGCTTATTGTGAGCAGATGGGTTATGAGGTCTGCCATCAGTGATGAATTATATTCATGATAAGTCATTCCCAGCTAATGAGGATCCATTATCATTATCTGCTAAGGAAGAGTAACGGCTTGCCAAGACAGATTGGGGGTTTCACAGTTTCCAGGGAGAATATTCTGGGCTGGTAGCCACCTGGCTATTGAATTTTCAGGAAACTGAAAACTTTCCAAGATGGATACCTTCTGCATGTTTCTAGTCTTGACTTTTAATTTCGTTGGGCAAATATCAGGAGAGGGAATGTAAAAGGAGGTGGAGGAGGAGGAGGAAGTGAGGGAAAATAGTAGTAACTGTGTCTGATAAGACTGTGATTAAATCAAGGTCTCACTCTAATTACACTGCATTTAAATAAATTTTGCCTAGTAAGTAATTGTAATTAAACTGCAATTAAACATGTATTTATATCACCATTTCCTCCCCTGCACAGCTGTCTGTTTCCACCTCCTGTTGTTGCTGTCTACCTGCCAAAACCTCTGAATTATCGCAAGGGACTTTACATTTCCTTGGACTTCCAGGAGGAGATGTTGTGGGGGGCAAGGTCTGAGGCTCCCCCACAAGAAGCTAAAAGGAACTTCTGTTTCCAAGCTGTGTTGGAAGAGTGGTACAGCTGATGCTGTGATAAACTAGACTTGAGGAAAAGGTTGGGAGGGGTAAAGGTATGAATGAAAGGAAGTAAATGCTTCTTTTCCTCTCAGTGGAACTTGAAAAGAGACACATTTTCACCTCTTTGAAACTTCTTCACATTCGGGCTAGAAATGAAGGTGTTCTCCTTGCCTTCTTTAGAGCACCTTTGTTATGAGTTTCTTTCCTAAAGCCCCAAATCACTATTTTCAGCATCAAGTTTGTGCATTCTTTTACATGATCTGGAGGAGAAGAGCTCATCTAGCCACAAAGTAGCACCTGCAGGTGAGAGTCCAGGCCTCGGAATACAACTCTTGAGCTCTGTTTTCAGCTTTTTAGGAGTATTCATTAACTCTAACTGTGTCTCAGTTTCTTTTATTTGCTGCTCTGAGCTCCCTACACATAACAACCCTACAGATGGTCTTTAAAGTTTACTGCAGTTCTCAGCAATTGGGTTAGGAAAGTCTGTTATGGAAAAACAGGAGGTTCTAGCTATTTAAAATGAAAGCTAGTTCCTGTTAGGACCTGAAGGCGGTAAGGGAAGGAGAAACAAAAGAAGAAATAAACAGCTAAAGGGAGAGTGATAAAAATGAGAAGGTGAACGCATATCACAGCAGGAATAATGCCCAGGGCTAACGAAAGCAAACTGGTTTCTCTGCCTTACCTCCCTCCTCATCAGAGATGATGGAAAACATCTCCATTTGTGCCTCTGCTCTCACAAAGCTCTAATTAAGGGACTGGAGAAATACCACCGTCACCCTCATCTGTTTGTGCTCGGCTGCTGAAAGGACACCATGCATCTCCCTGACAGGTAGTCATTACAGCTGGGTATGGGCACCCCTCCTCCCAGCAGAGCAGGAGCCCTCAGTTAAACACCTCCAACGAGACCCTCCACATGTTCTTGCTGCTCCAGGGAGGTGAGCCATGAAGGCCTTATCATGGAAATCACTGCTGGCAGGGAAAGGGCAGCTGATGGAGCAGAGATTGCATTCTGGACGTGTTGTTCCAAAAGACACACAGCAAATCCATTTGTACAAAGGTGTGGTAAACAGAAATGCATATGGGTGCAATGTATACAATAATAAAAAAATCCATTATTACCCAAACTTAGTTAAATCTGTGTAGGTACTGACAATTTCCATGTGATTGCTGCGTTACAAGCTGTGTTCACTCCCTTTCTTCCTTCAGACATTTCTGTTTTCTGTCTGATTAACAGGTCTCATGAAAGTTCCTATGGCAGTGTTTGGTGAAAAGAAACCAGAACAAGCATCTCAAGCTTGATTTTCTGATGTGACCAATAGTCAGCCTGATCTGGAGTAATCTGTCATGTCAAAGAATATAGATCCCAACTCTGTAACTCTCAATTTCTTTTCAAACTTTTCTTTAACCTATAAACCTCAGTTCCACTCTCATAAATAGGAGACAAAAGCAATACTACTGGAGTGACATTTATCAGAGGGATGATTGGACATTACTTTCCCTGCAGACTCACTCTGGAATCATTGTTTATTTATTGGTTTGTCAACAGTATCTTTCACTTATAAACAGTCTGATCTAAATGGTATCCTTTCCACTTTCTAAACCAAAATGGGAGGAAACGCCCAAGGCTGTCATCACCCACAGTTTCCCCACACAGCATCGTTTTTAATCAGAAGCCAGGGAAAGAAATGGCAACAGTTTAGGGCACATGAACTGCTGCCCTTTCCCTTTGGCAAAGTGCTGTGCACAGACACAAACCATCGGGTACACGACTACTTTCAGTTTGATTCAGCTCAGCTTAGAGGTGCAGTCAAAGCAGGAAAATGATTGTCATAGGTCAAAGCCCAAACCTTCCTTTCTCTTTAATGGCTCTGTGACTGCCTCAGGCTTTCTGTTTTCACTTACTGTGAACTCCATTCTGCCAGCAATTTTCTTCTGCTATTAGACAGATGGAATAATGTGAACAATTATCACCTCTGTGTGCATTTTCTGTCTTTCTCTTCTGATGTAAATACATCTATTTGCAATCATGGATGGCCTTCAACCCCTTTACAAGAGACCTAAGATCTTTTAGAAACGAGGCTTAGACAGGAGTCTCCTGAACATTTGGGACTCAGTGGAGATATTCAAGAACCACCTGGATGCAATCCTTTGCAATGTGCTCTAGCATGACCCTGCTTGAGCAGGGAGGTGGACCAGAGGACCCACTGTAGTCTCTTCCAATCTCACCCATCCTGTGTCCAGCAGCAGGGATGGAGTTCCAGGGAAAATCTGCCCATTTCTGCCTGTGCCTGCCCGTCACATCCATCAGCCCTTGGACCCAGGCTGTGCTGTCCATGCTGTGTGCACAGCTCCAGATTCAGTCACTTCCACAACTGAGCATCCACCATGAATCCTCACTTTGGCTGCCTTATTGGCATCAAAACCAGCCATGTGCAGATTAAAAATGAGATCAGTATCCCTTCCCTTGTGGATTAGTTGCTCTAGAGGGGTAGGCAGCACTAAAAAAAAAGTTTCAATGCAGGGGCTATTTTCTTCTCAGTGGTCCATGAGACTGGTCATTTTTACACACTCGAGCATGATCAACATTCCTAGTCCAGGAAAAAAATGTTTTGCTGGTTTAACAATGGTAGGAAGAAGGATCTAGTTTTGAGCAAAACCCAGATATTCAGTCTGAAATCTCAGAGAGGAAAGCTGTGAAAGGAGGGGAAAAGCAGAAGAGAAATCCTCAAAAGGTAGAGGCAGAATGCTGCGAGACATTATCCTTCATTCAGCATGCAGATGAGTTTGCCAGGCAGGAAACAAAATGGAGAAAAGGTGTCTGAGGCATCACATGCCATCTCTGCTGTCACTCACACACTTTAATTACCCCTAAATCAAGTGCAATAGCTTCCCCAGCCCTGAAATGCACGCTGCCTGTCTCCTTATGCACATAATAAGGCCTGCAGGGATTTCAGAGACTTTAGCCCTGCACCTCTCATTGCTCTGATCCTGAGGTTTATTTTAGCATAAAATCAGCAGAAAAGCATTGAGAGGCACAGCCTTATTTTAACAAATCTCTCTCCTGCTTGCCAAACCTACCTGAGTCAATGAATGCCCAGGACTGTGATTTGGATTCTCTTGCACAGGGTATATTTGTGTATTGCTGTTTCCATATGTCATCCTGTACTTGTTATGCTGCTTGTAACTCTACTGGCACCTACACAAGGAAGGAGCCCCAGCAGAAAATCTGCAATATTTCTAATTTACATGAGATTTCGAGGAATGAGCAAGACTTTTTGGAAGGAAAAAAAAAAAATCTCCAAATACCTGCCCCCTTCCTGGATACAAATCAAAATTAGTTCCTCCTAGGGAAATTAAGGTCACAAAAATTTAGCTGAGATTTTTTTTTTCCCCCCGTGTTTCTATCTCTGGTTCTTAGCCTTCAATTTGTTAATTACTGTGGGTGACATCCAAGGAGACATACAAAATGAAGTATTAAACCACCATAAATTCCCCAGTAAGAGGGGAATTAGTCTCAGGTAGTCCAGCCACTACAGTGCCATCTGGTCAAAACTAAATTTTGTGGCTCCCCCTCAAATCTATGAAGGGAGACAAAAGATACATTGCAGCCATAGGTAAATAAAGTTAATAATTTGATCATCTTTCAGCAGCCACTTCCTCTCTTCATGAACTACAGAGGAAGGTAGGTAACCAGCTCTATTTAGACATCCAAATTTTACAGCCAAAGGCTGTATTTTGGAAAGGTTTGTGCTGCTAGAGAAAACATGCCCCAAGGAGAAGTTTGAGTAGAGATAGATGAAGGATATTAAAATGGTCAATGAAGAAAGAGATGAGCCCAAACTATTAAATCCATATATTCCTGCAAAGTTCAGCACCAGGGCTGTCTGAATATCCTGTGTCCTGAATTTTGGATATATATCACTGAAATAGGGAAGGTCTAAGACCGGCAAAAGATAAGCAGAAAAAACCCTGTGTTTGGCTTAGGCATTTATTGGTTTTTCTCTGCAAAAACAATGAATGCATCACACACAATACAGAGTGAAAGCAACCCTTCCCCCAAAAACTTGCACAGGAGTGGGCTGGAATCTAAAAGCAGTATGCTAATACATTAAGTGGCAATATAGTGTTATCCTGAAAATTTCATACTGTTAGTAAATTATGGTCTTACTGAGAACCATGATGTGTGGTTTGCTGGCTCAGCCTTGCAGGATATTTGTTGTCCCATCTGAATATAAGGAGATGATCCAGAGTCCAGGTTGAGCAGTCCTTGAGGAGGACACCTGGGATAAACACAGCTCTAGTTGAAGCTGTGGACTGGAGTTTTGAGTTTGTTTTGTCAATAAATGAAACCAGAAAGCTGCCACCTGCTTGGGATGCATTTGAAAGTAGGGAGAAAGATAAACATTGCAGGAGATTATAATATTATAAAAACCTTATTCTGTAACTTGATTCCCATCTTGGAGACACCCACAGGAAACTCATCTACAGGAGACTTCTGAGAAAGGAAAGGGCAAGGAATTAGAGAATCTTTACTATAACCACTAGAGAAGAAAACGCATTATAATGGAGGGGGGTGGGATGGGCGTAAAAAGGTTTTGAAAGCTGCTTTTTAAAAAAATTAGGATTTTAGCAGCTCTATTGGGGACCTGGTTTTTCTCTGTTGAACAAAACTCCATCCCCTTCCCATTCTAAATCCAATTTAAAGCTCTCCAGCCAGCTTGTTGACCAAGACCCTCTTGCACATTTAGTCATTTTGTGCCCATGCCTGAAACCTGAAGAGGAAGAGGCATGTTGGGGGAGGATGACAGTTCTCTCCCAGTAGTGTGGGCAGAGTTACCACATTCACAGGCCACAAACACATTATATCTATCTGGTGCTACCACCTACTTCCCCTCCGACTGCATTCTATCCACATTAAAATAAATGCTATTGTAATGATAAACAACTGATGAGTGTGACATATGACTGCTGACCTCACACATGCACCCACAGCAGGGAGCAAAAGAGATTTCCATGAAATACCAGCAGAAAATGGATAGCTCACTTAGGACGTGGAAAGCAGTCTGGTGTGGCTTACAAGAACTCCCTGAACCTACAGGCAAAATCCATCACCTGTGGAAGTGTGTTCAGTTCTCCTTCTGGTTCTGGTTCTGCACATGCCCCCCATGTTTTTCAGATCCACTGGTACATGACTCAAATATTTCCCTTCTCTTTTGTCTCACTTCTCAGAAATACTGAGCACAGGGTGAAAAATCAGCAAGAACAAGGAATTAGCAGCAAATTTGAAAACAATGACACAGGTAGGTAAACATCTGAGGCAGGAATGAGCTGCCAAACATCAGCTCCTTGACTCCTTTGAATATTTTGTTTCTTATTTTTACATATGCACGTGCTGTAAAGCCTGTTTATCTGTTTGCTGTTTGCCCAATGAATCTCCAAAGCCTCCTGTGCCTCAGCTATGATTCATTTCTGAACCAATTCATGAAAGGCAAATAGCATGTCTCCAGATTCACACACTTGTCTGATATTACCGGGCACTTCATCATTTGGAGGAAATTTTTTCCCACTTGTCTCAATCTTGCCTTTCCCTCCATACATGTAAAACCATTGCCCCTGTATTCTGACCGCTCAGAGATTACAAATCATTCTAAGGAGAGGAGAGGCTGAGCTCCAGCTTTGTGCTTGATGCATTTTGTTTAAGTTGCTCGTGCTGTTCCAACATCTGTCATATCCTCCACAGCAGCGCAATCAAACTGTCAGGGCTGAGTGAAGTTTTGCTGATCCAATCTGCTCCTTCTGTGATTCCTGTCAAAAGCATCAGGAGGTGGCAGATACAGTTGTGTGCTCTTTAAACAACAGATCTTTATTTTTGCACATTGAAGGAACTGTTATTGTTTGTTTCTCTTGAGCTCACAAAGCGTGTTCAGATGTGGCTGCAGTCACAAACCAGGCTGCGCTTCCCAGATTCTTCTGCATTCCTGTGGCTCCCCAATTTTACCTCCCACCTTCTCTTGTGAGGACAGAACATATAAATATCTCTCAGTCTTGCTGGTCTCTGTAATTCCACAACACGTCTTGGGAGCACCCAGGAGGAAGTTACTTTGTGGATCCTGCATTATTATTATTAATGAGGAAATTAAACCAAAGGGTTGTATGGAAAGGGGAAGAGTCATATTTTAATAAGCTCCCTTCTGGATACTGCACTATGAGTTGCCAGATGAATGTTATTCCCTGTTAGCTATACCAAAACGATCTGATACTAATTGATATTATTGATACTAATATCACTAATCACCTTGACTAAAAGGACAGGATGTTCTTTCATAATTTAAAAAGGTCCTTTGATGTACCTTAATAACCAAAAGAATTTGCAAAAAAAAATTTTCCATTTGGGCTCTGTTAACATGCAGCATGTATTTTTAATCAGCTTTCCAGCATGATGCACCTTCTCACACTTCTGACTGAAGCCTTAAACTCATGCTGTGAAATGGAAACTTGCACTTTTATCATTTAATAAAAGGAACCTGAATCTGAGGTGAATCGCATGGTCCTGCCCCATTTCTGTGCTGGCCTCATAGCCTATGGCTTTCCCATCAGGGCAGAAAGTTTTCTAATTACAGCAAAGCACCAACGGAAAATGAAACCTAGGATGCCACTGTGCCCTCTTCTCTAATACTTATATTGGCTGGTGACTCCTGCTGCGATGAAAAATCAGGTTCAGAAATGCTTTGATTCATTAAAGAAAAAATGTTAAAAAAAAAAAAAAAAAGAGACAAACTCTTAAGATAACAGAGTTTTGTTCCCTAATACATTTGGTCCTTTAAAAATCTCAGTTTCCTAACCTGACAGGAAAATATTTTCAACTCTCCATGATCTGTTTTTACTCCCTTCCAAAGCATTCCAGCCAGGGACTGGATTATTCTGCCTTGAACAAAAAAGAAATCTGAAATTCCTGGCAGAGGAGGGATCCTGTGCTGCCTATAGGCATGAAAAAGATTGGCTCCAACTTCCAGCTTGGATACAGAATTTCAAAATACATACCAAGTAAACCCATAGATTAATGAAAAATTAAACTCATGAGTCCAAATGTACAAGGTCCAGGGCTCTGATAATCCCACATGGTATGTGGTTGTCATCACTAGGAGCTGTTCTCTTTTACTTTGTTCAGTGGTTGTTCTGTAACCCACCTTTTCCAGTTAAAGTTCACAATAGATCCCAAGAAGAGTGTCCCAAGGAAATGCAATGACAGGGATGGACACTCGGACCATGCTTCTGAAAACCTATTTTCCCTAAGTAAATACTGTATAATAATATTTCCAAGGCAACAGAAAAGTGAATGGCAGCACTTCCATGAGCTCAAAGCTTAGCAGGTTGGCTCTGCCTGGGAGGGTTTTGCAGCTACTGATTGCACATCTTCTCACACTGTGTTAACAACTCAGCCTGACTCCAGTTGTTGATGAAATTTCTTTCTGGATCACAACTGTGTTGTATGATGGAGTCCAATTGTAAGCTTTTTGGCAGCTGTATAGACTACTAAGTCTCCACTAATTTGATTTCTTGTCTGAGAGTATACATCTTTAGGGAATTTACTGCTTGCTCTTCTCTGAGTTCCAGTAACATGGCACAAACAAAAACAAAATCCAAGGATGACTTATAACAAGAATTTTGCCGGTCACAGGACTTCTTATAAACAGGGTCCATTAGACCAGATGAAATGAAAGTAGTAGTCAGGGACAAAAAATTGCAGTCTCTGAGAAGTAGCCACTCTCTGAGGAAGAGAAAACTGTATTAACAATTTTGACTAAAAAGATGAATTCTCAACGGTTATCTCAAGCAGAACTTTTAGCAGTGCACCCATCTTACACTGTAAAGGAAATGGAGATTGGAAAATTAGATAGAAACTGGGAATCTGTGGCTGACAAGGAAAGAGAAACAAAAACATCCTCAAACCTTTTTTTTTTTTTTTTTTCCATATTGGAAAAAGAGGAAATTAAATCTGAGTTGGCCAATTAGCCCCCACCATCCCCAAAGGCAAGACAAGATCTTTTTGCAGGAAAGCCTTGAGGTGAAGCCAATTCAATTAGTTTCCACGGCAAAACTGTCAAGATCCAAAAAACTAGGTGGAATAATGAACTGATTAAAACTTGTAATTGCAATTCAATGGATGAAACCATTAATCACAGAGATGGCAACATTCTCTCATTTCAAGACTTTGCTTGGATGAGTTGCCAACAAAAGGGATTGTAGGAATAAAGGGCTAATGTAAACTGGAAAAGGAGCATCCTGGACAAAAAATTGTGTTGTTCCATGAGTAACCTGAGGAAAAAACAACCTTCCCTATACAATAAAAGACTATTAAAAAACATTTAGGCGTGTTTTATTCTTATTCTTAATTCCTCAGCTCTCAGTGGTTTACAGCACTCACAGCCTGAGTGTCAATGATGTACTGAACAACACTCAAATCATACTCAAAGTCATTTCTTCCACCTGTAATTTCAGGTGTTTCTAATATATTTCTCCTCTTACTTTTTTCTCTTACCTAGCCCTCTACTGCAGGTGCCTTGGTCTCATGTTCATTTTCTGACAAGCTACTTGTGCTGTCCCCAAGGGAGGATCTCAAAGAGAGTGGAAGTGTAGGCTGCCAACTGGCAGCTCCTCCAGAGGTGTTCAGACACCTCCACCAGCCACACCCTCTGCTGCTTTCCCAGCTGCTGCAGGGAACCAGGAAAACAAACCCCACTTCTACTCAAACAAAACCTTATTTTAATCAAAGGCATTATTTTTATCCAAGCTTTTGGAGATAACTCCACAGCTCAGATGAGTCATGCCATGACTCTTCATCACCTAAACTTTAACCCAACTTCTTTCTCTCCTGCTACTCCTTCAAGATTAGGCCACTGTGATTAAGCTCAAGAGGATAGCAAAGTCCCTCACCCTGTCTTTTGTCAGCCTGGTTTTTTGCCTTGGCTGACTGCTCTACATCCTCTCTCTGAAGGGAAAGGTTATACTGGGGTGTCCACTAAAGTGTCAGCCAGGCTGGAGTGAGAGCTGACAGGGTGATAAAGAGAAGTGGGTGGTGACAGAGAGGGTGAGAAGAGGTCTAAACATCCTGTATCGTACCAAGTGTACATTGCACATAAAACTGATCAGGAAATTAAATAAAAAGCATGATAAGAAGGCACCACTGCATTAATGCCAAACCAGAATGGAATTTAGCAGAAGAGGAAAAAAATTGGACATCATTTCATTTCGGTAATTGATTTGTCAGTGTGTAATATTTCCTGATGGTCAGATACCATTTCACTTAAAATTCCAATGAAGTCTACAGATTTTGTAATTATCAATGGTACCACTAAGTGGCTATTTTACAAGCAAGGAAGGTTCTAACCAGGGACATGAAAATATTTCTGCTGGGAAGAAGGAATGTGAAGAAATAGGGTGAGAATGAGTGAAAGCTCCTCTTAGCTGAGCAGATTCTTCCCCTGGAGAGCCTGGAGAAGCAAAGCTTAATTAATTGTAGCACCATTGGAGCTCTGCAAAGAAAAAAGCTTATTAAGCCATGAGCTCCGTCCTCCAGACCACAGCCCAATTCCCACTGAGCTATCCAGAGTAGTGCTCAGTGTCTCTGGGGATGAGCTTTCTGGAAATCCCAACTCACTGAAGCTCTTGTACAGTCAAAAGCAAAAGAACTCCAACAGCTTTGGGAAGGAAAAGGCAAAACTGCAGGTCTCATGGTCTGCAAGAGCCTTCTCAAGGACTGGGTCTTTGCTTAAGAAATAAAGTAGAAGACATGAGAAAAGTAGAAGGTGAAAGAAGGAAAGTGGATTTTCACCTTCTATTTGGCTCTAACCAAATCCATTCTTCCTACCAAAAATATGTTTCCAACCAGAAGACTGCTCTCCACTTCAGATGTGAGAGCTGGAGGGAGTGGTTACAGGTAGATTTTTGATCTGTCACAAATTATTGCAGCCAACAGAAATGCAGCTTAATTCAAACAGGCAAGATCTGAGCTCTTTGCAAAGCTTTTTGAACTCATTGGAGATAAACCAAGCAACTGCCACCCACACCACTTTAAGAGCAAACAAATGCAGCCTTGAATTAAGCGATGCTTTAATAGACTGGCTTGCTTACTCTGCCTTTTAATTTTTTTTAAATTTATTTTGGAAGCCAGCTGCAACATCCAAATATTGCTCTTACTATGTAAAAAACCATTATTAATTTATTATTAGCTAATTTTGCCACTAATGATCTAAATGAAGCTTGCCAACTAACCCCCATCAAGAGAGATAAAAAATAACTCTTTAACTTGATTTAAAGGCTACAGCTTCTAAGTTGTGGGAGCAGTGTGGGAGTTCAGAAGTTTTAGAAGCTCCAGGGACAGTTTAGAGGAATGGGTGGTTTTAGCATAAGGGAGGGTGAATGTGTTCCTTTGGCATAGGGAAATGAGGAGCTGCATTGAGCAATTCACATTCTGGATACAACAATGCTTCCTGGAATACCAGATGGGACAAAAAAATAAAAAAACAAAGGTTCACTTATTTCCATCTGGAAATAGCCTTCTTGGCACTTAACAGAGTGGAAAGCTCCCTGCCTCCAGCCTCCCTTGAGATGCCATATTTCCAAGGTGTTCTCTGAATTCTTAGTCCTGTTGTGCTGAGTAACATCAACAGGATTCTCAAAGGAAGCTCCCTCCCAACAGCCTTCTATCCCACAAAATTCATCTGACCTCACTTCTACACAGGAACCTATTTCAAGCCTTCATTTTTCCCAACAGTACAAGAGTAGATGGGAACAAGCTACCTTGTGTTCATCAAGGACAGGGGGATGCACATAGACAATACTTTGACAGACTTGAGCTGAAAATCCAGTGTCCCATGCACTTGCCAAAAACTTGTCACACAGCCAGCTCACAAGGGGTACAAGTCGAGGGACTGGTGATGTTGGACAGGCACTGGGATGATTCTAAGATAGCTGGGGAGTACATAATGAGCAGTAAATATGGTATTATAGTGCTGAGATAGAGCTCTGGGGCTTCCACACCATTTACACACCCTGGACTCTCTCTGGCGTCACTATTTGAGGATTGTGGAAAATCAACCAATTTAGAAGACAGCCAATGTCAAGATCCCTTTTTAGAGTCTCCAAACCCTGCTGTTCCCTTCCAGCTGACCTCACCAGTCTTTCTGAAATCTCCAACACTCCTGTAGGTCCCCCAGAGATCATGCTGGGATATGTTTACACTGCCTTTCACTTTTCTTTTCAAGACCTTGGCCATGTTTATTGATTTATGCTTGTTTCCCAGCACTGTGTTTCTGCTGAAGGTGACCCTGTGCCTTCCCAGACTGGAGTGTGACTCTTTTGAGGTCATGCTCTAATGCCTGCCTGCCTCCTGTAAAACATCACTCTCTGAACAGATCCTGATGGATGTTTTGGTCAAGAGTTCTGCTTATTGCATGTCAAACATGGCTCAAAAATGAGCACAGACTGAGTGCCTTGATGAGGTGAAGGCAGGATCACATCCAAAGTTCTTTTTGTTCTAAAGGTCAACACATCAACTTCTCAACAGGCTTTCCTGTGGTTGTAATTCCAACTCCTTTGCTCAGCATAGTCAAACAAATATGCTTTGGAAAATCATGAGTTGCTGGAAAAAAGATCTGCTAAATTAGCATGGGGGAAATAGAACTTTCTGCCTTCAGATCACAAGAGGAAATCAACTTTTGTCTTTAGAAACCAACTGATCTTGCCATTTCTCAGTTTTGCAGCTGCCTACTGGCAACTGATAGAGCTCCACCAGAGCCAAGCCTTCAGAGAAAGAGTCCCTACAGATAGGCCCAGCAACTCGTATTTGAACTCTTTATTAAGGAGTTAATTTTAAATGTATTAAGCATGAGAGTCATGTCATCTTTATGTTTATTTAAAATTAAGAGAATAACCAAAGTTTTTTTCATCTGAGTTCAAGATGTCAGCATCCCCTCCCAGCAGACACCACACACAGTGTTGCAATGTGCTGTACATACACCCACTTCACAGGGGTAACATCCTAATTCTCATTACTGAAAAACTTCTCAAACCAACTCACACTTTTCCTTCACTTACCCAAACCATTGCTGCTTGTGCTACTACATTTAGAGAGAAAATAATTCCATTCCCTGAATGACTTGCATTGTTTTCTGAAGGTTTTTATACACATTGGTGAAAACTCCCCCAAGCTTTTTCTTTACTACACTACAGAGCTTTAGTTCCTCCCTTTGTTTCTCCTATCCCTCCAAGGCATGGAATTATATGTGGAGGACAAGAATCACACACTACCACAGAGTGCTACAAAGGAGACTAAAGTAGCAGTGCTAACAGTGCCTGTGTTTGGAATAGTCTGAATAACAAAACACAAGGTATTCCTGGGATATAAAACAGCACAGCCTCACGAACATGATACAAAGTGTCTTGATATATATCAGCAGAAAATCTCATCATAAATACATATTTATACATCCTCACAATATGTCATCCTATGCTTTGCTAAGGATTGAGAGGAGAAACTTATGAGGAATGACACTGTCGTATTTATAAATTAAGGTGGAGAGGACAGACAGAAGAGCGGGAAAATCCAATCTAGATTTTTCTCCCAGGGAAAAAAGAAATGCTCTGAAGTATAATGGAGTCAGTGTGTTTGAGTCTGCATTTTCACAGGGTAACATAACACTGCAAAATGGGATTAGAGTGTTCACAGCAACACGATTTCCACCATGAGGCAGAGCCATCCCCCTGCAATGCTGAGTCACACAGGCTGTCATGAACAAGATCTGTGAGGCTCTTCCTGCGATTAACTCAAAGACAGATCCATAAAAACAGCACTAATTCATGACTTTGCTGGCAGCCCTGCATGAAAGGCCACCCTGGGCTGTGTACAGGGGGACAGGCAGATATTCAGGTGGGATGGAGCTGGCATGGATCACCAATTCCCAATCCTTGTTCACTCCAGTCCTTCTCAGGTGCATATGCTTTTCCTCATAAAAGAAAACAACAAACTTCAATCCCTTCCCATCACCAGAAATGCTTTCAAGTTTTACTTCTACAGGATAAAGAGCTGTTTAATCACCAAAGAAGATAAAGTTTATTTCTTTCCTATATTTAATAACATCCTTAAACTTTCAGCGTATTTTTGGAGTTTTCCATCTTCTGCATAAAATGACCAGATTCTGACCCTGCTCTGAAAGCATTTCATTTTGCCACAAAGACCACCAATGAGCTCCAGTGTCTTTGTAGTCACCTGGATGTCTACCTAAAGTATTTCCTGAAGACCCATGACACCTGATGACCCAGACATCACTTTTCCAGCTTCCCTGAGAATGTCTCTACACCTCTCTCCTTTCCTGAGAAAATACTCCTGGTTTTCAGCCTCTCCTGAAGCCCCAAACAGAAGAATATCAAAATGAGACAAGTCAGTAATGCAGATAAAATTCTGCCATTCTGTTTAAAAGTAGGTTTCATCCTCTGCTGGAATAATGTACTCAGGCTTAATCACCAAAAAGGCCAAGCAGAAAGAGACAGTGGAGGCAGAAAAGTAGGTTGGATTATTATGCATTATTATAGAGGGGGAAGAAAGTAATCCATTAGAAGGAAAGCGAAAAGCTTTGGGATGATGAGGGGTAAAAAGTAAAAGATGGAGCGTAGACATATGAGAGAGCACAGCAGATAATGTCTAGAAGGGCAATTACTGCTTCCCTTTCTCTCTACTCTTTCCCATAACACAAGACCTGGAGGGCAACATGCAATTAAGGGCCACCCATTGAAAACATACCAAAATGAAATGAAACACTATTTAGTGTGTAATTAACCTGTGGAACTCAGTCCCACATGGCATTCTGGGCACAAAGAACTCAGACAGAGCCCAGGAAGGATTAGACACTACTAAGAAGTGGTAAGATAGCATTTCCCATTCCACCAGCTGGGTAAAAATAAAGCACAAAGAATATCAATCCTCCAGCTTCAGGGCCTAAGTTGTTCATTGTGATCAGCAGCAGGTAAAGCTCAGCAGGATGTGAAAGATGCAGTTCTGCCAGTGAAAGCTTTAGTGCACGGCCCTTTCCTGTGTGCTGCTTGTCACTTATCTCAGGTGCTTATATGGCTCCTACAGCTCCAGTATGAGTTCATTACAATCAGTAACATATTCATCATCACAATAGCCTGAGAAGGTACAGAAGAACTTTTTTCCCTATTGTGCAGACTGTGAACAAAAAGGTGAGGGACATGCTGGAGGTCACACAGGAGAGGGGAGCAGAGCACTGCATCCATCCTGATCACTGGACCCTACAGCAAGGCAGAGCAAACAGCCAGCTGGGAAAGGAGACAGCAGCTCCATTTCCAGGCCTCTTTCAACAGGTGTCCCAACACTAAGCACAGCAGCAATTTAATTAAACAGCATCCCTAGCACAATCAACATAACATCAGCATCAGTCAAACCATGACCACAGTTCAGGGACCCAGCCCTCAGGTGGGACCTCCCAGCAGTTTCTCTGACCTTGCAGATACACTGCACTAGCTCAGGAGCTGGTTTGTCCTTTGGGATGAATTCCAGGTGGCCATGCTGGATGGCACAGTGTCTCTTAGCATGCAATATTTCCCTTTTGCTGTGATTTCTCTGTAGGGGTTTAGTGCATGCAGCCCACTCAGGGTCAGGCCAGGAAGCTGCTGCATGTTTTATTTACCTAACCAGTGCCAGACAGTTCAATGCAACCACTCCCATGGGTTCCACAATCTACCAACCTTTTAAAGGGACAGATGTACAGAAATCAGGGCTTTCCTCCACGTGGAAATGGATCACTATTTTTTTTTAATTTCCCAAATGGCTATGTATATGCACTCTGTATAATTTTTGATATTATCATATGTTTTTAATATCTTTAACTGAGTGATTTATCAGTCATTCTCTGATGATAACTAAAACAGTCCTTTAACATTCATATGTCTTTTCTTTTCTCTCTTCTTCTTTAACCTTTCCTTTTCCTGGAGCAGCTTTGCCCTGAGGTGGAAATGTAAAGGTCCACCACAATCTTTACTGGAGAAAAGAGTCCCATTTGAAGCCGATTCTGTGACACAATGAATGCACAGGTCATTTTGAGAATAAAACATAAAGACACAGTAACCATAAAAGTTTTATTTCCTTCACAAGTGATAAGCATGTATGAAGGAAAGACTTTTCTTTTTGCTGCCTTTGGCCTGCAGTGGAACACCTGTTTAAAAATGTTCCTTGATACTAATCTCCAACTGGTGTTTGACTTATGTTGAACTCTCTCAAATGTCACCAGCTTTCAACTGGTGCTGTGAAAAGACCTAACTTACATATCTATAAAAGAGCTCTATTTTAACCAAGTCTCATTCTTTCTTCCTTTCTTCCTTCCTGCCTTTTTTTTCCTCCTTTCTTTCTATCTTTATTCTGCCACCACAATTCTGTTTTGATTTTGAGTTTTCATACAAAGAAAAGGGAAAGAGGAGAAGCTACAAATTATACAGAATAAAACTACTCTTAATTTGTCTAAGCCGCCTTTAAATCAACACATTTTTCCTTACTCTGACCTAGCACAAAGTTTTTAACTAAATCTGCCTTTTAAGAGGTTGTTTTGCTTCACCAGGGAACAGTCAGCCTTTCTGAGCTGGAGAGTGGATCCTGAAGAGATGCCAGGAGCACCCTGTAAAGGTGAGGAAGGTGCTTCTTCAGAAATACAGAGACATGGAATGGGAAGGAAAAAGTAGATGCCCACAAAGATTAGGAATGAACAGATTTAATGTCACCTGTTCCAACACGCAACTCTATACTGAAGTGTTACCATAAAGCAAAAATCTCTGTCACTTTGATTGTATGTCCATGAAAATGATAAATCTTCACTGCACAGTAGATTTCCATGGGCCCCCCTTCCAAAGTCAGGCAAGGCAGGAGATTGGGACACTCTTCAATCAGGGAAGCATCAAACAGTCAAGGATGCAGCTCAGGATGTTACTGACAAAGATCAGTAGAAAATTGCTTCCATAATGGGATCTTGTTATGAATCAATAGATAAAAAAAATCTAATCAAGCACATTCCACCACACACATCACAGGGAGATCACAGGCAAGTGCAAGTCACAGATTCCTTGATCATTGGCTTGATGGGCACAGGAGATGCAAAGCTGAGTCATGCAGCTGGACAGAGGGAAAGAAGAATAATGATGATATTGCCCCTTTGAGGAAAGGAAGGACTCAAATTCCATGTTCAGAAAGATTGCCAGAAATTGTCAGTGCTCCACATTATTCCTTAACCTGAAGCATCATTAGATTATTGGCTCTGAAGTTCACACTCTGAAAAGTAGTTTGGTTCTCTAATAAGGCATCGAGGCACAGCACCAGTGAGCCCAGATACCATGAGGATAATGACATGGGTAGTTCTCTCCTTTCTGCTGGTGTCTTATCTCTCAGATCTGAACACTGGACACACTTTCCATAGCACTGCTCATCTGAGCATTTCAAAATGCTTTATAGATGTTCATTATAAGTAATTGCAGGCAGCACGTGTGAATAATTTACAGGATGGTAGAAATGAAATTTCTACTGCTCTCACACTCTTTGCAGTTTTAACACTTTTAAAATTTGTTCTCTCTCTTTTTCTGGCCAGTGTAAATTAAGAGTATCAGATATTTGAATGTCTTCCTAAATCACATCTCTAGGTGCCTATAGTTACAAATACCCCAAATTTGGAAGCAAATCTAAAGCAGCAGCCTAAGACAGAGATCCCTTCTAGAACCAGCTGTGCCAATGGAAGGGTTTCTGCCTCCAGCTGGATTTTCTAGCTAACATGAGCTGCTCCATCATTGCTAACTTAGCTTTTTATCCCAGTAAAAAGTAACAGTAATCAGTAAGGAGGTGTGGGCTGCAAGGCAGTAAGTGGGAGAGAATCTGACTCTAAAACACACCCCCCTAATATCTTGAAAAAGCCTGAGAAATTAACAGACCTGAACACATTAAATTCAGTCAGAGTCACTTCTCAAGGTGTCTCATTAAGACAAATACAGTTTAAGCATGTGAAGATCCTTTATTGATCAACAGGGGAAAAGAAACCTTTTCTTTTTAGATTTGCTGGGGTTTTCTCCTCCATTTTCTGCAGAGATTTTACACAATTCTGTTCACTCAGTCTCTGCCTTTCATTTTTCCCTGTCAGCTTTGGGATTCCATCTCCCAGGGCAGTCTACATTTAACAGTCACAAGCATTTAAAACATAACTGTGAATTGTCATAATTGTCATTTTGAGCAGAGGCTGGGATTTCTGGGGTTTATTTCCTTTTTTTCTTTTTTTTCCCTACAGGGTCTTAATTGCCTTTTTCATCAGGGATTTTCAAATGTCGTTGATGCTTGGGAGAGTTTAATACTTGAAAAAGAGAAGAATGGTGCCCACCTCAGACACTCAGAAGGGAAAGTGATTCAAAGAAGCAGAACTAGAAAGGTGTGTCAAATGGCTAAAGGTGTGACACAAAGCCCAGCAAAGTACAAAGCTGAACACAAAGGAGGAAGGAAAAATACAGCAGCTGTCTACCAAGCCAACATGAAAATGTTAAAAAGTTAAATAACTGGAAAGGAAAAAAATGGGAGAGCTTTCATGGCAGGAAAAAGAAAGGGCAAAAGAGAAAGAAGCAGCACAAAGACAACATAGAAGACTATGCACACAGAGGAAAAAAGACATGTCCAATGACAGAACATATGGACAAAGAAAAGTCACCCCAGCCACAGATGGATTTCCAAGGCAACACACAGAAACCAAACAAAAATTATAGGCTAGAAATTAATTTAAAATCTCCACGAAATAATTAAAACCCAAAAATATTTTTGAAAAGATAAAAGCAAATAACCTTTTCCAGTTTAATAAAAATGTTCATTTTCTAAAAATGCCATTTTCCAACACAAGTTTTTCCATTCAGCTGATGTCACCCAGCTTCAGTTATGTATTCCAGGCCCCCAGGGCTAAACATAATCTATCTGTGTTTGAAATGAGAACATCTTTGTTCAAACTTCAGGCCAACAGCAACCAAAGGATCTAGTCATTGCAGAGCCTGGGTGGCACAGGAGGCTATTACATCTCTCCTTCACCTCTGGAGTTAGAGGGGGAACAAATTTGACAGTCCCAGGGTGTTCCTACAGGGATTTCCATTTCCTTCAGACTTCTATGCTCACTTTCTTCACCCAAAGCAGATTTCATGACCAAAAGTCATGGCAATGTCACAGGCCAGGATTTAGTAGAAATGAAAATTGCTCAAGGGGCAAAACTGAAGAAAACAGATGTAAATCAAAGACTTGGATGCATTAGCAGAATGGCTGTGATGAGAATGGCTGGAAATATCCAAGTTCAGGAGAAGAAGAGCTGAAGAGAACTCTGTGGAAACTTAGTACAAGAACAAGTTGCCATTCAGAATGGAAGAGGTAGAAAATTGCTGTGGCCTCTGACCAGCAACACTACAACTTCTGTTCACCTTCATAAAAATCAGGAAACACACCCAATGTTTCAATAACGAAGGAAAACACCCTACAGCAAATGCAGATTTTTAAAAGAGAGTTCTAGCTGTATGTTCTATCCCAGCTGGTTTTGGTCCACTGCTTTTAGCTGTTTCCTGAGGCATGATTACTTCCAGTTTTGGAATGCATTAGTGTTCAGCTCAGCTCTAGGCACTATTCTAAAGGATAGAGGCAGGGTGAATTTTTAAAGGAGCCAGATAACAGAATTATTTTTACACGAGCTGTTACTGTTCTTTCTCACTGGAACACCTCTCTGCTGGTACTGCTGATCTGAGCCAGCCCTCACCCTGAAGGGCACTTTACTTTTAGTCCTCACTTCACTCACGGCTGTGAGAGCTCAGCCATGAAAGGAAGCACTAGGCACATCCTACATCCCAGCTGCAGCTCTCCACCTCTCCACTCCTCACCCAGCTGGAGGAGTTTGGCTCCTCTGTGCCCTGACTGAACCAACCAAGTTCAGGCAAGCTCGGCACGAGCTGTCTCAGCCCCAATAATGAGGCCACTGGGAATCATTTAGGATGATGTCATTAGTGCAAACACATAACCTTTGAGTTCTTGGAGGTAATTTCATCTCTGTTTCTGTGGCTGATGAAGTCTGTTGCGTGCAGACTTGAGGAAACCGGGGCAGGATATTTCAAGTCAATCTCAACTAAGCCTGATAACTCCCCCCACTTCCACCTCCCTTATTTATAGCCAACAACTGGACATTGCAAGTCAATGACCATTGACAATATGACACGAGGATCTACAGACCCAGCAAGTCTAATAGCAACTGAGCTGACAGTGCTGGATCCTGGCTCTCATCAGAGGAGAGACAAATATTCCAGCTGCCAATAGATGTGCCCTAGCATGGACCTTATGTGAAGCACCCTGGGCCTGAGGGAGCAATAGAAATCAATTAAAATTCTTTGTTGTGTCAAATTCTGCACACCTTTCAGCAGCTGCCTCTCCTCCTTCCTCTGCTACAGGTGGACCACAAATCAGAAACCCTTTTCTGTACAACAAACAGCTAAAGCTTTAAAGAATTAACAGGATGGCAGGGGTTTTTTGTTTGCTGATATAATCAGGGATCTCACCTCCTTTTCAAAGCCCACAGGACCAAATGTGTGAAATCTTTCATTGATTCTGCAGCTTCCCTTTCCAATCTTGTTTGCAAAAATCTCTTGAAATTTATCCTGCACTTGAAGACGGCATTTATAGTTGTCACTTTTGCCTACTCTCAGCATCCATCCTCCACACAAACAGCTTCTCCCTGTAGTCAAAGAGGACATCTGATAATTTCCTAGAGGCAGGTTTACA
This sequence comes from Illadopsis cleaveri, assembly GCA_013399915.1. Classification (NCBI taxonomy): domain Eukaryota; kingdom Metazoa; phylum Chordata; class Aves; order Passeriformes; family Timaliidae; genus Illadopsis; species Illadopsis cleaveri. The sequence goes on along the minus strand of VXBB01014215.1, from coordinate 1,429,193 downwards.
GTAAGGATCTGCTCACAGAGGAAGAGAAGAGACTCTGAAAGTGTGCTCCAGCTGCTCTGCTTAAATGTCCCTTCAGGGTCCACTTCAGCTGACTGAGAGGAGCTCTGGCCGGATCTTGGCTAACCCCAGGATCCAGGGCTACCACAGACAGAGGTTCAGCACAGCTGAGAATCAAGCCTGAGGTCCCAAAACAGCTCAACCCTGCTACTTTTTAAACCCACATGTCAATTAGTAGTGAATGAGGACTGCTCGAATTGATCAGAAAACAACAGATCATTTCTTACAGCCCACCCCAGGGCTGTATAACAGCAACAATTCTGCATTAATGAGGGCCTGGGCTGCAGCTGGGACAGTTGTCTTGAAGCACAAGAATCTCAGGTTTAGCTCTAATACTTCAAACCATGAAACCTTTCATAATTCTCTGTGTAAACTCACAAATTACTTGCTCAGCCACTAGAAAGCATCATCTTACCTCCCTGAGCTTCCAAGAGTCAGACTCAAAGGAAGGAGCAGAACATGGGAGAACTGCGAGTGTGGATGGGACAATGGGACAAAAGGCAAAGTGAGAAAAAATCTCTTCAAAATAACAGTAATAAATCAGAAAGCACTGATACTCTGTCTGCACAGCTGGTGGTATTGACAAACATATCTCCTTTGCTTTTTCCACAATTACACTATCAACCAGGCTTCTGGAAGCAATAAAACCTCTTTATCTACTATTGCTGTACACTGAGATTTGAAATTACCTTCAATGACAAAATGCAGGCCTCAGTGCCCTCACTGGCATATAGTAGGTCTGAGACATTAACATCAAGAGAAGCTGTGAATGAGTCCTGCTCCTTCATTGCTCTCACAATAGCAGATGGTACCTGCTGAAAAGTCACTGTGATTTGCTGGGCAGAACCTCAGCTTAATGGGGACAAAGCACCCCTGAGTTTGAGAATAGCTTCTGTCTTCATTACAAGCTCTTCACCCACCTTCACAGACACAGTCCTGTAACTAATGACTGCAAGAGGCTCACCACAGGCTCTGCAGAGTGCTTTAGCATAACAGCAACTGCTCATCGCTGAGTGGTGATTATCTTGTCACACCAGCACTTCCTTCTCCTAGGCAGACATGGTGAAGTTATCTGGAGAATGCCTAAAACACACATTTTTGAGAGGGAACTGTGGGGTGATGGATTATGGGAGGCTGCCAACACAGGCACCGGAGCCATTAAGGCTGACTGAGGTCTGATTACAGTTTTGCATAGTGTAATGGCACATCTGAAAATGTGTAATTTTATGGCTCATTGCTTGTTTCCTACCTAGAATTGTGCAAGAAGGAAAAACTGCCGGAGTCTGGTGGGTTTGAAATCACCTGTTTGTGTTCTACTATGAAATAGTCTACAAAATCTCATGAAATACTAAGCAAGGAAAATGCTTGGCTCCCTCTAAATTGCTTCAAAGTGATCAGCCAGCAATTGAAAAGTAGAGTTGGAATTGCTGGAACATTCCCTGATATTTGCTTTTTGTAACTCCCCTAAAGTAGGAAGCCTCCATTTCATTTCTCTCACTTTCCTGAAGAGAACTACCTATTTTCTTATGCATTTCCTTATGGCATTTATTTTTTGCCCTGTAAAGCTACTGCTGCTGCACATATGTCTTGCAATACAGGACCTCTATAAACCAAGAGCTGGTGTAAGAAAATGAGTGTCACCTTCTGCCACTGAGAGATAGAGGCTGGGAGGAAACAGGTTTTCTTTCCATGATGACCTTTGTTTTGGCTCTGCTCTCTCACTCCCATTCAGCCACAGCAGTCAGGGCTGGCAGAGCATGTTTGTCCCCTTAACTCAGGTGCTGCCCCTGCTCTGACCCAGGTAAAGAGCTGAACACTGATTTAAACTTTCTCAGTTTTCACATGTGCCAGCCAGCAGGCCCTTTCCTTTAGCAGTATATCACGAAGCAAGGAAAGATTTGGCTTCTGCCTTGAAAATGCAATTCTTCACCAGGTTGTGATGAGGCCTTGGGGTGGCTTTGAGGTGTCTACTTTATATTTTCACTGGTGTAGCTCTTGTTTAAGAGAGACAATTTTTATTCTGGCTAGCTTCCACATTCCAGTGCCAAACAACACCCACTCTGACAGCATCACTTTCTCTTTTTTCCTGCCAGCCTCTGTCATGTTGCTGTTCATATTCTTGTTTTTCTAATCCCTGAGTCCCTTCTTTCATTCACTACTGTCAGAGACCTTGATCAGGCAGCAGCAGACCTCCTAAAAAGACCTCAAGGCTTAAGTATACCCACAGTCAGGCATCAGGAAAACTTCTGCACCAAATAAAAGAAAACTGTCTTTGGGCATGAGGAGTAGGCTGAGATCTACAGCTGCCAATTAAAAAGGTGCACTAATTACCCTGAGCCAGGGAATTTCACATGCAGACACACAGTATCATACATTTGCTAGAGAAAATCTGTGTTTGCATGAGCAGAGCAGGAAAAGCTCCAAATTTTGTGATTGTTTGTAAATTCAGTGAGCACTTTAAATCCTCTTTGGGGTGATTAGAGGTGATCAGGAGCTGGCAGTCGCCTGGCTCTCAGCAGAGGTGCTGCAAAGCTGGTCCTGCAGCAGCAGCCTTGGGAATACACAAAGTCTCTGTTCCTGGTGAGCACCTTCCAGAAAGCAGGATATGCTCCAGCAGCTACAAAAGGGGGCAAAAAGGACCACTGGATTTAGAGTAATGAACCAAGTTTAGGCTTTGGGGGTTTGGGGCTGATTTTTTTTTTTTTAATTTTGGTTGGCTAGTTGGTGGTTGGTTGGGTTTTGTGTATGTGTATGGCTTGTTTGGTTTATTAGGTTTTTTTGGTTTTTTGGGGTTTTTTTTCCCATGAAACTGTTGGTTCTTTATTCTTTTAAAATGCTAGACTTCTTGTCTGCTGGAGGTGGCTGACTAAGGTGATGAGAAAGATAAAGTGAGCAGGCATTTTAAGGGTGTCATTAAAACCCCCCCTGAACTTTTAAAAATACACTGTGATTGGAATCATGCAAGTCCTGCTGAGATCAAGTGGAACATGCATCTGAAGAAATTGCAAGAAGGGTGAGAAAGGAATAATAAAATAAAAATTATTTCATATAGGGAAACATATTTCTTGGGGAAAAAATAAGAACAGCCAAAAAACCCCAAAAGCCAAACAGAAAGTCTGAGAGCCACAGAGGAAACACCAAGTAATTTCACAGCAATTCTCTTGGGAGTTGGTTGCTTTCCTGAGACTTCTAATTAATTATACATGCTAGTGAAGGAATATAATGTGGCTTTGAATAAAATAAAACTCAAAATTTAAAATGAAAGAGATAGGGAGAGGGAAGACAAAATGATTTTGTTAATTCAAGTTTGAACTAATTTAACTTTAATCAGAAGCTGACAGGAAAGTGGTAAGCTCAGCTGCTTGTCACATTCAGCAGAGATGTCCCCACTGTCTTTAACAGATAAAACATTTCACTACTGACCTCCAGTGGGAGCAGAACATTGCCTTTAATGCTGTTGAGTGCAGTTTCAACAGATCTCAGTACTTATCATAATCTGCTCCATGGTCATCTCTCCATCAGCCTGAACAAATGGGATTTTTTTGAGTCTAAAACTGTTGGGGTTTTTTTGTTAGGACAGTGGAAATATCTGGCTTCTGTAAGCTGCAATGACCTCCATGACTCCATGACAAGGCAACTCAGGGCAAATCTGGGTTAAAAAAAAGACTTTGGGCTCACCAAAACAAAGGTGAAAAATCTTGTCAGTAACAGTAATTTCAAGTGTTATCAGATTTAGGCTTTACAAATCTCAAGTGTTCTGATCCCTTGCCCTGAGTCATGTAGAGAGTTCCCAGAAACCATGTCCATCCTCTCTGTGGCCTCTTCCCCTTCTTTAGACTTTCTAGAATGTAACCCACATCTGGGGTTCATTGAGTTTTATTTGGATTTCTCCAATTAAAAAAAAAAAGAAACAACAGAAAACCAGACCCTGGTTGCCCTTGACTCCAGTTATCAAAACAAAAATAGAACAGCAGCATATCCCAAGAGCCAAAAAGGGTTCTCCAAGCAAAACACAAGGGTTGTGGTGTGAGCAAACTCTGCCCATCCACGCAAGCAGATGTGCTCTGTGCCTTTCCTTGGGACATGATCCCAGCTGCTCTGGGCCAGGGTGGGAATTCCAGCCACTGCCAAGCACCCTGAGCAGACAAGGCTTCTCACAGAAGCTGAAGTGCCTCCACTGAGCAGAGCTCAGGCAATGAAGTGCCTCTTTCTTTTCCCAGGTAGGACATTTCAAACAACTCAAGGTTTCAAGTGAGAATCAATTGGATGTGGGTATGAACAGGCAGGGAGCTTGGCCCTGCAGCACACACAGTGCAGGCTGCCATGGAAGGGGATACCCTTTGCACAGAGTTGGTCATGCTCCTTGACCACATATTGATGGCTGGGGAGTGCCCTCAGCAAGGTCTCACTGCAGGGAAGAAAAAAAACCCCAAATAAATAACAAATTATCACCATAGCCATCTTTAAGTAAATACGAAAACAAAAAGGTATAGCACCTCTCAACATGCTGCTATAGGTTCATATGCCAAAAACACAGGGCCCAACATCCTAGTCAGACTTACCAATTGTGTTTTAGGTGTCAAAGGTAACATGTATTCATGGCTATCAATCCTTCCTATTTATACCAGGGCATTCTATTATCTGCCTTTATACTATCAGACATTTCTTCTTCAGAGGTAATAGGTCAGTTTTTTTCTCACACATCAGCTCCATCACAGGCTTGAGGGATTTTCAAGCAAACCTCTCTGAGAATCATCTCAGACTCACAAGGATATTACAGATATCCTTTAAATTCCTCATTAACCTCCTATTTTCTCTGATGCCTGTGGGAACATGGAAATGACAGGCCATAATTTATGAGTATTTTGTTGATTAGTACTGGCAAATCTCCTCTCTCTTCTTTTTGGGTGCCCCACCCCATCTGTGCTCTCGTGCTGTACTCAGAATTTGTGAATTCATTGGGGAAGAAACAGCCCTTCTGTTTTAAGTTTGCACATTGCCTGACACAGCAGGGCCCCAGTTCACAGCTCCAAGAGCTGCAGATACAACTGCAAACAACAGCAACAGAAAACACCACCCATTTCTGCTCCTGCCCACTTGAATCTGGGCTGAGCACGTAGCTGGCATGTTTGTCTAAATCTCATTTTACAGGAATCCTGGGGGCAAGAGTCATGTCTCATCTGCAGAGATGAGATCCCTCTGCTCCCTGCCCATTTCCCCACAGCAGCAGAGCCCAGCTGCTCCTCACCAGTTGAAGACCAGATGTGCCCCTGGTCTGATGCCAGTTGGCAACGATGATGTCTCTGTAAAATAAGGGCACTGGAAAAAGTCAGGTTAAAACAACAGTGATTCTCTGGGACCAGCTGGAAATAGGGCAGCTGGATATGAACAATCACATAAAGAAGGATGGATTGAAACCACCAATTAACCTCAAGTAGGTCAAAGAGCCACTGCAGGCGAACACATCCCAGTCACAGATGACAAGGGCTGAATTTATAGCAATGGACTAAAAGAAGAAATCATTATACCACATGCCTAAACTCCTGTATCAATCTGCCTTCAGAATTAGGTGTTTCAGACTCTCTGTTTTTATCCAGCCACATTTCCATGCACAGCACTATGGCTCTTGCTGTGGCAGCACAGATCTGACATCAGTTAAATTTCACTTTCAAACACATACAGAGTTACGTGTTGCGGAGTAGAAACCTCACTTCACTTTCATCAATTATTAAGAATGTTTCTGCTTTAATTTTCTTCTGACACTCCAAATAAACTTATTGTCTGGAGTATTGCTGCTTTGCAAAATTTTGTAATATTTAATGTTCTGTCTTAATTAAATTTGGATTTTTGCAGGTACATCTCCAGTTCTCCTGACCAGATTTGGGTTGGCAAAGTCATTTCTTCTTACAAAACCACTTCAATCTTCTTGTTTTAGAATGACTTTTCGCTCTCCCGTTTCTGATTTTCTCATCTATGTGCTATAGCCTGGAGCTCTCTGAGTCTTTGTTACCACCAGCTTTTTAATCAATGATACACCAATGCTTTCCTCCTTTGTATTTTACTCAATGGAGCAACATTTAAATTCACACCATGGGTTTTTTTCTGCCTGTCATTTGTGATCTGTAAATTGCAACAGAAGAATTTTGCTGTGTGACCCCACATACCTGCCAGGAGCAGCTCTGCAAACAATGTCTAACTAGAGACACTTCCATTCTGTTATCTCTGCACAGATTACACTTCTTTAATTTGATAAACACCAACTCTTCTGTACTTTTCATCATTTCCCATCCATCCAGCACAATTTGAAGAGCACGTCTACCAAGGTATAGTTTCAGCTAAAGAAACGAAATCCTATAAAATGGGGCAGTTATACTATACTCAAAAATACATCCCATTCTTCCAACAAATGAATGAATCTCATGTTCACAGTGTTGGTGAGAATGCATTAAGGGCTGGAACAGAACCAATAGAACAATGTAGAGTAACCTGTAGAGTGCACAGCTTCAAACAGATTTCCTCAAGGCTCTTTCTGCCTCTGCCTCTCATTCTGGCATCTTGTTCTCCCTAGCTGTCCCCAGGAATTCTACACCTGTCAATAAGCATTTTTGCCCTTCTTTGCATGGTTCCATCTGGAGAAAGCGGTAGAAGCTTAAAAGTCTCAGACAGACTCTGATGCACAAGATCTGTGCTTTGCTTCCTACAGCTCAAGATAGGTAAAAAAAATTAGGGCAAATCCTCAGGTAGACTGGAGGTCTGTTGGAGAATCAAAAGTGCAGCAGGGACTTACAGCCACTTTTACTCCAGAATCCCACATTTCCAGCACAGGACCAAGATGTGGATAATTGGGCAAGAGGTTCCTGAGGACAGAAGCATTCTTGAAACAGCTGATAAAAGTCAGGTGTAGGCTGTCATTACCTTCTCTTGCTCAAAGAACTCTTTTCAGTTCACCAAAGCAAAATAGCACCAGGACTAACACAGAGACACATTTTGATCATTCTCTTCTGTATTTCTTTCACTGTCTGACAAACGAGATGTTACTTCAAGTGTATTCTCTACTTATCAGCCTGGGCTCTTGTTTCACATTGGGTTTTGCAGACACTGTACCTAAGGTGTCAGAGTATGATGGAGTGCCAGCTAATGCTTGAATAAAACAGTTTCTGAATTCTAAAGATGAAATGGAGAAAAAGAAAGATAAGTCTTGTAGAGATATGTCAAACTTTATTCTCAAAGTGGCACACTTCCTTCTGGGAAGCAGCTAGAATCCATTTGAAAAAAATCTTCAATCCATGCTGCTCACAAGAGGAAGGAGTTGCTGCTCCATCTTTTCTCTACAGGCATTAGGTCACATACAGGGAAGCAGGGGAAATTTATGTCACTTGGTACTTTCAGCCAACTCTCCACATTTTCACTGCCTTCTCCCTGCAGAGGCTCCCTTAAACCATCCCCTGTTGATATGTCCAGATTAAAATGGGAAAGTGGCAAGGAAAACTCACAAGGATCTAGGAAAAGGAGCTGGACACACTCATCAAATGTGGACTGACCCATTACCCAGCAGTTTGAACTAATGATGCTTCTAGTTTTTCAGAAGCACAGAGCAGGGATTGAGCTGGTCCCTCTACATGGGGTCAGAGTGCTCCAAGACATTTCCAGTAAAACACAGAACTGTGGACCTGCTGCCTTTCAAGAATATACAATTTTATCTTGAGCTAAACCTGTATTATTCCACAGAAACCCACATCACCTCCACCTTGGTCTGTGTATACCTCACAACTTTACAGACACTTCTTTCCCCTGCTACAGTTTTCTGTGGGAAATCCCATGCCAGAGGCAGTCATGCTGACCACCAGTTAATGTGATTAACTGTACAGGCAGCAAGTGACAGATGTTGTGTCTAAAAAGCAACAGGAGTTTGGCATGGGAACATCTCTTACAAGCTGCAAATACACATGTGAGCAGCTCCTGAGAGTATAAAAGAAATAAAAAATACCCCACTGACCTATAACTTGTTCTACAGTTACCCCGGAAGTTACATAAAAATAATAAAACCCAAAATTAATTAAAAAGACATCACGTATAATTCTGAGAAATGCACTGCAACTCATTTTTAAAGTTTGCTCTTGCTTTTCAAGCCATAGCAACTGTTGGATTCTATGCAGAAGCTTGGATTATACAGACCCTCTGCATACTGGTGGGCAAGGGACAGCTGATGAGGTGAGAAATGCTGGGAGGTTCATCACAGAGATCTGCAAGTTATTACATGGACAGCACACATCCACAGAGGTACCCAATCTCCCTGGCTGTGAGTCTGCACATGTGACTACCACACCAATACATCACTTAATGCAAAGGGAGGTTAAAGATACTGGATTAGCAACCCAGAGCAGAAACCATGGCACCACTGCAAGTCTCAGGGAAAAAAAAAAATCACACTGACTCCTTAGGGTGAGGTTTTCCTCTCACTCGAGGCTGTGAGCGAGTTTCTTTCAGATCAAATAAAGGACTGGCAGTGGAAGATGAAGTTTTGCCTTAGCCTTTGCCAGTGAGACACAGAGTTGACTTATGGGACCCTTATGAGCCATGCTGTGCTGGCTGAGCAGCACCAGTTTTGTCTGGCCTGAATTTTTAGAAAATAAATGTGACCCAATTTTTTTTTTGGTGCCACTTAAGTGAAAAGCCAAATCTCTGATCAGTTTTGCAGAAATTGGATCACAATGGTAGATTGTGCGAAAGGCCATGAAATCGACAAAACCATAAATGAGAATATACAGGAAATCTAATAAAAAAATCTTATTCTTGTCCATGTTACCGCTAAATCTTCTGCCTCTTTTTATTTGGTGGAGGGGACAGAAGCCTCCCAAGCTAGAGGTCACTTGTCATTTACCTTGGTACATTTCTAATTGACAGGAAAAAAAGAGCATAGGCATGAAGAAAGGAAAAAGAAGAAAACCAAAAGACAGGCGCATCCTTCAGCTTTTTGTTTTCATTTTCATGTTGTTTTCATGGTATTTCACCACTTCTGTGGGTTTTCACTGCGTTTGGAAAGTCATTGAAAAATGTTAATGGTCTGGTGGCAAAGCAGCCACTGGGAATGAAGAATGAGCCAGCGACGGAATGAGGGTGTGCAGCTAATGATTTCCTACACGAGCTGATTAAACATTGCACTTCCATCTCTTGCTACCTAATTCCCTCCACTGCTGATTTATGGAAAAAGCCCCACCATCTATGGCTCCTGCAGTTTTATTAGCCAGTAACAATTTAGCACCACACGAGGCTTTACCAAGCTTCTAATTTTCTTATAATGAAGAAGGAAACGGGATGAATAGAAAGAAAAAAAACCCCCAACCTTGCAGTGTGTTTGCTTAAAGGTGAGGGGAAAGGAAGAAAGGAAAGTTAGTCCAAAAAACCCAATATAAATATCAAGGAGGGCACCAGGTTCAGCACTCAGGGTCCTGTTTATGATGAGAGGATCATTACTTCACAGAAATCATTATCCTTTTCAAGGCACAGAAGAAGACAAGTACAAGTTCCTATAAATGGAATTTGTCTGGTACTATTTCAGTGTGTTTAAAAATAGCTCTTCACCTCATTTTCTCTAATACAGCCCTGCTTGCTGCTAGGTCCTTTCCAGTAAAAGATTCACACATTTCTTGAAAAACTAAGCAGAGAGGATAGGACAAATTTGCCTTATTTCTTTTTATGATTTTGACATTCATATTTTTCACAAGTAGGCTCAATTCTAGAAAAAGAAGTGCAAGGGCAGGACACTCTACCTAGCTAGCTGTGCTCCTTGGAAGAGGAGGAGGTGAAGAGGTGTGGGATATCCTTTGCACAGGTGGCTGTATCATTGTTCGTGAGTGACTGGGGGAAAAGCTGCAATCAACTAGCACTGTGATCACCCTGCAATTCCAGGTTGGGGGATGAGAATTTTTAGCAGTGGGACTCAGAAAAGAAGTCACCATGAGTTTCAACCCTCTGGGAGGAACTATCTATGCATTAGCAAGGAGTGTACAGCAGTTCAGATGCTGTTTGCTCCATCTGGCACCTTAAAGCCAGATGTTTAATCTAAGCTAGTCACTTCAGCATCCTGTGTTTTAAACAGGAAGCTTGATCCCGTCCCAGAGTGGGTTCTCCTGCTGATCCCAGAGAATCCAGCACTTGGACATGTCAGAGCACTCAACTGGTAGATGACTCTTCTCCTTCCTTTGTCTAGGTGGGTTTTCTGCTGGCCTGACAAGCTAAAGTGGTTGTAACAGCAAGACAAAATCCAGAGCCAGCAAAGGAGCAGAATCAGAGATGTGCAGCCAGGAGCAGGCAGCAGTTTAGATTGGAAAGTATCTAGGTAGGAATTATAATGTCTCAGGAATGCAGGAAATGACATACTAGATCAAACCCATACATATCCTATCTCTGACATCAATCTGACAGGCATTTTAGAGGGAAATATGAGATACTGCCTTTAGTAAAAGATTATTTAACCTGCCTTGCTGATTTTTCCCCTCTAACTCCATCACTGGCAGGCTTGGTTTGCACTAAAAATAAAAAGGGATTATTTCAGCTCCTTCCTAAATCAGTGCAATTTTCATACAAATTATAGAAGTTATATGTACAGCCTTAGAATTCTTATGCAAATCTTTCTGTTCTCTATGTGAAAATTTTAAAGGCGCTGCCACAAAATTGATAGTGAAAAATTATTCTCCAAAAGGGAAAGATGCATTTTGCTTAGGTACCTCTATTGCTACTGCAAAGGAACAGACTTCAATCAAGTTAGTTTGGACTCAAGCTCTGTATTATATTCCTGGTATGCTGGACTTCTGACAAGAGCAGATGGCAGGGTTCTCAGAAATTAGTGTAAAATTCAACTGCGGTACCTGAGCAGGGATCAGAGGCAGAGCTGGTGAGGGCATGGACTGCAAAGCCGTACTGGCTGCACTCATTGGTGCCAAGAAGACATAAGGCACAGGATTTTCCTGGCTTCCCTGAGGGCAAGGCACATCCCAAGTCCATCCTTGGCTGCCAAAATCTTGGCTTCCCTCAGCACTGCAAGGAGCACAGAGGCCAAGCCAGATTTTCCCAGCAACCTCCAGTCCCAAGAAACTGCTGTGCCTAAAGCTGGTCTCTGATTTCCTGCCACTCATTTGAAGAGATGGATTTTTGACTCTGTAGCATCTGAAAACATAAAGCCTTCAGAAACCAATCAACCTTTTTGTTATTCCAGTATAACAAAAAATAATCACCACTCACACACAAGCAAATCTCCAGGATCAAACTGAGTCTCCGTTAGATTTGACCAGAAGCCCAACAACAGTGATGACTGTGCCAGCTTAGGACTTTTTTCCTAAGCCTCCTGGTTTCTTGGAGAAAGCCTTTGTATCTGGATTACAGCCAGTACAATGATTTCATCTTGGACAGGGCTTTAGCTACCACAGCTACAACATTGAACCAGATCATCAACAGGAAGAAATCAGGGAATTCCGTGAAAACCCATGGAGCTGCATCTATTTAAACCAGACATGAGACCAATAATTCCAAGAGATCAATATAGAGCTGTAATTGAAAACTAAAATTCAGGAAGATGGGAGTTCAACTTTTCTTCTGATTTCTCTCTTGAGATTATCTATTTGGGTTTTCAACAGCAAGAGAAACAAAGTTGGCCGAGCTGTCTCTTCAATTACGGATGCCAAAGAGTAGTCATCTATACCTATACACGTTTTTTAATTCTTCTAACTCTCCACATACACATTTTTTATTTCCTTGGAACAGGCACTGACACCAGAGTCCATCATTTTGCAGAAATATTTCCCAGTCTGCTTCCTCTTCCCCAGACAGATATACAGATGATGCAATTTCCCCTGCCATCGTTTTGGAATGAAAATAATTTGATAAATCAAAGATCTCAAAGGCATTTGTCCATCTCATTCTCCCTGACTTGTGCACTGAGAATATGCTACAGCAGATTGAAATCCAAGAGAGAAAAGAGTGGATATGTGTGGAGGAGGGAGAATGATTTAAACAAAAGAAAGGACACAGACAGATTTCCCTGGAGATCAAAAATTCACATTGACCAAAAGGTCATCTTGGCATTGAAGGAGAGCTGAAAAGTTCTAGAAAGAAGGCAACAAAGAAATTGTTTTGCATGAAGATACTAATTCCATTAGTAATTATGCATTGAAATAAAAGGTGCAAAGCTGTTCTTCAACAAAAGGCTCGTGCTTCCTGCAGAGTACGCACACAGCTTCAGGGAATCGTGAGTTCAGAGAGACACGTTTGCCTTTGTAATTATACAATGTCAAGCTATGATGTCCTCAAGTCTTAATTGGGGTCTGCAGGCCCTATCACCATCATAATAATAAAAGCAGCTATTTAAGTCGCTGCAAATAACATATATCAGTGTGAGTCAATCAAAAGTCTTCTCAGCTCTCTATCACTAGGCTGTGTGCAAAGGTAAAATGAGGAAATCCATGATCTACTTGCCTGGGTCCAGCCTTGCTCCCACTGAGGCCAGCAGCAGAGCTCTTGTTGACTTCACTTATGGCATAATAGTGTTTATAAGAAAGAAGTATTATTTCCCTGTTGACAGTTCAGTCTTTGGGCCATGCCATAAATATAGGCTGTGTATTCTCTTCTGTGCTTTTTACCCTGTTGCCCAGAAGATGCAATTTTTGGATTTACAGTCTGTACAAGACAGGTGAAACGGTTCTGACACAGAATGGCACAAGCCCACAATTCAGATTATTTACAAGTGACAGCCCAAATGACAGGAGAATGATTTGCACCAGCAAAATTTAACAGGGAAAGCAGGTAAGGAAACTGTACTTTGGCATCTATAATTATGGAAAGGCTTAAGAGAGCCAGTAAAAACTTCAAATTTATAGAATTGCACCAACTAGAACATACAACTACCATGATTTTTTTGCCCCTTGAAAAAAGGTATTTTATAACAAGTGACATATTTTTATTAGTAATACTAAAATAGTATAAAAAATTGAGACAAATATAAGAAGTAATAGGAAATAAAATTAATCTTTTTTTTTCCTTAAAAACAAAGAAACAAACAAGACAACAATGAGAAAAAAAAAGAGGCAGTTTCAAAAAGGGTTTGTGTCAAGAAAATGTGTTACAGGCAGATTCTTGGAAACTTTGATTTCTGAAAAAGATCCATTTTGTTAAAGCTGTGTTTTCTCATGGAAAATGGTTTCAATTAAGTTTTCCTGAACAGCAATATGTCACATCCCATATGCAAGTTACAGCTGAGCAGTAGCGATTCCCATGTTTGCTTAGATATTTATGGCATCATTTATAGCTACTCCATTATGGTGAGAAATATTTTGATTTCATTCTCTGGATACAGAGTGATGGGGCCTAGACAGCTGACAAATGACAAATGAGAGCTACTCTGTGCTCACACCCAGCATCTTTTTAGGATGCATTTCAATCACCTGGCTGCATTGTTTCCTCTGACCTGCTGCACAGGGTTGCCAGTAATCACTAAAACCACAGGGCTAATTTGTAAACCAGGAAATCTCTCTTGACAAAGATGACAAATATTAATTATATATTAAAAAAAAAAAAAAAGAAAAAGAAAAAAAAAAAAGGGAAAAAGTAACAGGCTCAATGTAAATTCTGGTCTAGATTTCCAGCACATCCTTGGAAACTATTTTATCATCATATATCCTTCACACTGTAGAAAAAGAAAGATTGTGCTATTGTTCTCATAAATTGTTCATGGATGTCAGTTTACAGAACATGCAGAGCTGTTTTCCTGTGTACCAGGTGTTCTTGCTGCCTAGGGTTATACAGATAAAAGCCTGCAGGACATCCAGGTTACAGATTCTTCCTTGAGTAAGATTTCCATGAAGCACTGTGATAATGCCAGCTACTGTGGCTTCAGCAAACACCATATTCAGAAGTGGCTGCTGCCCTTCCATCTGTGTGTGCCTTCCAAGGCCATGAAAGGTCTTTGTAACACTCAGCAGGTTCCTGCTGGCCTGGTGAGTGATGCTCTGTCAGGTTCTCCAGTCACCCTGCATGGCCTATTTCTCTTACAACCATTATCTGTGGAACAGAACTTTCTTCTCCCCTTTCTCCTCCTTTACCTCAGCACAATCAATTGGCTCCTGGGAATGTTTCAGACCAAGCCAGTTCAGCATGGAGCAAAGCCAGGTGTGGCTGGAGCTGAGCAGATGCAAACTGTGCACTGGGCTGTTATCTCTTTGGAGGGAAGTTTTAAAAGACTTTGCTGTGGAGACCAGGATTTATTGTTCCTATTTCTACAGGCAGCAAAACCAAAGCACAAAGTGTAAGAGACAGTACTTCAGGCACTTTATGAAAAATGTAGGAGTTGCTGGCTCCCAGCCACTGGATGTGGGGGACATTCAGCCTGGAACAGCCCATTAGTTTCACAAATGGTTGTTGTTGAGTGGTTTCAGCAGCATTTTCAGAATGGATGAGATTAGAAAAAAGTTTCCAAAGAAGCCCAAGTTCTTATTCATTCAACCAAACAACTTCCCCACTCTGCAGGATCCCAAGTTCCCTAGCAAAGTCCTCCATGAATATCAAAGCAGTGGAACAAGTCCATGTCAATTTATAGGATGACTAATACTGGATATGCCAAGTAGCCAGGCAGCCTTCTGTGGCCAGGACATCTACCAGCCAAGTTCTGCCTGCCCTCACCACTGGGGGTGCAAGCAGGGCTTTCTCTGCTCTATTTTAACACCCATTTTCAGTATACTTTTATACCCTTACTAAGATTTTCACTCCCTCTTCCACATTTGTTTGCAATTGGGTAACACATTCAGATGTTATCAGAGAAGGCAAACAGCACTGTGACTAAGCCATTTTCAAGCAAACCATCAACAATACTGCTGGCATTTGCTCACCAGCCCTGCTGGCTACAGGAGAGTCAGTGTATAACAAAGGTCCACCAGCATTCTGATTTCTGAAGCTGGTTAATAAGAATCTGATCTAAAGATAAAGAAGATGGTGTTGTCCTGATGTGCCTCTTTTATTACCAGGAATTTAGTCTGTGGTGTCTTCAGCCTCTACTTTTATTAACACTTGCTCAACCATTACCAATAAATTCATCAACATTTCCCTTGGTTTACAGAAACACACAACTCCACTGCTTCATTTATGCAGGGGAAAATGTCTGACATAATGTGGCAGGAAAAAGATATCCTGATAAAAACACAATAAGAAACAAGAGATGAAGTGGAATGAAGATGACAACATGATGCTTATAGCTATCTTCTTACCACCACACAGCCAGCCCAAGGCCTTACTGCTTTTAGATCAGGCACTTGAGTTTTCTTGTCTCTCTCCAGCCTGCATCTACAGTTTGAGATATTAAAGCCAAAGCAGAATGATTTATGTTCTTGTGTTCTACCATAATTTACGGCTTAGTTTTTCTCAAATTGTCCCCTCATTTATTTGTTCTGTGGTTGAGACCCTGAACTGCTCATTAGTCAGGAAGGTTGCTTAGGAAATTTTTCTACTGGCTTTCACTATGTATCAGCTCTCAGTTCTCCTACTGCTCAAAGGGAAAGCCAGCCTAAACCTTAGTTACTTGTTTCTGATAACTGCTGGGTAGCGATATCCATAGGTGATAAAACAGATAAAACATTTTTCTTAATATTATTTTGCAGTAGATCTTAGCAGCCTGAGAAAGCAATGAAGACCACTAAGGCAAATCATATTCAAACATGCAGAGCTTGACTCAAGAGCAACATTCTGTAGGGAAACACTCCTGTGTTCTGTGCACATGCACATGATTTCCACTCGATGGTACCAACAAGATACTGCCCCTCTTTCACCCTCCAGCAGGTTCTCACCTGATCTCACCTGCACTAACACAACACTGAGGTCACTGTGCAGCATCAGGTGTGCTGCAACCATCTGTGCTGTGCTCCTGTCAAGTAATAACACACAGGATCTCTCCTCAAGCTCCTAAAGACATCTTCTGATCTCCATACACCTAGCTCAGATTTTGGCACGGGAAAAAAAGGCAAAGGTAATCCAGTTTCCATTAAGAGTAGCAAATTAATACCTGCAACTCCTTAAGAGCACGATCTCATGATTTTTTATTAATCAGGCAAGTCTGAACCTGGATGATGGAATGACCTCAAAGGAAAACCCAGATGCTGTAAAGATCTAGTAATTAATACAAGATGGTCTTGTTATTCTGTACTGAAATAGTGCCCAACACATAGCTGTCTTTTGGATAACATATAAAATCAAGGTCCTGATAAGCCATCCTTTTTTTATTTTTTTTATTTTTTTAAATCCAAGATTCTGGACAAATTCCAGTTAAGAAGATTACATTCTGTCTACAAAAAAATACTACCGTTGTTTCTCTCTTTACCTGTTAACAAATTTTATGTAGTTCTTGATGGAGTAAAGCAGTTGCTGTGTTCCACCCCAGAAGCATTGCATTTCAGCAGGGAGTGAGCAATCTCTTTGTATGCTGTGAGAAAAGCCCTCCGGGATTCTTTCAAATGAAAGGAGTTAAATAAATCTCAGTTATTGCTATTATGACTTTCTCCGGCATTTATCCACAGCATAAATGGATAGGTAAGTTGATTTTCAGGCTGTTCTTCATTATTTCCTGAGCAGAACTACCTGAAAGTGGTTCACTATTACTTATACAAAATTTAATTTGGTGACTAATAGACCCAGGCAACTAAAGCAGGCAGAACTCTATAATCAACATAAGGAGACTTGTATTTATTAGGTGGTGACTGGTGAATCCCAGGGACACAAAGGTTCTGTGAACTTTCTAAATTGCATACTGGGCTTTTGTAAGGTTCCCTGGACTTATTTGAATTCACAGAACTTTTCTTCCTCTGTAACACATTCACAGAACTAGATTCTAGTCCTTACTTTGGCTGCTTTGAAATACAGGAAGAAATCCACTGCTGGCTTCTCTCCTACCTGTCTGCCCACTGCCACAGCTTTCCAATAGGGAAAAAAGCCTGAAGATATAGCTCATGTGGCCTGGATGTCTTTATGGCCTCTGTTGCTTAGCTACCAGAAAGGTCCTACATGGCTACTGAGCTGGCACAAATATGAGCAGCTTGACACTGCTTTTCTTTACACTGGGAACTTGCTGGACCCATTCTTCATCCTGCTGGTGTTTTATTTATATTTTCCTGGGCTTACTCCTCTCCCTGGCTCTGTTACTCAAATGAAAGCCAGTACAAAATGAAAGCACAAATAGCCCAGGTTGAGCTGCAGAAGTTTCGATCTTTGAGATCATCCAGAGGCAAATGAACTCAATCCTCCTCCTTAATACTTCAGGAGTGGGTCTGAGAGCAGCACAACTCAGGGAAGAGTTATGTTCACACTATTTCTTACACCTTGTCCTAGAAAAGCCTACAATAGGAACATTCTAAAACCAGGACAATAAGGATTTTATGTCATGGGATCCGATTACTGGAGATTCAACACTGGCCTACTGTCAGAAAATGGGTAGTCATCTTCCCAAACTCTTTCATATTCCCACTATATTCCTTTCACTGCTCAGCAGGATGCAGCTGACTACAGTAAAAGGGAAATTGGACTCTTCCAGGCAGGAAGAAGTTTATTCTAACCCAATGGGAAAGGGTGGTAAGAGCAGCTGTCAGGAGAGATGCTCTCACATCGGGGTACCTGTGGCACAGTCACAAGGTGAACCTCTAAGGAAAATAATGTTTCTACTAAATGATAATTCGTTAAATACATTCTTAATTCCTGAAGAAAAATCCTTGCTGACTGATCCTGGGACTGCAGATACTCATTCTAGCATCTTCTGGTAATCCAGAGGTCCTGACCAAGTGCATGTTAATAATCCATGGACACCCTTCCCTTCTGTGTTAGATGCTCAGGTTACCTGGCATGGGAATGGATGAAGGTACACAGATGGCTAAAGGGCAGCCCTTGTGTATTCATTATGAGCACACTTTGGAGCACTGAAATGCCAGAATGATTCTCAAAGGCCTGGTAGCCCCCTGCACTATAAAGGCTTATAGTGTCTCATAAATACACAGAAGCAGTACACTCCTATTGCAACACTTACTCTGCAGAGTCTGCCTGCAGCTTAGTTACTGACTCAGCTCAGGTAGTTACCTATATTGATTAAAGAGTCTATGCAAGTTCACTAATTAATTTTCATAATTAGCAGCTACCTTTTTAAAGTTTAACTTTATGGCTATGCATCTTCCTAAACAGATAATGGGAGGTGGAGGTATCAAGCTTCTATGGAATAGGGGATCTTTTAAAACCTTATCTGGACTAACCAGGTGGAAACAGACAGTAAAAGACCCATGTAAAACTTCCTCTCAAGTGTGGTGATAAATTATTTGCTGTTTAAAGTTCTTTTGTCATAAAGTCAACCATAATTCTTTGTATAACTAAACTTTTGAAGATATCTTCTCCTAGGACTGGGAGGCTAGAAGTGCCCAGTGCATCCCTCCTCCATGTAGGATTTGATGTCAAGCTTTTCAGGAGAAATCCTGTGCTGCCAGGATTAGCTAGAGATCTAGATCCAGACACAAGAGTAAGAGAAAGGGGCCAAAAGGGAAAGAGGAGGGAACTTTGGCACAGGGATCCACCATGACTCCGTGGTGGGTGGGCAGCTGACCCCACAGGGGAGATGTACACAGAGGGGACCTTCCTCTGTGTGTACTGAGCCAGGTAGAGGGGAAAAAAAAATCATACTATATGAACTATTAATCTACTGCTCAAAACTGAAATGGAGAAGTCTGTGCATTTAAAGACTAGACACCAGCTTCTATCGCAGGTACTAAAATGACAGCCAGTAGATGGAAGAGGTCATAGTTTAATCAATTCTCCCTCTTTTTGTTTTACATAACTGAGGGTGATAGGCAGCTAATACATTTCACAGCCATGTGATAAATTGCACTGTCACCTGCACTTTGCCTGGTACTCCTTCTTTGTCAGGGCTATTTCCACCATCCCTGCTCCCACTCCGACGCAACTGCACTAAAAGTCACAAGTGTGTCAACTTTTCCTCTGACAAGCAGATTTTTTGCATCAGTCTTTCTAGTGCACAAGATCTAGGATGGGGAACCTGTAGGGTTAAACCAGTGAGAACTTTCATGGCTCCAGTCAGAGGATCTATGTTACTGAATAAAGAAATGTCTCAACTCTGCTGTGTGGCTGACTGTTTCTCGTTGCAGAAGGGACGAATAAGCAGAGTTTTCAATCATGACATTTATTTTCAAGTGAAAATAAAAAATCTTTGTGTCTTTTCAGTGGTTAGTTTATCATTTCAAAAATCTTGTCTAAGCCAGATTCTTGGTGGCCAAATCACTCATTTTTTTACAGGCCATGTGACAAAAGAGCTCTTGCAAGGATGACTTTCCACACTCATTCATGTCTTTGCCATGCACGATAAAGCAGCTATCCCAAATGCAGAACTAAAATCATTTCAGATTATTGAGACTCTCCTTTAAGCCCTAACAGCATAAGTTGTAGGGAGCTGCATGGCTGGTGCAGTGCCTGTAGTCCATCCATCACTTTTCGGGGACATGGCTCCTTTCTGGCCATTACTCATGGATTTTTGGAAACAAAAGAGTGTGGTACAAGCAAGCATTGAAATGGTACATTGCCAGGGTCCTGAAATTTAGACATGTCCATACAGAGAGGAATGCAAACAGGACCAAATGCTCATTCCACAAAGGGCAATATTCTACTTATGTACTTGGCCAAATCATTACCTTTGACACTGAGGTAATAAATCTCAACTGCCTCCATAAAATAAAGTTCCCAGGCACTGAATTGCGTTTGGTTCAAATTGTGGATGAGTGCTGCAGTATTTTTCTGCTCTCTGGATTCAGCCATCCTGAGTAAATATAGCAGCAGCATGATTGGAAAATTGCCCTCAAAAGTGATAAAATACAGGAATCATCAGATTTTGATATGCCCCTGAAAATGGATAGTTGTCCTTTCTCACTTGACAGCCTGGAAGAATTTAAACTTGGAAAAACACTGCAGGAAGGAGAACTTATTCCTGGAAGGGCCAGACGTCACCCCTACTTTTCCACAGCCATCCTTCTCTGGCTCCCTACTTATCTCTTTCCTTCTCTGATGTGACGCTTTCCTTTTTTGCTTTTTGCTTCTCCTAAGAGGACTCCAAAGGAGGTGATTTGCTTTGCAGCTTTGACCTAGTTAGAAGACAAGGTACCATGACCTCACCTCACATCAATGTGTTCAGAGTGAGAGCAAAATGCAGAGCCAGAGAAGGCCTCCATCAGTGTAGGGCAATGCTGTGCAGGATGAAGACAAGCAGTTCCTGTGTCTTTGCTTCTGTTTTCACAGGTTTTTTTTAATCTCAGAGCAGTAAATCCCTTCCCCCTTTACCTTCAGTGGAAAATAATGGCAGTAAGGGGGGAAAAAAAAGGCTTTTTACTGTACTTGGATTTTATTTTAGTGAAGTTCCATGTGGTGGGAACAAGAAAGCTCTGGGACGGCTGACTAGGAGATGTCAAGTGGTTGCCACTTCAGAGAGATATTCAGACTATCTTTAACAAATTGTTTCCCTTCACAGTCCTTTCCCAGAAAAATACACATTTTTAATGCTTCTGGATCTAACTCTTTGCTGAAAGAAAACACATTAACAAATATGATGGCAGATGGATGTAGGAGAAGTTCCCTTCTCATTAGTCTGTTTCTCTCAATTGCATGTATCTTTCTCCTGTGAAGATCAGGCTAGAAACATTCCTGATCTTCATTCATCCCAGCCCATCTGCACACTAGGGGGTGTCCCTCCCTGGCATTCTCCAAGAGAGAGATTGAGCCCAGCTAGGAACATAAAACTGAATCTGTTGCCTAAGATGTGCTGGGTTATTTCAGTGCACTTGCATGTGCAAACACTCTATTGCACTAAAATCTGATTTAGCTAAATTGGAGAATCAATAATTTTTAGTTAATTTAATTTGCATCACTGCTATTGAAGAACCCGAATTGTGCCAAAATCCCCACGTGGGCTATAAACCAAGGGGCTATTTTTCTTTTGGTTTTTCTTCTTTTTTTAAAAAAAATCTGACTTAGGGCATGGACATACTTCTGTAGAAATGTAACTAAATTTTATGACAGGTTAAGATAAAGAAAATAATTTTAGGTCATTAAATGGCACTTTCAGAACCTCAGAAAGGAAGAACATCATAGTTTCACTTGTGACTTAGAAATGAGGACAATACATTAATACACTTCTCAGGATATTGCACACAGGCTGTTATCAAGTCCCATCACCATTCAATACTTAAATCATTCTGAAACAATTATTTCTATACCTAGAAAAATTATTTTGCAACCTTTGCCCCTCTTCCATTTGTGGAAATCTGGGCATAGGACTATGATTTTTCTCCAGTGTTTTGTCATATGCACTGAAGTCATGGACTGTGTTTCTGTTTTGTTGCTGGGAAAGCTCAGCTTTCAAATCAACAATGCACATCATTGCAAACTCTGCATGTCTTTCCATGACTGTTTTATAATCTGTTCTTCCACCTCCCCTGTCCCAGATCACTCCTAGCCCCAGGATGCTGGCAGAAAACAACCCAGAAGGAATGAAACTGTGATCAAAACAAGCACAAAACTTCACATTTGTTGCAGAAATTTTGTGTTATTTAGCTGTCTTTTCTCTCATGACACAAAGCCCTGAACATTGGGCAGATAAATACTAGGCATGATGACATTACCAGCATTGAAGTAGTGGAAAAAAATATTCTTTGGTTGCAGTTCTTTACACCAAAAGCTCCAAGGCATATTCTGTTTCCTTTATGTCATGCAGTACAGAAGAAGGAAAAAGATAATTAGACATTGAATTTTGTTGTAGCTACCACAATATTGTTATATAAGTAAAACAGTTACTTCACAAAACCAGACAATTCTGCTTAGAGGTTTTTGTTTCCACATTCTCTGACAGTGCAGCAGCTAAGAAGGCAGCCAGTTTGTCTGAGATCTAAGGTAGTGCCAGAGTACTCATGTGACAGGGGTGGGGAGAAAATATCCTTTGACTGGACTTGGACATCATTGATAGAGATTGTATATGACACCCCACAAGATACTTTGCTGCCACTTTTCTAGACTATAACTGCATTTCAGTGCTGGAGCAAAAGGGAAGCAGAAGTCAGTGGAATAGCCAGGACTCCAAAGAGTTCAGCACTGTTCTGGCTTTGTCTCAGGCTTATCTGAGGGAGCCAGGTACTATTTTCTAGTCTCATTTTGAAACTAATCTCCTCTTGGATGTGTGTTACAAATGCAGATTAGAGAGCCTTGGCTTCATATAACATGGCTGGAACAAAGAGAAAAGCAAAGGCCAAAACCATAAATGAAGAAACCATTAGAAATAGGAAGTTGTTGACACGGGATAAAGAAAGCCAGAGAAAACAGAAACAAATGGACCAGGAACTTCCAAGTCACATTCTCCAGGGTTTTCAAAAAACTTTTGTTTCAGGGATTTTCAAAGTTGTCATCCTCCAAAAATGCATGTGCTGGGTAAAGGCAGGTTCTCATGTACACAGCAATTCAGGACAACAATTAAGGCCTTGTTTCTCAGCACTGTTGGATTTATTCTTTGCTTTATAATACTGAACTCACAAATGTGTCTACTGTTTCCATGAAGTTGAAAAGAATAAGGACCCAAGAAAAATTTTGTCTTTTTTTTCCATTATCTTTTCCTCCCTCTTAACATTCAACTGAAAGGCTGTATGTCAGGAATAATTATTATTCTCCAGATTGCAGGCAGGACATCAAAGCACCTTTTGCTCAAAAAAAAAAACCCAAAAAAACCAAACAAAAAAACCCCCACGATTTGAAACAAATGTGCTGAAAAAAGAAATGAAAGTATTGAAATTTTCTTGCTCAAGACTGCATTCTCTCACACACTGTGCACTTGGGGTCTAATTCAAAGCTCACTGAATTCAACAGAAGAACTCATACTATGTGCATGGAGTTCTGATTCAGCCTCTTTCACCTCACGTCCACCTCAGACTAAGGCCGTATTCAGAGAACAGTTTTCATCTCTTCAGAAGCATTTAGAAATGATGGAAGCTCATATTTTCATTCCTTCCACCACTGCAGGTGAGGTGCAGTTCCATTGAACCCAGGTAAACTCACCTGGAACGGACAATTCCCTAAGTGACAACACTCCATATCCTCTAAATGAAGGTTATTTAGCAAGCAGTTGGTCCTTTAAACCCTCCTTTGAAAACCTCTGATCTAGAAGACCAGAAGAGCAAAGGGGAGGAGGTATGGTCAACATATATTGTCACATTTCCTTTTCTTTTCAATTTCTCCCTGTGGTTCTTCTGTATTTTTTCCAGCTCAGATAAAGTTGGTCTTCATTTTTCATTGGTATCTGTCCTGCCATATAAAACTGCACATCATGCTTTCTATCCTATGGGATACATGCTTTTCAGCAAGCTATAAATCAGGATGAGCTAGAAGACACTGCAATTAGAGGAGACACAAACCCCACAGAGTGCAGCTACAGATTTCAATCTTCAGATAATAAGCACTGGGGAAAATTGATAATACACTCCAAAACACTGAGGGAAGCACATTCCAGCACCTAAACCCACCCACCCCTGTCTGTACACTCAGAAATGCTGTCTGTTCTATCCCAGTAAGCCTACAGTCTTTGTAAAAGAAGTTGTGAAAGTTTAATATTCTGGAGTGCTTTGTGAAACAGAGGATTATCACAGGGCTCCAAGAAGCTTTTATTGGAGAGAACAAACCTGCTTCATGGACATGAAGACTCTCCTGTCATAACAGGCTGAGATAGTTGGGAGTGCTCAGCTGGGAGAGGAAAAGGCTTCAGGGAAACTTCATTTTGGCCTTCCAGAAACCTCACCCCAGCACAAGGTAGGGGGTGGCTGGTAACAAATGAAATAGAGAATTACATACATTTAAGTCAGAAGGAAAGAAAGAAAGAAAAAAATGCTGACCCTGACCAGTGTCAAGGCTATTACATTTACTGGATTTCCCCTCATTCCACAAGGTAGACCAAGGGCACCCAGCAGGAGAGCTGAAAGCAAATCTCCCTGGGTTTACATTCATCAGGCACCCAGCCAATATAATCAGATGATTTGTAGGCCAGTTCTGGGCTATTAGAGAGCATCACCCAGACTAAAGGAGTAGCAATACACTGGAGTCTAACTCCAATCTCCCTTTAACACCTTCAATCGATCAAAAACTCCTGACAATCCCTTCAAAGAATGAAGAGACTTTGGGAAACAGAACTTGCAGAATAAGAGATAAAGGCAAGGTCTTTAGATAAAATGAGCAAAGGTTTTGCGTGTCGCTTTGCAACAACAAGCATGTGATGAAATTTGCAATCTTTGTCTGAGCTACACTTTAACAGAATAATGTGGGTTTATTCATCTTGTAACTTTGTCTGACTGCGAATATGATTTCCAGGCAAAGGTGACTCTGAACATAGTTTCCTTCACAAGCAATGAACCCTGATATTGAGCAGGTTTTTTCACTTTTACCTTGTCAACCCAGCATAAAACATAAAGTTCTTCAGCATTAAAGCACAAACTCACATTTTCCTTGCAAGCAGTGCCATAAGAGAAAGACAACAAAAGCCTCAGAACCATGAAAGGTGCCTCCATGAAAGAACTCCACCAAAGCTTAGTGAAAGAGTAAGATCAAGCAGCCAAGGTTTTATGTAAATCTTGCACAGCCAAGAATTCAATGGAGGTGGGTGGATGCATGCGGGAGGATCCTTAAGAATTTTCTTTCTATAAGAGACTAAAAAAGCCCTGTACATTCCTGAGAAAAGTGACAAAGTCAAGCTATTTTACTGCAAAAAAAGGTAACCAGACCAGCTTGGTCATACCAAAAGGTCTTAACTGATTTCAAACATATGGCAAAAGTACAAAGGAAATTAAAAAAACAAAAAAAAAAAAAAGAATAGAATAGCCTAATGAGTGCAAATGTACAGAAAGAACAGCTAAGAAAAGCATGAAAAATGAAAGTACAAAGTGAGGTGAGACTAGCAAAAATATCACACAGCAAAGGAGATCATTCTTTAAGTTTATTACTACTAAAATGCAGCATAATTTCTTAGTCCACTTTTCACAGAAGGAAAACTTATTGACAGTAAGACTGAAAAGAGTGATTTTTTGCATCAGTTTTCATAAAAGGTCAGCTGTGATGAATTAACGTTGTAAAGAACTAACAAAGCAGGCCCAGAAGACAAAAAGTATTGGTTAGAGAAGTTAAAGTGCTCAGATTTTCCAAATGATCTGAATCTACTGTATTCCTTCTGCTGATCTGAGGAACTGACTCAATCAAGCTCAAAGCTGTTAATGATTATTTTTTTTTTGAACTTAGGAAGGACTGGTGATGAACCAGATAACTGACACAATGGAGTAACTGTCTTTTGAAGACAGGAGAAAGAAGAAGACAGCAAATGATAGACCTGTCAGGTTAACTCCAGTTCTTCGGAGCAAAGAAACAATTTGGAAGCACTTAGGAGAAAAGGAGTGGGAATCAGTCAACACAGCTTTGTCAGGAACAAATTATGATGGCCCATTCTAATTTGCTTCTCTGAGAAAGCACCAGGGGAATATCCCATGGACAAGATGTCACATAGTAAAGTTTTTTGAAGCCATTTCAAGTTCTTGCAGCAAATAAGCAGCAGGGTCTAGGTGAACCACAGCAGAGTAATTATATAAACTGTTCAGAAAATTGTACTCAGAGCAGTTCTCAGCATTTCACTGTCAAAATGGATCTGTTGAATGAGCTTCTGCAGAACTCAGACATGGATTTGGTACAATTCAATATTATCATTAAAAATTTAGATGAAATGCAAAGTATATTAATTCAATTTGCAGATGAAAACAAAGTAAGACAAAAATTGCATTAAAGTTAAAAATAATTTTGACAAACTAGAAATGTAACCTGAAAAAAAAGCAGCAATTCAATAGGGTCAAGTACAAGTTACTTCAATTAGACAGGAATAATCAATGGTACAAACAAAGAAAATGAGGAGCAATGACAAGGTAGTATTTCTACTGGGAAAAAATACTGATTTGCCTTATTGAAAACTACAAGCTGAATATGAGCCACCCATTCCTTTCTTTTACAAAATTGCAAATACAATATTGTATGGGTATAAAGAATTTAGGCTGACATATAAATTAGTTTGTTCTTCCTTGATCCAGCACTATTAAGATCTCTGCTACAGATATGTTTCCAGCTTGGGCAAAGCAATTCAGGGAGGACTTGGTTCCACTGAAAACAGTGCAGAAGACACACTGAAATAATTAATTCTCTATATCTAGGCTGGTTAGGTAAGAAAATCCTGTACAGGTCTTCCTGTAGCAAGGGCTCAAGATAGATACCTGGAAAATAAAAGGGTGGTAGGAGCTAAAATAGATTATTTGGAGAAAGTCTGGTAATGCCATTATTAAAGCTCTCTTAGAAAAGATTAGATTAAACATAGCAAGAGTGGCACAGGCAAAGCTGATCCTCACTGCAGGAAGCTGATGACCTGTGGAGATCCCTGCCAGCCCTTAACTCCTTCAATTTTATGCAAACACAAATGAAGTTCAAAGTTCATTCCCCACAATGATAACGTAGGAGGAATAATTTCCATACCAGCTGTCAGAGCAGAGGTAAAGGAGCAGTAAGGCTGTCAGATCTCAGGCTGGCCAGAGCACTGCAGGGTGGCTGCCATCCTTCTCCACCACCCAGAGCAGGAATTATTGCATATCAGAAGTGGGAGGCAGAGAAAAGACTCCACATGTCTCCCAAACCAGGAAAATCAGTCTCTACTGGAGACAACAGTATTAAAAGCCAATCACTGTAAGGTCAAAAGACAGGAAGATGAGGAGGTACAAGTCTATATCAACATGCCCTGATTAAACTCTGTGGTGTTAAAGGAAAGCTGGAATAAAACTTGCTCAAGCCACACCAAAAGAGCATCACAGGTCACTCCTCTCTTGCAGACTCACTCCTGCTCCTCAGAAGTCCATAGCAGATCAGAAGGAAGGGAATTAGAAGGAGCTTTCACTGATGAGCTGCTGGGCACAAATAGATTAATGAAAGCTATGTACAATACATCAGCAACAACCAAGCTTGGCAGGGCTGTTATCACTGGTATTAGTTTACAGCAGCAGAGATGAAGCAGAGAGGCCACTCCGGGCAGAGCTGCCAAGTGAATCATAATGGATCAGGAGCAAAGGGCTTCCCTTCAGAAGACTGAGCTGGGAACATGGCACTGGGAATTCTTTTTCTCACAAATTTCATCTAATCTCTTCTCTCTAAATCCCTTTTTTTTTTTTCTAGGCTTTGTTTCTCTGAAGCCACTTCCAACATTCCTTTGTTGTGACTGAAGGAAGGAAACCAAAGAAGCAGCAAAGCATTTTGCTGTATTAAAAGCAAAAAGAAGAAAAATTTTGCTCCCTGCATGTGTACTCTGCATTCTTAACTGTCCTGTTTCAAAGCACAGAGAAGTCTTCAACAGCCTTGTGTCACACCCACAGGATGAGCTGATTTTTCATCAGCCTGGTGTGGATTACACAGGACTGAATTCTCACAGTGTAAAGACTGGATTGAATTCTGGATAATTGTATAATCCATGAACCTCATATTTATTTTCCCATCTGCATTTTAGCAAGGGCTGCTAGAGTGTGTTTTTTGCTTGGGTCTGAGGAGATGCATTTCCAGCTTTCACACTCTGATATGAAGAGGTTTAGGCTCCAAAACAGAAAGGAGAAGAGATTTCAGCCCTAGACTATGCCTTCTCTTTTCATTATTTTCCTTTCCTGCTGGTGATACAGCATTCCCCAGTTAGTTACCCTGCTACTGGTGGAACCTATGAAAGGTGTGTAAGACAGATGGGGTGAATTGCTCTCAATGGCTGTAAAGAAAGAGCTTGAAAACTGGCATTGCCAGATACAAAACTTTTAGATGCTCAATAAAGTTCGTGAATGCATTTGGTTGGCCTGAAGGACTTAGGTATTGTTTTTTCTCTGTGTATGTATGTGTTTGCCCCTCTGCCATCAATTTCTGTATTAAGTGGAATAAACTTTACCATGACAAGCTACAGGTGGGCAAAAATAAAAAGACAAAACAAAAAACCTGTGCCTCATCTTTTCTAAAATTGAAGTAGTTTTGGTGCTATAAAATCTCTATCACGTTGATTTCAAAGGCAAACTCTAGCAACAGTTTATGCACTACTGCTGCTGCTGGGAGATTTATTCACATCACAAAGTGCTTCACGTGTCCAGGAAGACTAAGTCCTTTGGCTTTTACCTCTTGTGACATGCTCAATGCATTAGTTTTCCCATCCACAGGCCAGAGTATATTATGGATTAATATGGCTCAGCAGCTCAAAACACAGAGATTGTCAGTCTCAGGAATCAGCCTGAAGAATTTTGAGGACAGTTGTTATTTACAGAAGGTGAGAAGAGACCCAGCAGAACGCTTAGCTCTAAATAAACAATGTGGAAACTTCACTACCCAGGAAGTCCTAAGTGGCAAATAGGCAGCTCAGATGTTCCTGAGTGTGGTTTGATTGCATTCCTGCTGAGACTCGGAGAAAGCAGGAGATGGGAAAGGGTAAGTGAGGAAGCAGGGGGCCTTTCTCACATGGATTCACTCTCATTTCAACCAGTGTTTAGCTTTGGTTTGTTAGTTCATTAAGAACGTGCTACAGAAACCAGTCTCAGCACACTAATCCCAGCCCTGCAAATTAAAAAAACCCTCTGGTCCAGGGACAGGGACCTTGTGGCATCTGGCAGCAGCAGGTCTCACCACAAAGGCTGTGAAGGGACCTGGCAGGAATTTGCAGCACAGAGGAGAGAGGTACAGCAGAGTTCTCTTCCTTTCTCCTACGTTCCCCTCACCAGAGGATCCATACTTGGCAGCACCAAAGGAGACATTTCACCTGCACAGGAAGCAGGCTCCTGCTAAAGTGTAGCGAGCAAGACAGGCAACATAAATCTTGATTTAACAAGAATAGGGCTGTGTGGGTCCTAAATTAACCCTGAGTTCAAGCTACAGCCTAAGAAAGATTCATGGAGTGAAGCTTGCCCTTAGAACAGCAAGGAGACTCCAGGCAAACCCCAGTGACTTGGAAACACGCAGGAACTCGCCTCCATCCTGCCCTGCCACTGAGAACTGGCACAAAGAGGGCGAGCTGGGGGTCCTGAGAAGTGCCACATGCAGGATGGTGTTTTAGCACTTCAGCTCACTTAAATCTGCATGTGGCTTCTGCTCACCCTCACGCTGCAAAAAAGCCTCACCAGCAAGCAGCTGCTATTCACTGGAGGATTTGCAATCAAGCTCTAAATTTAGTAAGGTGCCATAACAGAGAGGGCTCCCACACTGCTGTTAACACCAGGAACCAGAGTTTAGTGATGTGAACGGGCTGATAACAGCTTCTGTCCTCACACTCTGTGCAGATGATGCCAGCTGCTGAATGCCTTCCTGCAGCTTTTCTGATATACCATTATAACCAGCCAAATGCTGGGCTAAAATAAAACCTTGGCAGAATGCTGATATAAAATTGTGTGTACCCCAAGACCAACTCTTGCTGAACTGTGAACTCAGTTATCTTGAAGAAAACCCTTTTCTGAATTTTGGTATGAACCTAATTAATGAGTTAATTCCCTGATAATTTGTTCTCTTCTTTGTGCCTGTTCCATGATTAATTTAGTTCCAGTGAATTTCCTTTACTGACTGCAGAGTAGAAACAAATTTCCTGTCTTATTAATTTCCACTTTTGACCCATCATCAGGGACTAAACAAGGGCATATGTCCCCCCCATGTTCTAATTTTCTTAATCATTATAGAGCACAGGTAAATTCTAGAAAAGCAAGGTGTGAACAAGGGAAATTCTCCAGCTTTGGCTACTACCATAGAGAAGATGGAGGGAGGCTCAACACTCAGGTGTAAAGGCTGTGAAGTGGTTGAACACCCTGCCTGATTACATGAACCACAGATCTAGCTGAGAGGACAGTCCTACACGGCTGCAGAGTGCACAGAAACATCACAAAACCCCCTCAAAATAAACAACAAAACCCCCAAAATTAAATAATAAAAAAGCCCACCAGGAACTACAGGGATGGAAAGGTCACCTTCCTGGGATCACAGCCCTACCCTCACAGTTCTCATATGCCCTTTGGGGAAACNACCCATGGGGGGATAGTTTAAAAAAAAAAAAAAAAAAAAAAAAAAAAAAAGTAGGAAAACCAAGCCAGCCCTCTCTCAAAATTAAAACAGAATGTACTAGGGCTTTCTGAGTAACATCCATGGTAGAACAGTGCTGCCAGCAATTAGCATCACCAGCTTCCTCCTGATGCCACAGTGTGTCAAGGACATTTTTAATGACAGATCAAGGGCACTGCTCTCTGTTTGAGGTGTTTGAGCTGTGTTAACAGCAGTCTTCTTGGCACACAAATCCAGTGTCCCACAAGGGAGGCAGTAAAGGCAGGAAGGCATCACAAGGCAGGAGAGATCTCTATGCAAACAGGTTTGCTGCTTTCATGGCTGTTCCTGTCATACCTGCAGGGCATCAGCTCTGAAGTTTCACTGAACATCTTTGTGTTGCTTCTTTCCCAATAACTGGTTGCTATTAGAGTCACTCTGTGAGTGGATGGAAATGCCAGAAACGAGACATGAGGAAAAATATACTGAAAAGGGCAAAGAGCTCAACTGCTCCTATCCATTATCCCTTCTCAGATAAATTCCAGCCTCTGTATCCAATTCCTGAGAAAATTCAGGGAATTAGTAGATGTTGTGTTACAGAAGAACCTTACAGACAGCCTGACACTCGTGGGGGAAAACTCCTGTTGGACCATGGTCTCCAGAGGGACTGGGCTGGCAAAGGGAGCAAGGATCAAAAGTCAGGGAAGGGCATGGCAAGGACACTGCTCCCCACTTCACTGCATCAGTAGATGCTGGGTCATGCATGACTAGATTCCCCAACCTGTGATACAGCCAGCTGCAGTGCAGGCTTAGCCTTCAGGCCTTGCTCTCCAGGGACTTTCTCTGCTCCGAGATAAGGCTTTGATCATGACAAGCACATTTGCACAATAAGAGTTTGGATATGATTTTAAAACGTGAGGGAGAAAAGTGAACAAAAGCCATGTTTCTGCATCTCATGTCTCCAATCTGTTTCTCCTTGAAAGAGGCAAAGACACCTCAGAGACATTGTCAAAGTGCCTAAACCAATTTTTCAGTCTAATCCATTATTTATATTTCCACTCAACCCTTTTTTTAATCCTGAACTCCTGAAATTAGGTTCTGTAATACTGAGAATCACTCCCATGAGCTGAGGGGAAGGCAAGGAGAGGGCTTAAGTCTTGTCCTGCCCTTACCCTTCCAAATCCACCTCTGACAGGGACTGTCCATCTTTTTCTCTCTGTTCTGTATGTCTCACAAACTACCAGCATCACATCCTCATCCACTTGTTTCTGTTTTCTGCTCAGTCCTTTCTGGGATATTTAGGTAAGAATAAGCACTGTCTTCAGGCCAGACACATTAAAACTGAAATCTAAAAGGTTTAAAAAAAGGCATTACTTTTTATGGACATGCACATGAGAGACTCTGGTGTCCTTCACCAACCCCATTTGTAGCAGTAATCCTCCAAGAAAACTGCTGAAAGGTAAAAGGGTTTCTCCACTACAGATCATCAAACCAAGTGAGGATAAAGCTGATTAATCCAGGAAAACACCATCCTTCTTGAAAATAATAAACCTCAATGACAAGGCCACAGACAACACCGAAAATACTACAAAACTGTTCCCTTAAAAAATGCTACACTTTCCCTAGAAAACCCATTCTGAATTCTTGGTTTCCTGTATCTTACATATTCTACATAAATAAGCAGGGTCCAAAGTAAGTGATAGAAGAGTTACAGGCATAAGATTTAAAAAAAAAAATTCCTCTTTCATGACTAGATACATGAGAAGGGAGGTGATGGTTGTTTACAAAATGCCTGGCAATTTAGGCACTCCCAATTATTCTGTTACAGTGGAGGATAAAGGTGCATTTGCAAAGGTGAAAGAGCACTGGATGAAAGGAAATATTTTCTTTCCTCACAACATGCAGCTGATCTATAAAAACCACAAGATAGCAGGGTGCAGTGAGGAGCAATGCAAGATTCAGAAAGCATAAGTAACTCATACAGAAAATGAGAGCACTGGAACATTTCATTTGATAAAACTATTGCTATTATAATTATTCAGAAATGTTACAAATCCTCGTGTTCCCAGGTATAAATAAATCACTGGCTGAAGATAGAGAATCATTCCCCCAGGGTACAGGGGCATTCTGTAATTGTCCACTATGGCAAGTGGTTGCATCTCTCTTTGATATCTCCAGTGCTGAGCACGGTCAGGAAGGACATTTCGCTGTATTAAAGTACTACAGTGCATCCTCTCTTATGATTCACTTTTTCATAGATGAAAACACAAGTTGTGTACCAGAACAAAAAATAAGTATTAATTCCTGGAAAAGCCAGACAAGATAAATCCGGGTAGCAACACTTTACCCAAATTCTTGGCTGCCCCCTGCAGCTCAATGGAAGATGAGGCACAGCTTTATTACTTGGAATGGGTATTTGCTTTCTCTTTGAATTGCATGGGACTTTTATCTTTTAATGAGATGCTGGTGCTTTTTGGAAGGTGCTAAAAAATGGCATCTTCAGAAAAAAAATTCTCAAGTACAGAGTGTGATGTAAAAACATGTTGGGTAGACCAGACAGAACAAACAGATTAGACAGAGAAATAGAGAACAGATTCTTTCTGTTCTTCCTTATTCCTCGTTTCTGATCATACTGGCCTGATAGCAGAATCTTGTTCTGGCATTCAGCTGCTTTTATTGCTTATTTTCCCTTACAAGTCCAAATCCTCAAATTCATGTTTAAATAGGGATTTAAGGTAGTAACTGTTAATGCTTAAAAGGAAGCCATTATAGATTAAATGGTGAATAATGGGCCATAGATAAAGCTGCTGATTAAGTATTTTTAAATGGTTAGGGGTATATTTGAAAGTTCAACCAGAAAGCATGCTACTGCTACTTTAAAAATGATATCTGACCTTCCAGAAATTTAAATTTTCCTCCAGTTAAAACCAAGTTTTAATGGGAACAAATAGAAATAGGACTAGGAGATGGCCCAGAGGGAGGAAACAGAGAAAATACCCTCAAACAGGGGCAAAGGGAATGCTTTTTCTTTCCTCTTACACTGTTCTGAGTCTGTCTCTCCCTGCTGCTCTGACAGCAGCCCTTGCCCTGCCAGGATGGCTTCCTTTATCACTCATGGTGCCGGCAGCAGCAGCCTACACCCTCAGCATCTTCCCAGGGATACAAGAGCAGAAGGAGGTGACAATCTTTCCTTGAGAAAGTTCACAAGAAGCAGGTGTGGTTTTCCATTTGTTTTGGCCATTGTATCCCAATCCAATTCTAGCAGAGTCACAATTTCCCACAGTGTTCTGCTGATAGACCTTGGCTTCATTTCCCACTATCCCCATCCCCATGCGCACACTGAGCACATCGCAGATCCATTTGCACTGTTCCAGTCTGGAATCAGCCCCACACCTCTCACGCTGAACTGTGACATCAATAAGAAAGTGACAATGCTCTGTCCTGGACTTGTGGAGAAGATCCCTTCAACTGGGCTGCATTGCCAAGTGCTACAGAGTCACTAGAGCCAGAGACAGAGGGGGCTCCATGCTCTACTTGAAAGAGAATTCTCCCTACATTCATAACAACAGGATCTGGGATGTTAAGTTTGAGTACATTTCTGCTCTGCAGACAAAATAAAAAAGGCTAAGTATTAATTTCATGTGCATCTTCCCCCTCACATACTTCTACTCTCAACTCCAGTCTAATTCTCATAAGTTCTTTTTACCAACATCACATTAAACATACACATCCTAATAAATCCATATGGTTTCTTAGAGAATACAATGAATTATCATGGGCTAGAGGGACTGGCTTTCACATTTGTACCTCTGTGCACAAGCACTCATCCACTCTGGTGCACATGTGTGCTGGGGCCTGGAACAACAACCTGCACATGTTTATCTCCTGTCTCACACAATACCTCTGCCTGTCTCTCTGTACAGTATCCAGTGAGGCAGCAAGAGGCAGGGTGTATGTGTGAGTCACAGCCACGATACACTGAACAGCCAGAACCTCTGACAGAATATACAGTGCAGCTGAGATGCCAGCGGAGGTGGCTTTGGAGTGCTTTAAAATGCTGCTCAAATGCCAACTTTCACCTGCAAATATGACACTTTGCTCGCCCACCCGCTTTCTTTCCAGGCTATGAGCTCCTTTTACTGCAACCTGACAGCTTTAATTATGAATTGCTCTGCCTTCTCTATCCCCTTAACTGTTTAGTCTCTTATTTGTCTCCTAAGTTTTTGATATGCTCCTAGATAGCAGCTGTACACTGTCACCACAGTAGAGGAGACCTGGTCAGACTCATTTGCAGGCTGGGCACCAGACCAAAAAGACTTGCAACACAGCATTTACCTCGAAAGCAGAAACCTCTGCTCTTATTTTCTCTTTGCAGAGAAAGGAGGCAGCAATGGGGACGCAATGAGTCTATGAGCGTTGTTAAATCAAATCCATTTGGGACCCCTTAGCTCTTATTGTCTGAATAATTTATACAGGTACAAACTTCTGGTGAAAACTGGATCCCACTGGTGGTTTTACAGGGGACTTGTCTCCTAGATCTGTATTTCACCCACGACAGGAAAACCTACTTCAGACAGAGGCAATATATGCACTGCTACTCTCAGCACCACATCCTGCTCTGCAGGACTGGAGCCTCTAATGCTGCTGGTGGGGGGAGAGATATTCTGCTCTGTAGAAACTCACAGACCACTGGCATTCATTCTGGTTTGCCTCTAAGTTCTGTGATACTTGGACATCTGAGCCACGGTGTTGGACTCAAGGGGTGAGAACAGCACATGTTGAAGCCTTCAATCCAGATAGTCCAGATCTAAGTCTCTTGTTCCTGTGTTCTATGCCACATGATTAACTCTCCAACACACGGGATAGAAAAGTCTATTTTGGTCCTCAGCCAGTCTAGTTTTCACCTAGATGACTGTGCTCCTCAAAAAGCTCTGGTGGGAGCTGTGGACAGATTAAGTAGAGGTCAACTGAAGTGACAATGGCAATGAAGAGGGGAAAAATACATAATTTCCCAAAAAACATGCTTACTTCTAAAGGGTTGGAAGTGCACTTCATCTAATTACCATCCTACTCACTCCTTCAGTTGTTCTGCTTGCCTGAAAGAAGCTACTGTAGCATGTACTGGTATGAAAAATCTGACTGTTCTCTGGTTTTCACAAGTTACAAGTTATTTTGGGACTCTGGGAACACCATTTAGAAAAGTTCCACAAGGAAACACTAAATAACCAAGATCCTTGAGACAACCTTAGTGTTTATCTAAGGTTCCCCCCCACCATGAAGACACATGGCCTCTCACTACAGTTATGCCTTGTGCATCCATGTCCTCTGAATAATGTCAGACAGCTGAAAACAAAGGACAGGGATCACCAGCAGAGCTGCACTGACGGAGCTTTCTTCTCCTGATCTTGTGCCAGAGCCCTAAATCTAATGCAACTGGTGTTCAGCGGCTGCTCCAGTACAGATACAGTCTGTATAAGGATACATACAGTGCTCTGAACCTGCCTCTTCAGTCCTAGACCTGTGACATGTTCAACCTGAAATCCCACCTCTGCCTGCATTCAGAATGATCAATAGTCCAAACAGACTGATTACCCATTGGCCTTTGCATCCTCTTAGAAAAAAACACATTATTCTGTTCTGGTGTCAGCAATGTCCTGCTCTGCATAAAGGCCACCTCAGAGAAAAGAGTGCACCGCTCACAATGCATTGCTTTGGGGAACACTCCAAAAATGGGAACTTCTGAACCCCTCATAGCCCTCTGGGTTATTTTTCTATCATCTCAGCATGTGAAGGGCCCCAGTGGCTTTCATATTTCAAGGTAGATCTTAAGTGAGAAAGACTGCAGCCCAGAAATACCGATGCTCCTAATCAATACCAAAATGTCTAATGGCAGACAGCACCATAGCAATATGCCTCACAGAAAGGGCACTGCAGAGCCCATTTGTTCTGCTGGGTATATACAAGTTCATTATCTGTAGTCCAGTCAGATCTCTGTGAGTATGGTAATTTGAATAACCTCAGACAGATACAATAGCAAGCAGTGCTTCTGTGCATGTTTGAAGTTCCTTCTATGATCTCTTTCTCTTCCCATTTGCTCTTTTCCTCTCCTTCCTTTCTGCATCTATTTAAATTGCTATTATTAGCTAAAAAAGGATAAATTAATTACCTCTGAAAGGAGCATGAATACTTATACCCAGCCTGGCATAAATGGAGCTGGCATTTCATAACAGTCAACAGAAGCTGAGCAGCTTGAAAAGCATTTCAGAATAATAATAATAATAAAAATCAATAGGAGGAAAATAGGGACAGCTCTAGAAAGTGTTAATGAAAGTTGCTGAATTCCAGTGGCTCACCTGTGAACAGCTACATGAAAGCCTTCTGAATACCAAATATATTCATTATAGGCTGCATTGCTTGGCTGAGCCTCTAAAGAATTCTTTGGACTTGTATTCTCTCAATAACAAAGCAGAGGCACAGAAGAGAGCAGGATAAGAAGGATGAAGGGGTGGACAAAAGAAGGTTCACATTTTTATTTTGAAAACAAAATTATTGAGATATATAAAAACAATAAAATCTGACATCAGTAATAGATCCCAACTTGAAATTTGAAGGTTTTTTCCCTCTCAATAGCAGAGGCAGCAATTCTTTAGGTCAGACCCTGGGGGTGCAAGGAGGTACCACTCTTTTGCAACATCAGTGTGAAAGATTGCTGGAGAGTGTTATAAAACAGTCGGGAGTTAAAGCATTTCCTGAACTGATCCTAAATAGTTACAGCAACATAAGACTGCTCTGAAGCCAGAGTCCAGCTTCAGCCACTCTCACACCTGTCATACTGAATTAATGTTAGACTGTGCTCTCACAAGTGTTTTATGAAATGCATTATAGAAACCCCTTTTGCCCTGTGTTCTGTACCAAAGTGACAAAGTAGTTTGGCTTAGTTAGGTAAATGCATTCCCACAGCACTTTTCTCTCTAGCATCCGAATACAGAAATACCTCATCCAGAGATGCTGATATAACAGTAGAAATTTCAAATTCCTTTACCAGCAATAAAATTTGTGACTAAGGGAAAAATGGAATCAATAAACACCCTCCTCTTCTGAAAGCTGCCACAAGGTATTTAATGTCTACAGATGATCAAGGTTAAAAATGCACCAAATCTTTATTTACAGAAAAATGGAACTCCAGTCAGATAAAAACCCGAATCAAGTCTGGTCAAATAATTCCTGCTGTGGTTAGATTCTCTAAGTGATGAAAGAGCACTTTCATCTTCAGCCATATGTCAGAGGGCTCCCCAGAGCCCAGCTGTCCAGTCTGCCTCAGGACTGGACCCTGTGACTGCTGCCACACCGAGCTGGGAGGGGATGGGGTGCTGTGCAGGGTGAGGTCCTGTCTGGCACATAAACCCTTGAGCTGCAATTCATCCCAGTATGTATAACCAAAACAATGCAACACTGACACCCACATTCACCTGTAGGAATAGGAAGAACACATCTCACCAGGCAGGGGAACTGTTTTCCATCACTGCATTTCTGCTATTCAAAGATGCACTGAGGATGCCCCAAATGAAGTGAGCACGCTTTGCTCCAGCTGCATTTTTTGTTGTTTGAATTTTCCCTTCTTTTGTTTGCTTCATTTCCACAAAATCACTTTCATTTGATCTGAATCACCTTTTGGCCACACAGTTTAAAAGATGAGTGAAATTGCTTGCACAGCTATAATCAGGGGAAGGTGCATTATAGTGAAAAGATGGGAGATTCAACACTTCAATACTATCCAGGATCATGATGGTGCATCAATGTGGTATAGAAGAGCAGCACACACATTTCCAAATGATCTACAAATCCCTCTTGTCAATTCCTGGCTTTGCCAGCCGTGCACTGACCGATCTAACTCTGCTCACTGTATGGAAGATGAAGAGATTACATCTGGACAAAGAAACAGAACAATGATTAAGCCTTCTGGTTTTGATTAATAGCAGAGGTAGATATATTTACCATCTGGGGTGGAAAGAGATTTGGCTCTGCTCAAGAAAGGTGAGAAATGATGAAGAAACACAGGAGATAAATAATGTCTGAGTCAGCAGAAAATGATTTCACAAAAGTCTGCCTCAACACCAGAGATGTCTCATGAACAAATGGCTGCAATTGCTGCAGTGTATGCAAAACATTCTCTAGCACAAACTGGACGGCAGGGGAAAAAAGAAAATTAAGGAATGTGCCATCAGTTTAAACCATAAGGAAGGATGCTGGAGAGGGAGGGGATTGCTCCTTGTCTCTCTCAAACCTGCTTTATGTGAACAGTCACTTCCCATTCTCCTTGTGGTCATGACAAATATGAAGCTACCTGGACAGCAGTGACTTAAAACTTAATTACTTTTTATAGGAAATGAGGCATGAAAACTACTATCAAAAAACATGATGTCTGAAGTACAAGCTGCATTTCACTTTCCTCACAGAAAACTTCTGAATGTAAGAATTGACTGTAAGGCATGGTGAGATGTTGGAAACATCAGTAATTCTTCCTAGGGCATGGCAATACTGTCTTATGAGGCCATGTTTGAGAAAGAGCAGGATAAATTGCTTGTATGAGCACCTGGCACATGGCTTTGTTTGTTGAAAGCGGTTGCAAAGCCCAGAAAATTCTCTACATATTTGGCCTTTGATCTTGGCAGAGTGGTCCATAAGATCAAACCTATTCAGTGCTGGTGGAAAAAGGGCCATTTATTCAATGCAGAAAACAACCCAAACATCTTTTCACTGATATGTTATTAGTGAAAAGAAAAGCCACAGCAACTAAGTCCCTACAGAGGTCTTGTGTAACATGGGGGTGATGGTGCCTCAGTGTGAGAGTCAAGATGATGTGTCCCAGAAGCACAGGTTGATAGTTAAAAACCAACTAATGCCTGGAGCAACTTAACCTTTCTTCCTCCCCATCACACATTGGAGCTCTAATGGATCTACTGTGCTGCATCCTGTACTTTCTCCATTTTCAGCATGTTCCTGAGACAGCTGCCACATGTCGAGAACAGTGACACAGAGCTGTTAGGCCAACTTCAAGGTATCCTGGGACATCATGTGTTCAGGGGAAAT
The DNA here is from genome assembly GCA_013399915.1 of Illadopsis cleaveri. Classification (NCBI taxonomy): domain Eukaryota; kingdom Metazoa; phylum Chordata; class Aves; order Passeriformes; family Timaliidae; genus Illadopsis; species Illadopsis cleaveri. The sequence goes on along the minus strand of VXBB01014215.1, from coordinate 1,389,887 downwards.
ACTCTCCTGTCCCATTGGCCACACAGCCCTAGTGGTGGAAGTTCAGCCCCTCTTGCTTATTCTCAGCAGCACTGCCTCTGCTGTGAAATTATCCAAAAGTTGTCCCACTCATGCTTGTGGATGATTCCTTTTGCAGTTGGCAATTTAGGGGAAAGATAGACTGTGAAGTGGGGACAGGAAGAAATTCTTGTCTGTGTACCCAGCCGTGTTTATTTAGGTCTGCTAAAGGCTTCTTTCACCTTCCTTTGGCTCATTAGGGACAGCACACTGAGCACAATGGACTTGATCCGGTGTGAGAAATGCCCATTCTCACAGGATGCCTCTATCAGGGCAGGCACCTCCCTGACAGCTGTTACCTCGCTCCAATTTACTGACCACTGGCTCTGACAGAACTCTATAAAGTGCACTGCAAATAGTTTATTCCAGGGAAGCAGGGCCCAGCCTGCTCCTTTATCCCCTCACAGCAGTGGTGAGTGAATAAGGCTGCAGCACACCCAGGGCACAGAGAGCCTGAAGAGGGAAATTAAAGGACACAAACAGTTATGAACCTTGACAGGTGAAAATGTTTGCTGTCGGAGGGAGATGCTGAGATGCCAAGTCAATGCCACGCACACCAGACACCAGGGCAAAGAGAGACAAGTGCAGGACATGAACTGCAGGGATTTCACAACAGAAGAGTTCTCTGGCTCCACAGCTTTTGATCTCTGTACCTTTGCAATGAGACATTTCATCTGGGAGTCAGCTTTATCCAGTGCTGGATTAACTTCTTGTTCCACAGCTTGACCTGTCACCCAGAGTATTACAGAGATGGGCACTCAGAAACCCATACAGAGAAAACACACTAGATTGAGATAGATGTATTTAACATCAGCACTGTGCAATACATCACACTGCTCACAGCTTAATTTCAGCTTGATTTCCACAAAACAGACCTGTAACAACTAAGAAAAGCTCATGTTTTCATCCAGGCTGAACAATTCTAGTATTTTCTTTTGATATTGGATGAATACTGTTATGGAAAGCCTCACTCATATTTGTATATTTTTCTAGACACATCAGCAGGACAGTCTTTGGGACACATTTTCCTTTGCCAGGAAACATTAGCTACAGTAAAAGCTATTGCCTCCCACATAAATATTTGTCATGCATATCATTTCCTGGGACCAGGGCACTGCAGGCTTCTGGAACAGGGATAGCTTGTAAGCTGTTCAAAAGGCATTGCTGTTCACTATTTAAAGCATTTAAGAAAAAAATTCACCATGTGGCCACCCAGAATTTTCCTGTGTTACACCTGAAGGATCCCCAAATCTGATTTTGCTTTGGCAAAGGTACACAGAGATGTGGATATTTTTATTCATACCTACTCACACTTTCTGAGGCAAAGCATAGAAAGCATGCAAGGACACTGTGCATTTTTATGGTAACCACACAAGAAAACAGAGCTAATCTTAAACTACAAACATTTCACTCAAACCCACAAAGGTGGGTCTATTCTAGGAAGCAGAAGAGTATAATTTCCACTGATGTCATGATATACCAGCAATAAAGCTGCAAGGTTTTGGTGCTACCTCACAAAACTAGATTAAACTTAATATTTACACATTAATATTAGACTCTCACCCCTCAGCTTCCTCAGAGAAATGTTTTGATAAAGAATACTTTTTTTTTTCAAAACCTGACAGTAGAGAGAAGGATGTAGAAACAGTGGCTCTCCTGTCTGTATCAGTGAGCCCTCTGTATTCTGCATTCTGCCATTGGTTCCAATATTCTCACTAAAACCAAGCAATGGAATTCTCTTGGCTAGGCTCAGAGAAACATGGGAGGAAAGTATTAATTTTCTGAATCAGAATCGATACGCTGCACAATAATTTTCCATGAATTATTTATTCTTAAAGAGAATATACTAGCAAACACTTTGGTCCCTGCATCTTCCTTCACTCAGCCTTTTGCAACCTGCTCCTGAAATGTGACACCTCTGGGTGGGATTATCAATTCAGCTGCTTGCCTGGTCTGCAAATGGTAACAAATTACACCCAAACTAGTAAAATTTCACAAACCTGCAATTGCACCCAGTGAAGTGAAAATTAACAACTACCTATCAACAGCATTTTAGCAATGATATTCTTTCCTGGATGCCACAGAAGTGCTCACTACTGCTGGGCAAACTTGAAGAGGTAGAAGTCTTTGCTTTCAGTCACTGAGGACACATGGGAGCTGCACAAAGGAAGAGAACTTTTATTTTTTTCTGTTAACTTCTTTAAAAATATTTGTCACTAGGGATCTTCCTTCTGTACTGATCAACCACCACACAGTATTGGATAAACAGAATGAGTTCCCATTGATATAAAGTCAGCTAAAGGAAAAAGTAACAGAAGGCTGCAAAGATCAGAGAAAATGCTCACTGAATTCCTGTGACCAGATGGCTTTTTGTCAATGTTTGAGAGAAGTCAGGGTTTGGTGCTTTTCTTCCCATACATTATTTTCATGCAAAGGCCCTTCTAGCTCCAGTTCAAAAGTGAGAGTTTGATTTATATCCCAAAACCATCCACCTAGTCGGGCTCCATCAGCTCTCTCTAATGACATAGCAATGATTTTTTCGGATGGCTGTCCACAGCATGGATGGTGTTTAGCATCCACCTTAATTGCTTCATTTATATGTTCACACTACAAGTGAACACAGCTAATCCAAAGAAATGTCTCTATGTTTTATCCTTCTTTTTAAACCGTCCCTCATAAACATTTAAAACTGTGAACAAGCTTGCAAGAATGGGTTTTGGCATGAGGAACAGGTGGTGCTAATGTTGGGTAAATGTTCCTGCAGGGGAGAGACTGGAAGTCTGCTATAAATTACAGGGATATTTCTGCAACTAAAAAACTTGAAGTTCATTGATGAAGCTGAGAGAGCTCTTTGATGGCAAAGCCATCGGGGAGCTTCAAATCATGTCACATCACTAAGACTTCTTTCTCCATTTGTCTTGGAAAAACATTTTTGCAAACATATGTGATGCACATAGCACTAACAAGTGATGATGGCCTAGAGAAATTATGTATTTCTGCTTCAACACAAATTCAAGCTGAATAATCTCAGACACTTTTCCAGGTCAAATTCCTCTTGTATTTGTAATGGGGCAAACTCACTTAAAAACCCCCTGCTGAACATAGGAAGCAAGTAAATTAATTTTGCAATTTGGAAAAACATGTCCTAAATAAGCAGTGGAATCAAAACTTCTTTCTGTCCATCAAAAAGTCATAAACCTATGCTCTAAATGACTTAAAGGGCTCCATTCAGTGAAGAAAAGAATTTATAGGAATATATTTGCAGTATGTGGCCCACAATTTCTAAATCATGCTATCAAGATCCTTTTATAATCTGCAATACTTGTTCCCTACAGTGCAGCACTTAGATAATGGCTTTCCTATAAGAGATCCTCTCCATGGAGGATCTGAGCTGGACAGAACCCCAGGTGACAGTGAGCAGGAAAATGTATCCTGCTGATGAATTTTTCTGGGGCAGTACTAGCCCCATGTTCCAGTAAGCAGCTTTGATAGGAAAATGGAAAAATCACTGGAAAATAGATAACAGGTACTTCTTGTTCACCTTTTTTTCTCCACATGGATGGCTGCAGGGCATGGACCCACTGTTTCAGTAGTTTCTTTGAGAGTCAATTACATCTCAATTGCAAATACTCTCCATACACTGCAGTTTCCAAGATGCAAACCTCAGCTGTGAGGAGAGCCCATTTCTGCAGATTTAAACCCAAAACACACCCCCACCAACCCAATTCCCACAGCAGAGCCCTCTGGATATGACAGCCACTGACCTTTGTGCCCGGTCTGTGATCTCCTCCTCCAGATCCAGCAGGAGAGCTGCCTGAGCCATCAGCTCCTTGCTGCAGGGCAGGGATTTGAGGTGCAGAATCAGCAAACCAAGGCAAAACTTGCTTCCCATCTCCTCCAGCTCCTTTGTTCCCAGCTGCAGGCCCTAATGGAGAGAGACACAAGGTTTCATGATTCCTACATATGGAAGTTTCCGCTACAGGATCATTTGTAAATTAAATAGCAGCACATGGTCTACAGAAGATATCCTAAAATAGCCTCTGTTTTACAGCAGGGGAAACAGAGGCAAACAGTTTAAGTGTTTCAAGAAAATTTTCAGAAGTCATTGTAAGAATTAGACCCAGACCCCAGGAGAATCTGACTGTAAATCCATTTTTACAAATCATCCAGTTTTTCTTTTTGTCTGTAGAGGAGCTGTCTACCTAAGTAATGGGAAAAAAAAATAAATCCTGTGATTATAAACATTAGGCAGTGGCAAAGATGGAAAAGGGAACTGGACAAGGGGAGAAAAGAGAATAAGAGATCTTTAACAAGTTATGAATTGTTTTTTTAAGAAAATCAATTGAAAAGTAATTGCAAAATAACAAACACCTCTAAGGAATTTCTCAGTCTGTTGAAAGCTGGTGGGGCAAACAGGGTCTGGATTATCAACTTCATCTTTCAATAGAGGAATTCTCCAAGCTGTGGATCCTTGCTGATTGTGAATAATCTGTGTTTGGTTTTACACCAAGGGCCTGCATCAGAGTAAATCAGTGTAATTGATGGCAGTTTCATGCAGGAGACAGACAAAGCTCGGATATACCCAAAAGAAACTAAAACTGCAGGGTCTCTCATCTTTGCCACTTAGTGGCCACATCACCCATCCGGGGCAGGACCAGCTGCTGCCTCTACCAATAACAGCCCTGTGTGTTTCTGCAGCAAAAAAACATCTCTGCAGCCAAGCTTCTGTGAGACTTCCAGCTCCGTTCCCAGGCTGTTTCCTTAGCAACTCTCAGGAGTCCAGAATAAGCCCTGGCCCTTGGTGTGGGCTCCACATCAGCACAGCCTGCACATCAGTCTCCACGAGATATTTGTTAGTGAGCATCTCATGGGTAATGAACACATTATAATTTATATTATAAAATATAATGTGTTCAGTAATCCATGACAGGGGACAGAGCTCTGCTCTTTTCCTATATAAAGTTATATTTGTAAAATGCTTTGGGATCCTCAGGTCTGAGCACCTCTCTATAGCTGGAAGATTATTTCTGAGCCAAAACCACACAGGTGGATGGAAGAAAGAAGAGAGATTTCACACATAAATGTCTGCAGCTCTCCTGAGGAGTTTTTTAGTGCATTTTTTTAGAGGACAGAAACTATTTGCACAGCACCACCATAACTTCCTTTCTAGCAGGTCCAGCATATGCAAATATCATCTGACATTAAAAAAAACCCCTCTCTCTCTGATCACAAATACATTTTCCTATGGACAAGATATTGTAATTCAGTTTCTTTTCTGAGGCTGTATGAGTAAAGCATGAATCCATAGTTATGATGAACATAATCCAGAACTCAAACATGTTCTGAGTGGCTGGACAGGGAAGGACCTGCTCAGAAGAGCACACACAATCTGAGGGAACAGCCTCAGTGCTAGGCAGGGTGTAGGGCCCCAGGAAAATTGACTTTTGTCCCCTGAACAGTGTCTTAAGTGTTTTTATCACAGTGGGCAAACATCTAACATAATTTCTACTCTCCTCCTATTCACCTCTACTGCAAGATATGGGTACAAAAAGTGCAGCAATAATTTATAAGAAAAACAAAAAATGGAGGGAGCAGCTTATGGGAACTGAGGGTCATTAACACAAAACAATGAGAATGCTCAGCAGCTCTCAATAGATTCCTAAATGTTTTATTATTTTACTTTAAAAGACTTAAGATATTTTAGTGTGGCAGAGTTACAACCAGCAGGTAGAAGTGGTGACATTTCAGAGAAAAAAAAAGGTGTCATTTCCACAGCAAGAGAGTTATTTTCTCAGGGGCAAAAAATACAAAGAACATCTCAAGGCTTTCCCTGGGGTGCATCTCAGGGTCTTGCTTCCAAGATTAAGGCAACATACTAAACAGCTATCAAGGAGATGCAAACAGTGCCTGAGCTGAAAATCAGCCTGTGGCTTTATGACTCCCTAGAGCTTCACTCAGGATATGGAGAGGCCTTAAGAAACTATGAGCAAAATAATAATACTAATAATATTAACACTATAACACACCTCAGAAGCCAAAGACAGTAACTGCTCATGCACTGAAGTGAGCTGCTGCATGATGAACCCATATTGCTTTTGATATTAGACAGCTCAGGAGTAACAGCTAGAAACTCAGCCAGAGGATTGCCTGTTAGCTTACTTTATTCACTTCAAACATGGACATTTATTTATTTTAACTCAGGCAATTTTTTCTCTCCTTCCTCCCTCCTCAGTTCTCAGCAGAGGAGGAGCTGGAGGTGCAGAGCACGACTGCCATTAAACTGAAGCTGGGCACAGAGCTGACCTGCTGAACTAATGTTATTGATGGCATCTGCCAGCAATGCCAGGACCTGCTGTAGTGCTTAATTATCAGTCCCACCTGCATTACTGAAAGGGAAGCCTGACCCCCAGGCACTTCCCTTGTAGCCATATGGCACAGCCCAGCTGCAGAAATTTTGAGATTACAACTCAGAGTTATGAAAATATCCTATAAGAAACAAAAGAAAGAAGAAAGGTGGAAAGGTGGAAGCAATGGAGTCTGGTTTGGTTGAGAAGCTGGTAGGAAGCACAGCTCCGTGTCTGGGTGTTACCAAGTGACAATACATGGTCTGTTTGTCACAGCTGCACAGGAGGAAGCTGCTCTGCATGCCAGCACCTCCCCTGCAGTGTCCTGCCAGCCTGGATTCTCAGTGACCCCATCTTCTCCTCTGGCACAAGGTTTTACAGCTCTGTCCCCTCCTCTGGTCACTCTGTGTGACCAGTGGAGCATGGTGCAAAGTCTGCCCTGCCAAAAGGATCCAGGCAAATTCTGAAGGAGGAAGCAGCACCCCTGCACCAGAAAGCTGCAGACAAGCTCATCAGTCCTAATTAGTCCAGCCTCAGAAACATGCTAACTAAACCAGCCCACTTTAATGATCAGCTCAAAGCTCCACACGAGTTTTGCTCTCCGTCAAAGTGCCAGTCTGGACCAGCCTCAGCTTGGTGCACCACATTCCACTGCACAATGCAAATTGGTCCCTTGGGCCCTGTCATGCAATAATCTTCTGCAGACATCATGTTAAGGGATAACAGGTTAATTGTTTCCTGGCTATTATAGAGAGTAATGGAGCTGAAAAACTTTTCTTAAACCTTTTTCACATTTTTTTTCTGCAACAGACAGAATGGGAGGAGCTGATGCCTAATAACAATCCAAATTTGAGATATATTTATTTTCCACTGTAATACAAAACAAGGGAACAGGAATAAAATGCTTATTATTTGGCCTCAACACTGTCAATACAAATTTTCCTAAACAAAATTGATCAAATTGTATTGGAAAACCAGTTCATTCATGCTTAGCACTGATGCATCAAACGAATATCCACAACTAAATGTTTCCAATATCTCTCAGCTTGCCCTCAAAATACTTCCCAGGCTAAATGACAGTGTAATGGAAAAACTTTATTATTCATTACTCATGTGCTTTAAATATTCCAGGAGGCAAAGACAGTGATAGTCTTTGGAGCACAGATATTGTTGAAGGAGGTGGAAAGACTCCAGGAGTCAAATTAAAGATTTCTCCACAAGGGCAATGAGAATTACAGTAAAATTAGAGCTGGGAGATACTAATAAATACAAGCAGAGAGAAAATTTCAGAGGGATCAATTTTTTCCTAAGAGGAAATACAGCACAGCCACATCAGCGGCCTCTCCTGCTTTGAGTCACTGTTCAGTCCTTGGGGCAGCAGCTTTTCCCTGCAAACCCACTTCCAGTCAACACATATACACACACACTTACAGAATATTCCCTGCATCTCAACAGCTTTACACATGCACAATGGCTGTGCCCTAAGGCTGGGTATAAATAAATTGACAGTCTGGTTTCTCACTAATTCCATCAGTGCGCTCTCCCTCGGAATACTAATCAAAACCATTTGGAAGCTCCAGAGGACAAACTTAGGGAGCTGAATGAAACATTTGGTGCCTGGTGTCTGCAGCCTTAATTTTAGCTTGAGCCAGCCCTGAAGGTTACTGTACTTTCAACCCCTGTGAATGAAAATACACAGACACCTGCTGGGGAACTGGCTACTTGGACAACTAGGACAGCAGGGAATAATCCAGGTTTTCTCATGCCCCAGAGATCCCTCAGCAGCAGGAATGACATGGACAATAGATGAAATGGAGGAGATGGGAATTTAGGCCAAAACATTTCAAGAGGATTGAGTGGAAAATGCTGAAGATGCAAGGAAAAAAAAAAAACAAAAACAGGCTAGCAGGAATGTCTAGAAAGAAAGATGAGAGGGATCAGAGTTAGAGCCAGGAGATAAAAGGATGGGAGAGATAAAAGGATGAGAAAGAAGGAAGGGTTACTGAGGTCAATGGGCACTGATACAGAGGAATGATAACAAGAAGAAAGCTAATGGCAACCTTGACCACCTTGGCACCCTTGGGGAAGTGTGCCTTGCTCTGCACATCTGTCCTCATCACATCTGGTGCTCTGTCCTCATTACATCTGGTGCTCTGTCCTCATTACATCTGGTGCTCTGCCCACATGGTGAGGAGAAAAGGCCTGACTTGCTTTGAATCTCCTGACAAAACTTCTGCTGAGCTCAGCTGGCATTTTGGCTCAGCAAACTTCAACAGCACAGAAGTAATTATTTTAATCATTCAAATGGACTCTTTTACTATTAAAAGGAATGTATGTCATGAGCAACACTGTTCAAGGAACAGACTGAAAGGGAAGATGAAATATCTTCTCCTTCCAATCTGCTGGAGAAAAGAGTCCTGGACAAACTGCTCATAGAAGAGCAGGGGGGGATTAAACAAACAAAAAACTTGCTGCCAATTTCTCTAGAAAAAACAGTTATTTAGGTTATGAATTCTCCAGTTCTATTATGGGGAAAGGTTTTTCCTTCTTTCCACTAATAGCAGACTAGCTATTTGTCTGACATTTCCATTTCCACACCTTTCCACCTTTCTCTCACAGTGTTTCCACACTTGTTTCCCTCTACCCTTTTCTCCCTCCCAGATTTCTTCTCCATCTCTGTTCCTTCCTCTGCATCCTTTCTCCCTTTCCTTAATCATCTCCCATGAATGCCTCAGTATATGTCCAGTTCATCATGTGCTGGAAGAGCCAAATTTTATTAGTGTTGCACCTGAGCTCTCTTTTTTCTCGGCCACTCTATCCCAACACGTCTACTAATGTTTTATGCCAACAATTTGCAAACTACACCAGATGGAGACAGGGCTGGATTTAACTTCTTACCTCCTCAAAGACTGCATTCACTCACTGAGGTTGGAAAGGGAATAGCACAATAACTTTTTTGGTTTGAGGCTTTCTTTTTGTGTTGTTTTTTATGGGTTTATTTTGTTTGTTTTTGTTTTTTGTTAGTTTTTTATGTGGGCCATAATTGTGATGGGTGATCGTGTCAGGGACAAAAAAGAGAATGACAAATGAGGATATTTTCCACCTATGCAGACAAACCATGTAGAAACATGCTATTCTTTGCAGAGTTCTTGTTTTCCAATAAAATTGAGTAGTACATTGGTTTTCTGTCTCATTCATTTCCTTGTGACATGCTGGGGACCTATTTTAGGCCCTGGATGAACCTGGACTAAGCTTATCCCTCTCTGCAGACACTGAACAATCTTTCTCCTTGACCCACGATGTCTTTTCAAACAGAGCTGAAGAATTTGAGTGAAAGCCAGGCCAGAAATGCACACTTTAGTGGAATCTGCACTGCTTCACAGTAACAGGATCAGGAGTGCCTCAGGTTCCTATCTGAGGACTGCAGACAGTTTTGGGGAGGAGAAGCCTGCCTGTACCATCCAAGGAAGATGTGACAGACCAGAGAGAGCGATCTTGACAGTAGACCAAACCAATGCCATAGGTGATGCTGTTATTTTAAATATTTTTTTCAAAAACAACAACAAACCAAACCAAACCAAAAAACAACAACAAAAAAACCACCACACACCACAAAAAAAAACATCCCAACATGCTAATTTCTAAAGAAAAACAAATTCTGCTCCAAGAGACTTAAGCTGCCAAGAAACAGAACTAGGGACTGTTCCATAGGAATTCTGAGGCAGTGCAAGGAAATAAAACAGTTACCAATTATTGGAGGCTATTTAAGTGCTTTGTTCAAGAAAGCACCTTTCTTCCCCATGCCCCCAGTATTTCCAACATGTTAACTGGTATCTGACGGTGCCTTGAAAATTCATCAGTAGTCTCACCATTACCTCCTCTCACATATGTTCCTTTCCCTGCTATCTGAACTCTGTGGAACATGGAACAAGCCACACACAGGTTATAGCCTGAGGTATCTGGAGATTAAGTGTGAGGTGGGGCTATTTCTCAGAATCTGTGTCAAATGAATTAGCTTTTAAAAGCAGTTTGGGCAAGCAAGAAGCTGAAATTTTTCAAGTCCTGAATTGGCAGCCTAATCCCTGGATGACTTTTCTTCCCTTCTTCTTCCACTTAAAATTTGCCTCTATAAATAATTCTGATGTACAGAAAAGCAAGCAGACTCTTGGCCCACCCAAGCCTTTTCATCAGCTATGAATTTACCCAGTTTGGCCATATTTCACCATGGGTGTAAAATAATTTTCTAATCCTGGCTGGTGATCATCACATGCCTTGAAAAAAAAATGATTTATGATACTTATCCTGGCTAATGTAAATGTTGATGCTACTCAAAGTGTCAAATCCACCTTAAAAAATCTCAGTAAGGTATTTATCTTCATAATGTCATTCACAGTGGGGATCCCCAGGTTAATTATATGTTATACAAAGAACCAATTGTTGCATCTTAATTTCATGGAATGGTGACACACATTTTTATTATGCAACGCAACGCTTTGTTATTTTTCTGCATGGTTTAATTTAAATTAACAGATACATTCTATTCTTCCCACCAGATAAAAATGTTTATTGACCAAAATGACACAGCAAGGTTAGTGTGCTTTAATCCCCCATCCCAAAAGAGACACCAGGATCATGGAACCTCTCACTTTTGCACCAACACAGGGACAGGTGTGGACTTGATATTTTCTGAGTTTGAGAAGAGCTAGCTCTTCTCAAGGGAAACTTTTCAACAGTTTTCTTTTTCCCAAAACAACCTTATGTGAACAATATTCCTTTCCCATAACAACAGGTGTTGTTTGCTATTTCTGTTCCTTAGCCAATGGGAGAGGTGTCAGCCCTATGGAACAATAACGTGCCTTTTAGCACAGCGTGTTATAAAAGGGCTGGATGAATTGTAAATAAACCTTCTGATTTCTACTGCCTTCTAATTGGAGTCAGGCATCTTTATTTCATGTCCTATTGTGACAGACAGGGGCACTAGAACAGATTTAGTGAAAGCCAGCACAGCGTGACTCAGACAACACCAGCGTGGCACCCCACATTATATCCATCCCTCTGCTGCCACACTAGATGGAGTCTAACAAACCACTGAAACTGTGTCCTGGGCTGGCAGCAATGTCAGGCAGAGGAGAACCCTGTGAGGTGGGTTCTGCTCCCTGCTGTGCTGCCTCTGAGCATCCCCAGCCCGGCAGAGCCTCCCCCAGCCCGGCGTTCCTCCTGCACGCTGCTGTGCCCTCTGCACTGCTGAGCTTTATCCCTTCCCTTTATAATCCAGCAGCTCCAGCACTCCCAATGCTTTCCTGCCTTCCAGGCCACTAAACACTTTCATCTGTTCCCTCCAGCCCGTGTATATCACTGCTTTGTCTCTTACAAAGAAATGACCCATAGTACACGGAGTACTCCACAGGAGGTGTTACCACACACATCTACAGGGATATTAGAACATCCTCCAAGGCTCCCTGTTTCTTCACACACACAGGCATCTCACTCTTTTTTTCTTTATTGCTGCTGCTGCACATGGCACAGACATCTTTATCAAGCTGTCTTTGTAATAGCTACTTATGTTTTCCTGAATGGTTAGAGCTAATTCAGAACCCAGCCATGTGTCTGAATGCTTTAAACTATTCCTTCAAACATGCTGCACCCTGCCACTGCCTGTGTTTCCATCTTCCATTCTAGTACCCACAATCTTTCAGCCCTTCTTCCCACAGTATAATTTGCATCAGCTGCTAGCAGCAGATCTTATTATCTTATTATCTCCTTGCCTTCCATCCATTCAAATTATAAATACTGACCAGCACCAATTCACAGAGTGGTATCTGGAGTCACTTTACATTTTTTTCCATCTCAATGTTGCCTTATCCTACCCACTATTCCCAGCCTTTTAACTAGGTTTTGACTACACACAGACCCTATTATTTCTCACTCCATAACTCCCAAAATTACTGGATTTTTTTTCTTTTTGTGGGAGCCTCTCCTTTCATCAGCCATGACTTATCTGGGATGCCCAGTGGTACCATTCTGCATGAAAATTAGCCTAGGCTCACCCTTGAAAGCCATGAATGAAACTTTATATACTAATTTCTCATTTGTCCTCTAGCTCCTGTACTTTAAAAGAATAAAATTCATATTATCAAGGCCCTATCAATTCTATTAATACTCTCAGTTATTGGGTTTCCTTATCCCAGTGTTAGTTCAGGTCCTGTGGTTGTGTTATTGGTGGCTCTCTCATGGCATCAAATAAGTTTTTAAACATAAAGAATCATAATTATGATTATTTACCTTGTTGAACCTGGTTTAAACAGTCAGCTGCTGAGTCTGCTGGCCAGTTTTAAAGATTTCTTTTTAGCAGCTCAATTTCTTAATTACCTTACAACTCCTAGAGGAAAAAAAACCTGGGCTTCACTTAATTCTGCGAGTTACAACCTTAATCAAATATCAAATAACACAGCAGACAATGTGCAAGCACTGATTTGTGTACAAGGCAGCCAGCATGGTCCCATAGCATCCTGCTCTGTTCCCATCCTGGCTGCCTACAAGCTCTGCCAGGGAACCTGTGGCTCCAGAATGCATCCAAATCCCAGCCTACACAAACTCTCATTATTCCAGTCCTTGGAGTCCCTTATTATTTTCCAAATCACACCTTGAAGCATAGAAGCTTACTTCTTTCTTCCAGGTCTAAGTCTGCTTTCCACAAAATCCCTCATATCCCTCTGCCAACGGCCTCAGAGCAGAGCTTCCACCTGGGGGTGGCTTTTCTGGGCACATCAGATGGCACACAGCAGCTCCCATGGTGGAATAATTACCTGCACATGTCCAGAAGAGATTATCCTAGGCCCTCTGTGTGTTGGTGTCCTTAAAAACTTACTTTAAATTGGCCTTCACACAGACCCTCACAAGTGAGAGGTAAGGACACAGACCAATCCCCAGCTCTGCACCTTCCTCTCTCATTTCAGTTTTCATTACTGTAACCTTTCATGCCTTCTATATCCATCCCCTTATTCTGATACATGTCAAGAGCTACCTGAGGCTTTTTTACTAAATTATAAATGCCTCCCCCCAGCTAATTTCTTTTTTCCATATCACAAATTCTCTTTGGTCATCTTCAGCAAACACCATCAAAGCCAGCCTTCCCACCTATCCCTTCCTACAACCTCAGCCTCAGTGACAGGAAGCAACTATGATTCTACAATTTATTGTATTAGCACTTCTAAAACAACAAAGGAGGCATTGATTTTCCAAGCCAAAGGCACATGGGAAAGCACAAAAAGCATCTCTGCCCAGCTCAGATCAGAGGAAAGAGACACATGGCAGAGGAGAGGACTTCCCCCAGCCAGGTGCTGCTCCCTTTGAAGAGGAAGGATGGAAGTAAAGCAAGGAGCTCTGGCTGTTCTCTCACAGGTGTCAGTGTAATCATTCTGACACAGGAACCTTCTTGCTGCTTGTCACATTTAACAGAGAAATGGACAATAACAGGGAAAATACGATCTTTCCTTTCTTTCTTTTGAATACTCTATACTAGTCACCTGGAGAATGGCTGATAACACTGAGAGTAATTCAGGCAAAAATACTGCAGGACCCTCGTTGTCGTCTGCTCTGATTTAATATAGGTTCACAAAATGAACATGTAATACAATAACACCATAGAAAATTACAGAATACATGAGAAAGCTGGGTCAGAGGGAGATTTTACCAGACAGTCCAAGGGCAAGTTACTAATCATTTCATTCAGAAGCTGGCTTAGGAAGGACATCCTGCAATGAGCCCAGGGATATGATATTCATAGATAGAAACCAAAGATCAAAAGGGTCCTTTCAGGTGAACCAACAGCCATTAACCACTAACAAGGGTTTGCAGGCCTGTAGAGCCCAAAGGTTCATTTCATCACAGCCCACATGTCCAGAGGCACAAAGTAAACTGAGAGCCATTAATATATGGATATTGGATGTTTATACCTTAAATTTCATTGGAAAAAATTATTACTAAAAGGAAAGCAAAAATGAGGATCAAAACAAAGCTTCTACTTTATTACAAGAGATAGGAACTTGTGGTGCTTGTCCATGGGGAGCTGACATGGAGCATGGAGATGATTTTAGACATTTGGACATGTTTACCAAGAAGAACATTGGTCATAACTGGCAGCTGGATGCAAACTTTTGCAAACCACCTGGCAGTATTTTCTCTTCCACAATACTACCAGCACAGGGTCAGTTTAATACCTTCACACTCTATGTTTTAGGAGAGACAAAGAAAGAAGAAGAAGACTGTCAGGAAGAGACTGAAGAAAGGGAGACAGGTTCAGAGACACAGAGCTGTGGTGAGGAGAAGCAGCTCTCTCAAGTGGGGTAACTGATGTGACCCACACAAAAGCCCACACTGCCCCTTGCTCTGCCATGAACATGTCCACATGGACTTTTTCAGAGATGGAGACCAAAAATAAGCAAATGGAGGGCAGCTGACAAATGTTTCACCTAGAGAGCATCAGGTGAGAAGTACACAGGACTTGTAAAAACAAACTACAAGTTTCTGAGTCTTTGAAAATCTACTGACCATCCACAGCAAAGCAGACAAACTTTTGTCAGCAGAGGAGATGCTGACTCCAGATTACAGGCTCTCAGGATTTTTCATCTTGCAGATGTACTACCTGAGAAAATTTGCATAAGAACATGCTGCCTTTTTCTTAGGAGTCCTTTTATGATTTCTACCGAAAATGATAATCCTCTGTTTGTGACATTGCAATCATTTCTACTACAATCAAGTGCTCTGCCCAAAAGGAGGATTACTGCTTCAGTTTGGAAAGTGTATGGACTTTCAGAGGAACTAAGGAGCCAGTTCCCAAGAAAATGACCTTGGTAATAGAGAACAGAGAAGACAAAGATCTAAAAACAACACTACATATGATCAGAACTTCCTGTGCCAAGAGGCATCTGAAGCTCTTTAAGTTCACAAAAACTGATATTCATTCCTACAGAGGAGGAGATGGAGACAATGAAGACAATGGAGACAAAAAAAGTGTCAAGACATTCCTCTTTACTGTGCTATTCCAACATTCACTCAGATTTTTCCTTTGACAAGCTATTAATGTTTTAACACTAAACATCACAGAGACATACAGAAAACCCAGTGCAGTTTTCAACTCCATCCTTTCAGCAGTGTACTGTGGGGAGGAGCGTCACTGCACGTGGTGCTGAATGTCAAACAACTCCCTTAAACCTGTGCCTCTGGCAGCTGCTCAGAAATCCACAGAACAAACAGTTAAGAAAAGGGGAAAGAAAAAAAAAGAAGCCTTTGTTTTTCTGCCTCTTTTTTTCCCAAGAACGTAATTTAGCACGACTTTCCACAGAACAATTTGCATGGGTTTACCCACAATGCACTGCATTATGGTAATACATTTCAACCTCTGATGCATATTAGACTGACAGTGCTAAGAATCTGTTAAAGGAAAAACAAATGATACAGGATAAATGATGATGTAAGACAGGACAGCAAACATTCCACACTTGTGCAATCTGCCAAAATTCAGTCTAAAACTGGCCTAAGAAAGAGAACGAGACTATTGTGCAATCAGAACAGCTTTAGGGAATGTTCCCAACTCAAGCAGAAAACAATACCTGACTGAGACATGGATGTAATCACAAAGGAATGGAATGTACAACAAACCAGAACTAAGAGCTGAACAGAAGACAAGGAGAGATTTTCTTCATTTCTTTGATTTCCCAGTGGGTAGCACTGGAGGGAATATTCCTTCTTGCCCATCCAAGGATGGCTCGCTTCACTGCGCTTCGCCACACACGTTCACTCACTCTGCCTTCTGCTCCTCTCCAAGCCCTGCTGCCTCTTCTGATGCTGGTAGCAATCCCTAATAGATCCTGGACAGATTCTGTGCTCAAAAACAGCTGTCCCAAAATGCTGGGCCTCAGGGCTATGTGGTCGCAGAATCCAAACCACTGACACCTCCTTGCTGCACTCACAGATGGCGACTCAGCCCTTCAGCTGGGGAACAAACACTTCCTCCTGATGTTTTCCAGAATTGGTCTTGCACTTTCCCATAGGAAATATCCACAGGAAAATAGAATCAAATATTAGATCTCCCCCTTCAATCAATTCCACACACTGTTTTCCTAGCAGTTGAAGCAATCAGCTATCACTCCTCAAAACCTGAACTGAGGGATAAGTCTCTTTTGCTATGCCATGAAGAGCCATTTAACTGGCCGGGGGGACTTTCCTGCAAAGCCCTCAGACAAACAGGAGGAAAAGGTAACAAGGAGGAAACAAGTTATAGGTTTGGTCAAGGGGTAGGTATATGGTGAAAAGCAGGATTTTTCCATTAAGGTCTTTCAAGTAGTTCTCTCAAAGCTAAGTCACAGAAAAATGAACAAAATAAGGGTTGAGGCCAAATTATATTTGCTGAAGAGGAGTTATAGAGATTAGTGTATTAATTAATCAAGACAACGATTTCAGCAAGGGCCTGACCTTTATTCCTGCCCTAGTAACAGCTTTGTCCCTGGTGACTTTCAGCCTGCATGCTAAAGCCACTTAGATACATCCCTCAATTAATGGCAGGATACCCTCTGGGAGGTAGGAAAGCAGCACTGCAAGCTTCAAGCAGGGATGCTGAATCAGAGGAGGAGTAACCTAGTCAAAGGCACCTGTCAAGGGCATTGGCAGAGCTAGGGAGAGAGCCCACAATTCTCTTTACCTCTAACACTTCACCTCTCATGGATAGGAACAAAGCTGTTTAAAGGTGTTAATCTGGAATTCTGCCATACTTTATTTAAAAAAAAAAAAAAAATCAGTGACTAACAAGAAATAAAGATTAGGTTTCAAAAAAAAAAGCCACCACAAAACCACAGTAAAGAGTATGGTTTAAAAAGAACTTGTATCCTTTCTGTTCTGTAATAAAAAGCCACCAATACATGAAACTTGGACAAAATGACAGATACTACTGAGACCAGGACAGCAGGCAGGTCTTCAGCCACATCCCACTTCTCCCCTTTCCACTGAGACCAAGTCCCTCCCTCAGGCAGATGAACTGCCCATTCCCTGAGCACCCCACTCTGACAAAGGCTCTCCAGAGTCCACAAGTGCAGCTGGATGCAGGATATGAGGTAAGATAAAGAGCTGGTGCTGTCCCACACAGCAGGGATGGATGGGGTGGAATCTGGACAGGCTCAAGAAGACAATAAACAATCACAGTTTTTCAGAGGCAATCAGGAGACCAAAAAGGCACATGAGTTGAGGAGAGAGTGGTGATGCTCAAGGATGGATGCAACATTGGAAGGTGCCTGCTGCTATCAGAATAGATGTTATTACAGTGACTGGGAGCCTGAATTTGTTTTGCCTCCCAAGTAAAAGCAGCAGACACCTCAGCCCATCGATCTTGCCCACAGGCTGCATATGTCCAGACCCCTCTCCACAGACTGAGTTCCTGGCTTCACCTGGGACCCTCTTTGTCACTGCAGATCCACCAGTGATTACTAGACTGACCTCAGTCACCACCACTGGACCTGATCCTGACTCTGGTTTGCGTTCCTGGCTTGATCTGATTCTGTTTCATCACCACAGACCTGCTTAGTGACCTGGGCTCTGGGCTGAATCTGCCCATCCTGCACAGGCCTGCTCACCTTGCTCAGCTGCAGGCTTGGCTGGCAAGGAGAGACATCTGGAATTAACTTGATTTCTCCCATTTCCAGCACTGCACTTAACTCTTCTCAGTACAGGCTCCAAATTCTCTCCACTCCAGATAAGCAACATTGCAGAAGCTGTAGCTTGGACAAGAAAAATTGTTCCTTCAATATGTCTGTCCATCCCTAGCTGAGCTGAGCCTATCTGCCCCTTCCACTTCAACTCTACAGTCCTTCACATTCAGTCCTGATGCTGAAGAAAGCTCAGACAAGAAGATCTCTGGTGTGGATGGAGCCTAGACTGGCACATACTCAGGTTTGTTCCACACTCCTCTATTTAGAGGTTACAACATCCCAAACCCCAGCCAAACTTCACTGCATTACATTGCACTCACTTGTCTGGCACCTTCTTGTCCATAAGGAGCCAACACCTGTCACCTCTCAACTGTCATATTTGAATTTGGTCAAAAAAATTTCCAGTATAAACAAGCCTTTAACTTTAGGCACCGAATTAGTTTTCATCAAAGCCTGCAGGGTTACCTCATGTTAGAACCCAGCTACAAAAATAGATTTCCTTTCCTCTTCCCTAGCTATTGTTGGCAAACATTAGTAATAGTGAGAGAAGCTATTTTGGGACTTTTATTGGCAAGTCTTATGTTCAGACACTAAAGGAAGTAATTGGCTGACAGTGAGGAAAAAAGCGCTAGACGTGGCTTTCAAGAAAATATCACTTTCTGCCAAGCTCTTTATGCGTAATTTCTAGGGGAAAAAACCCCAACACCAAACCCCAAAACAACAGAAAACCAAAAGGCTTAATTAACTGTTACTAATAGAGGACACATCTGTGAGGATGAAGGAGAGAAAAGGGCACATGTGGAAAGTTCTGAGACTAACAATCACCAGTGTTCAAGGTCACATTTCTGAGAAACAGACACCATAACAAACACACTCACTCATAACTACACAATTAAAATAACATATTCACAGACACACCAGGGCACATTTGTATACTTGGAGGTGTGAGAGAAAGTGTTTTGAATCAGTTCACTCATGTATGTGCCCACATTCAGTCATAGTCTTCAGCAAAGACGAGTTTGCACGCACAAATTCTTCCTGCACACAAACACTCCACCAGTACAAACACTCACCTCTTGTGAGTCAGGAAAGCACAGGCCGGAGCTAAATAAAAGCACACAGAGATTCATATCTACTTCTCTTGTAAATTGTGCACACAGTCTTCATTCATTTATTAACACTGTGCTAATAATTTCTAGTAATTAGTGTTAAAATGGGAAAACACGATAATGCAGATCTCGGTTCTTTACAAGTGAATTAATTACACTCAGCAATACCTGTCACCCCCAACACACACAAAGGAGTAACACAGACTTGTTTTTCTATTTCCCAGGCATTTGCTTCAGTGTAGCCAGGATTTATTCATCAATGAGCTAAGAAACAATACAATAAAATTCAATAAATGGAAACATAAAAATTAAGCCCTTTCCCACAAAGCCACGCTGAGCAGTACAATTACCCAGACTCTTTCAGACTCCTAATGAAAATCAGAAATGATTGGCAAATGATTTAGGAAAAATATAACCTGTTCTTTTTCACTTCTTTGTCTGGGTGTGCAGACAGTATATTTGTCAGCAAGCAATGGATGATGCAGCTTATATCATGCATAATCATAACCTTGTGCTGTGTCTGGTGCCACTAACCCTGCTGTGCATCCAAAACCCAATTAGGATTACGTGCAATCAGTGAAGACAAAGACTTTATTCAGAACCTAAGTGTTCTTGCACCAGGTTTGCAAGAGCTGTGGGCACAGCCATTCACAGGGACTAATCACCCTCTCACAGGCAAATCGTCAGCCATTACATGGGTTACATGGAATTATTCTCACCATGTACCCTACTACTGATTTTCCCTTCAAGTGGAAAGCAAATTCTCTACAATTCCTATATAGGGAGACTGAGTTTTGTATATATAACAAGTAATTTTGTCCTGTTCTACAAAAAAAAATGCCATGGGCAACAGAGGAAAAATTCTTAAAGCTTAATTTTTTATTTTTATCATTTTTCTGTTTTCCTTTCAAATTCAAGAACATACACATAAATGAGATGTATTTTGGGATTATGTCAAGCCTCAGTAGTATTGACACAGAAATATGGCTAAAACATTTCTGGTTGTCTTGGGAGTATTCTGGCTGTCTTAAAGGAGAAGGCCTTCAATTACTGATTCTGACTTATTGGAATCTCTTTAAGGTTTAGATTCGGGGTGAGGAGTTATGAGAGCTCACATTTAATTCCGTTTGTCATAGCTGTACGCTCTCAAATGAAATCAGTGGAACTGACTGGAAAGAGAGGACATTTAATGAAGCACCTTGGGGCTTGAAATATCTGTTATTCAGTCTTCATGAAATAAGCCTCTCTTCAGAATTTTACATTCCCTTATTTCAACCAGTCAGGATCTCCAGCAAAGCCAGCCTGACCTTAAATGCCATCTGGACTGCACTTATGTATTCCAAACACACCGAGAAGAGCCACATGCTTCCCATTCTTGGGCTATATAAGCAGATAATAAGCTAAATCTGTACCACAATAATTTGATCCCTCTTCGAGATGTCCCTCTTTTAGGAACCTTTTCACGTGAATTCACAAATGTACCCAAGCCTTTTCTTTCCCAGAGAACGTGGCAAAAGATTTTTCCAAAAAATATGTGAGAAATCCTGATAAGATCCCTCCTTTCTAGCAATGGACTCACAAAAGGTCCCATTCATGCTCCACCAGTTGACAGCACTGAGTCAAAGCACATTCACAAAACAGTTATCTCAATACCCTCATAGCCTTGTAATTAGGATCAAGGTCTGGCCTTGTAATTAGGATCGGGGGCATGAACCATTTACACATCTGTGGGATGCTGAGCATCTCTGTATCAGTAGGCTGAGGGCACTTCAGCGGGGTTTGACTTCACATCTCCATCTCCAGCTGAAATGGTCTTGTTTTGCCCTGTACTCTGCCACTAAATCCATCCACGTAATTTCAAATCCCAAAATGTTTGTCCTGAGAAAGACGTGCCTGAAAAGCTGTAGAAGATCTAAAGAAAGGTAAGGAGAGTTAAGAAGATATGAAAGTTCCTTTCCACCTTTTAATAAACAGCATACGAGCAGTAAGGAGGAAACATTTCAAGGGATAAGCTGTTCTCCCTTGCCCTACGAGCAGCAGGTAACAGCTCAAGGCAGAAGTTCTGTCAGGCACTGCCTGTGCTGGTTTCTTCCACCACCCCTCAGCTCAATAAGGTGGCATTGAACAGGACCGCTGAGTGTGAGGAGGCTGCCTCACCCTTCTGCTCCCATCCTGGGTGGAGGAAGGGATGGGACAGAACCTCACAAGGCATTCATCTCCTTTGCTGTCCTGTGGGCTCCCACAGGAAAGCAAGAAATGCACAAATGGCACTGTTTGAGCATGCTGTCCTTCAGAGGCTCTGCTGCTGGACACCTCCACTCCAATTAGTTACAAATGGAAGGGAACTGAGAGACAGAATTCCCCCCAGCTTTGCATTTATTAAAAGGTCACCAAGGAAATGTGATTTTTTCTCCTGTGAACGCAGATATCAGAAGCTAATGAAATCTGAACTCAGTCACTGCTGCATGCATTTTCTTTTCAGTCTTCCTTTAGAATAGATCTTCCTTTCCCTTTCACAGGCTACTACAGACTCCCATATGTGCTATGGCAGAAAAGATTTAGCAGGGAGGCCGAGGTTATGCACCTCTGCCTTCTTCCCACTCTACTTGCACCAGCAACTGTGACCGTGTCACCTGGCAGCAGAATGACACAGAGTTTGTCATAATTTTAGTTGCATCTTTCCTGGAATAGACCCACAGGGAACATCTTTGTGTATTCCACATATCCACACAAGATACATGCACTCAGGTAGCAGAATCATAAAATCATTTAGGTTGGGGAAGGCCTCCAGGATCAAGTTCAATCTTCGTGTTAGACTCAAGCAATGCTAATACCAATGGTATCACCAATTACCTGTGTTTCATGTGCTGCCTGTAAGCAGAGATGAATGTACACTCACAGATATACACACAACCTTGTGCACACCTTCTTCCAAGCACAGTCAGTCAGAATAAGTAAATCCATGGGAAAATCATAATCATGTACATCCTGTCACTCACCCATGCTAAAACCCCTGCAAACCTGCATGTTCTGTCCCAAAGCACACATCCTTCCTGACTCCCACCTCGAGGAATGCAAGAGGTCTGGGAATCAATAACCATTTACAGCCCTTCAATCCACCACTGTCAAGTTTGTTCTCCCCTATTTGCAGTGACAGACAGGCAGAGTAAAGATGCAGGACATCAGTATGCAGAGGAGGGAAGGTGGGCACTGTGTCAGCATAAAAAGCAGGAAGACACTGCTGAATCCAGTTGAGGCTGTTCTTGCTTCCTGCAACCAACTGAGGAGAGCTGCCACTGTCCCAGAAATCTGCTTTATTCCCAGGACATCAATGCAGAACAGAGCAATAACCACTGGCTGTTTTCCAGCAATAACATAACTGCACATAGGAAAATTCAGAAAGCATCCCATTTACCTGTTTCCAAAGACTAAGCAATGACCTTACCCACATAAAAAATGTGCTACATGATCAATATCATACCAAAACGACTTGATGCCATATCCTACACAGGAGATAGCATGAAGCTAAACACACTTCAGGCACAGCAGGGCACCTTTAGAACGGTCAGGATGCTTTGCTGACCTTTTAAAGAGAATGAACATGCAAATGCAGTGCACCTGAAAGAAGCCAATACCTCTACCAATGGATTTCAACCAACTTTGCAGCATCCAGAATAACCAAAAATCTGGCAGTATTCCCAGGGTCTGACATGGGCTCTAACCATGTACCTCTATCACAGCCCAGAGCCTCACCTGCAGAACCAGCACCCAAACATCCCAGAGCTGCTCAAGCTCAGCCCACAACATGGCTTCATTCTCAAAGCCCTGAGTTTACCACTGTAAACTCTCATATCTGTATTCAGAGATCTCAATTCTGCATTACAAACAAATCCTATTATGCCAGGTCTGAATCTCTCCTGGGCAGAGACTAGCATTAATATAAATATAATTATGGTTGTTTAATAAATGTACAATGTCTGCTGATCTATCTTGTTAAATTAACAAGAGTGAATTTTGCATTAGTCCTGACAAGGCCTATTTTCAAAGCTGACATTTAATACCAGGCCCCAGTACAAATCATATTTAAGGGTACAAAAATCAATGCATTGGTGAGAACTAAATGTGTGAAACCACAGAGGCAGTTTTGGTGGCTTGTTGCAGGTACCCAGCCTGTGCAACACTTTTACCTAGAGCTGCTCAGTCAGATAAGAACTTCAAGGCATTTCTGTGCATGTGGAGGTTAGCAGGGTTGTTCCTGACCCAGAAAAATCTTCAATACTCTGACCCCTAGAAGTCCTTCCAATCACTGAACACACTGGCTTGATCAGAAAAGCGACCTTTCTGTCGCTCTTTCCAAGCCAGCCTGAGCTCCACTTTCAGATCCCATTTATTTCATTCTCTCTCACTGGAAGAGACAGAAGGGCTGCTCTTAAAAGGTCATTACAAAATTGGTGTCCAGCTGCCTACTGCACATCCCCAGTTTTCATCTTTGGTGGGATGGTTCTGTCTGGCAGCACAGGCGACAGGGCTGACATCAGGTGCCAATTCACCTGGGCACAGGAGAGCTGAAGGTTGTGAGCAAGTCACCAAGTAGCTCAGGCTTGTTTGTTTATGTTGTGTTCCAGGGTTGTCTCTCTTCTTCCCTGTCACTGCCAGCCAGCCAGGCATACATGCTCTGGGCCATCATGACATGGTTATGCAGCCCTTCTCCCTAACTCACGCAACAGATCCAAGCCCATTGCTCCTCAGGGCTAGAAAGAAAAACATGAGAAAGACAGTAAAAATAGAATTGAAAGTATAATATAATGTAAAAAAACCCCAAAAACCAGGGCTAAACTAAACACCATCAGAAATGATAGATTCATACTCCATTGTTTTCATGTAGAGATAGTAATTCAAACCAAATAATCTCACTTGGCTTTCAATTATCTTGCAAGATAAAATCATTTCATTAACTACCAGCTTCCCCTCTGAACCAGAACAAGTCTCTGCACAATCTGCTGAGCAATATCTTTTAAACAAATGACCACTTAAAAAAAAAAAAGTACCTATGAGCAACTGCAAACTGCCCTTATGGATCCTGTGGCAAAAGAAAATCTGTATATATCTGTTCTGAATTATATTTTATCAAATAAGCAATCTCCAGCAGGACTAAGCTACTGTAAACCGAACAAAATTTCTAGGCCTTTTTTATCCCTGGTAGTACCCAACTGTACTTCTCTCCCAAAATAATTTTACAGTATCTTCCTCAAACTCATTATAAAACATCTTCTTCATTGCTGCTTTGTATGAATCTCTGATTCAATTTCATTGTGGAATTCAGTCATTACTTCCAGAATCCCCAAAGGAAACTTCCTGCTTTATTCATAAAGCTAAGAGAAGGTAGGAAACAGGAAGAGATTTGGTGAGAAATGTTTCGAGAAAGACACTTTGTCTAAGACAAAACCTCCTTGTGAGAGTATGAGAGGATATAGGTGACCTTTCTCAGAAAGAGCTGCTCAGCTTTTGGGTGATGTTTTTGATCAGACCCCACAAGAAAAATATCCTTGCAAGTTGAGCTCCCTTCTTCCCTACGAGGGATGGGGGCTGTTCTATTTTAGTTGAATACCATTGCTCCTGGGTTGTGCAATTAAATCTCTTTCTGGCTCAAGGAACCTCTCATTATTTACTCAAAATATTACAACTCTTGCATGAGAAACAGGGAGAAGTTCAACAAAAGACATCCTAGCAATCTAAATCCTTGCTTTGAAGCAGGCAGACTGGAATCTGAGTTTCCTGCAGCCAAAAGAGGGTAGTGACCTGCTCTGTGATCAGCTGCCTTCAATTTTTGCAAGTTATTTTAAAAGGATGTGTTTTCACCTTAGTGCAAAATGGGAACATTGGCTTGAAATATCAGAAGATTTCAAAGACAACACCTGCTTTCCCCAACTACATATCAATATTTTTATCTCCCGTGGCAAAAGGTGCTGAGAAGGTGTTGACTGTGGTGATGATGACGACAATAGAAAATGAGGCAAAGCATCTTCAGAGGCATAAGTCCTAGCACCAGCCTAGTAAGAATTTGATCTCTAAATCCAATCCCTAAAGCAAAAAATTGTACTAGGACTAAGTATACAGTCGACAGAGTAGAAAGTTTCCCATTTCTGGGTCAGAAGTAACAAAATGAGTAACTCTGTCTTACAGATGCCAATCCGTGGCAGATAGAAAAGGTCGTGGAAAGAAACAGTTTGTTCCCTTTGCTCTTAGCCCAGTGACCTAATAAATCCCAGAGGAAGAAACGATAAGGGCAAAGATAATCAGCTTTTAGTATCATCATTATGGAAAACACCCAGACAGGAACCATAATCTTTGAAAAGATTAACACATGGTAATGGGTGGAAAAAGAAATGCCTCTAACAAATTAAAAGCACTACTTTAATAAAGGCATCTGTTTAAAAATCTTATCCATGCATTAATTTCTATAGTAATGTTCCAGAACTTGTTTTCTGGTGATGGTCTCAAATACTTTCCTACTGTTCTAAGGACTGACTGGCATGAATTTTTACTCTTTATCTTCTTATATCCATTTCCAACATTTCAATGGCTTGTGTCTATTTTCCCTATTTTCTTTGTTCAGGGAAAATAAATCTATGCTATTATTCTTCACAAGATTATTTTCATGAGCCACGTTTAGGGAAATGACCTCTACTGTTGTTTACTCATTACATTCAGAAATACTAGTAAACAATTAGTGCTAACAAACAAGTAACTGAGACTGAAATAATAGAAATCTGTCTCACTATAATCAATCATGTAGATTTTTCATCAGTATTATGAGTCACTGTCCTCTACACTAATTATTACTTTCTTTTTGCTACCCAACCAGCATCATTTTTAACCAAACATGTCCTCAGCTCTTGATTAGAGAATTGTGCCTTTTTGGATATGTAACAAAATCCTTTTTAGAAAAGGACTCAATTTCTATTCATAATACTTTCATTTTTTTTTCCTCTTGTGGTCTGCTTTAACTCTAATATTTCTTCAGCTCTGAAAAATCACCCTTATTAAAGGAAAAAAATATACAAGAAAACCTCTTAATAGGAACACTGTCCCCTGCCCACATTAAATGTAATTGAGTCATGATCACTGGTGTCTAGGTAACCACAAACTCTCACAACAAAGATTAATTCATCATTTCCTGTTACAAAGTAGTCCAAAATAGAACTGCAGTGGATACTACATCTTTTGTGTTAAAATTAGTCATCTTTAATGTTTGGAATCTTTAATAGTATTTACTGCTGCCACATCAAATCTCAAGTAGATCTCACCCCAACTGAAACCCATGGCTATACATTTACTTTTCCTGCATGGAATACAAGTGCTTCTGAGGTAGCTTATCCCATTTTCTGCTTTAATTCAGTGTGCCAAGGAGGATCATTTCCCAGCCTTTGTCATCTTACCTGCAGTATGTAGACCTGAATTATCAGTAAATGAAGATATAGCACACTGCCATTCCCCTCATCCCAGCCAGACATGCTAATGCCTTTTCTGTCCTCCCCAAGCAGGGAACAGACCAGTAGTTGGAAGTGTTTAAATTCAAGAATTTCCAAAATTTTCCTAGCAGATTCCAGTGCAGCCAGTTAAATTACACATTATCAACAGAGATGATCTTTCAATTAGCTTGCTCATTATTCTTTAGCAGTAGTGTGGAAATATTTGAGAAATTATGGTATCTGCAGTTTTTCCTGCACTGGTTCAGTTTATTTATGACAAGGTGTTTGAGTTTGAACTGCATTTGTTTTCATAGGATTTCCCCCCTACCACTTTTGAAAGGTTAGGTCTCTTCCTTCAAAGTGCATGGCTCACTTCTCCAAAAAAGGTCTTCTACTTCAGATCAGTTTAGGCAACCAATAATTATCTTTCATTCCTCCCTTGATTTACACCTTTAAAAAACTCTCTGGAAAAATCACCAAGGTTTTTGTCTTTCCTTTTCATCAAAAGCCCTGAAGAATCCTGTCATATAGAACTCCACTCTGCCATCTGTTCCCAAAATGCATCATCCAAATGTGCCTTTGCATCTCATACTTCTGGTCTGGACAGATGATGACAGTGTCACGTTGTACTTGTGTTTACTCCTCTGTCCACCCTTGCTAAGTGAGGCTCATTTATGACACCTTCTTGGTTGAAAATATCCCAGTGGTTGGTTGTTTTGCAGCAAAAGATGTTCAGAGATACCCTTCTAATTCTCTATAGGGAAGAGTATCACACATCATCAGCATCGAAAGTCTCTAAAGCTGTAAGTAACCAACTTCTTCTTCTTTTTCTTTTTCTTCTTCTTCTTCTTCTTCTTCTTCTTCTTCTTCTTCTTCTTCTTCTTCTTCTTCTTCTTCTTCTTCTTCTTCGTCTTCGTCTTCGTCTTCGTCTTCTTCTTCTTTTCTTCTTCTTCTTCCTCTTCTATTTCTACTATGTTCAGCCTCGTCACGTCTGAGCTTTCCCTGCTTATGACAACTATGCAAATGATTTCTGAATTGTCCCCAATATCTGCATCTCTGCATGTTGCATGCTGTGCCAAAATGTCTCTTTCTAGACCATATATCTTCACTTGTAGATCTCCCACCATCTGGCAGCACATGTATTCCTTAGACAAAAATTAGAATATAACACATCCAAGGCAGATCACAGCATTTTTGGGGGGTTTTATTTCATCATCCATATGCAGTATGCAATGCAGGGCCTTACCTAAAGATAAGCCATAAAACTTCAAATTTCATTCCAAACTCTCCTGCTAGGCTTATCAGTTTCTGTCTCAGAGTTCATCTGGCATAAGCATACCCCCAAATTTACAAGTTTATCACACACAGAAGAACATATTTCTGCTCTGGTATTCAACACGAAAGCGTTTACAATTTAGTTTGGTTTAATTTACTTTAGAAATGAGTTAAGACAAATTTAATTAAGGCCACCTTAATTCTGCTTCAGTGTGTTGACATGTAGCTTAATGTGGTTTAGCACAAGAATTTCCACTTGCACCTTTAGCTAATTCAGAGGCACTTTCCTGCATGTTCTAATATAGACAAACTATTAAAGAATTAAGCATGTTTAATTAATTATCAAAAAAGATAGAAAGGTTGCTTAGGTTGCATTGTGTGAGTACCTCCAAGAGAACAAACTCTAAGTTACTAAAGGTCTCTCTAAACTAGCAGAGAAAAATAGCACAAATACAGCTAAAACATCAGGCAGATGAATTCAAATGAGAATAAGGCAATAATATTTAACAGTTACTGACACCTAGAAAATACCAAGGGACCGGACAGATTTCCAATCCTGTGATATTCTCAAATCCAGCCTGGATATTTTTCTGTTTACACAAACACAAGTTAACAGGCTTTGTACAAAGCCGCCTGGGTGAAGCCCAAAGGCTTATGATGTACAAGAGGTCAAACCAGAAGAACTAACAGTCTCATCTAGGCATCAAAACTTCATGAATTTGTTATTAAAATTCTATTTTCAGTGCTTGATACCTTTTCCAGCAACTGCAGCCTTCTCTGCTATGGGACAGGCTGCACCTGGACATGGCAGAGAAGGGCAGGAGCACGGAGCTTCCTTTGCTCTTGCTATGACATCCGGTATGGGACCACAACAATCTGGAATACTTGTCAAGTCAATCTTCATTCCAGACTTGAGTCAGAATTACAGAAAGGCAGAGAGGCTCTGGAGCTGTGCTGCACAGGACACTGTTATCATACCCAAGGAGCTGCAGTAGGAGCAGAATTTCCAGGTGTGGACTCCTGCAATATCCACCTTCTCTAGCTGGCAGACCTGACTCACTTGAGGACAAGCCCACCACCCAGCACAGTTTGCAGACACACAGGTATTATTTATCATGTTTAAAGTCCCAGGCAAGGACACATGTTCTGATTTAAGCAAAAAAAAAAAAAAATTGTCAGCACTCAGTCAGTAAGGAAGGAATTCAGTACTGTCAGTGCAGAGCAATAATAATTAGATCTGCTATACTGGGCAACTGGAAACCATTTTTTTGTGGTAGAAAAAACATAGAGAAAAGGTAACAATTAGTAAAAAGAGTTCAGCACACCTGAAGAATAAATAAATCTGAATTGGAAACAAAACAAGGAAATGAGCTGGGTGGAACCAGAATGTATCTGCAGATTTGGAGAGTGAAGAAAATGAACACACCATCTAGTGTGATTTTAGGGGAGACCAGACAAGGAGACCTGGATAACACAGTAGATAACAGAGCTATGAGGATGGCAGTGATAGTGGATACAGAGCTGACAGACAAGCAAACTGGGAACTACTGCAGCTGTGGGAAGCACTTTTTACAAGGATACAGAAACCAGCAAAAGGAAGATTAGATTTCAAAATATAGTTTATGCTTAATAACAGACAGCATATACATATTATGGGCAACAACTGGTAGAATGCACTGCTGCAGGAAGGCCTGTCTGATAAAAGATTGCAAAAGAGAATGAACAAGTGACATAATTAATCACAGAGAACATAGCTCATTATTCCAAGTTTTGAAAATGATAATCAGGGCTCATGTTGTAGTGTATGAAGCAGAGGAGAGGCAGGTCAGGCTGGTAGGATTATTTCCTTTCTGTGTCTTAGTGTAATTGAATCAGTTGCCTTATGGGCAGGTTTTGTTTTCTTTAGAGCCATGAGGAAACAGTGTCTGCATGAGGCAGGATACCTGATTATATGGACCAGTGATCTGATCCAGCATGGCAAATGTTATGATCCTGTGAGGAAAGAAATTCATCTTTACAGAAAATCCTGTAATCAAAAACTTTGAACTTTAGATGCTTCTAAAAATTCATGCACAGTCAAAGGCAAACATGGCTCTTTTAGCCTGTGCTTTTCCACCTACCCATTCTTATTTTCCATGCCTGAGGAGTTCATGATTAGACTAGGAGCTTCGTCAAAGGGCAATTTTCAGCTGCCAAATAGATTTGTACAATAAATCCACACGGGGCCAGATTAACAAGCAAGAGAGACATCAGAAATCAAAAAGCTAGCTGCTGTAATTCCCCAGAAAACTTGAAAGGATGATGTGCAATGATATTTGGGCTTTTAAAGGGGCACCATGGAAATGCTGTGGTTAGTTTTCATTAGGAATGTTGCTTTTCTATTCCTTATCCTTCCCAAAAGGTTTTTCTTTAGAAGACTGAGATCCCATGCACATTCAAGGTCACGCCATTCCGGATTTCTTAGAGGACTTCAAATAAAACAGTAACATTTCATCCAGAAAAATCACATGCGTGTGTGTGACTGCAGTTGTCTGATTTGTCAGTATAATATTTTAAATAGAAAATGAAAAATAATCTTTAAACATTGAGTTTGCTTTATTTTTATACTTTTTTTTTTGTCTGCACTAATAATTTATACCGTGAATATAGTTAAGGCTCTAACATCTGAAGCCAAACCAGGTCCTCAGCTATGCCCATAAACTGAATAAATACAATTCAGAGATTAGCCTGACCATAAACTGCTAGGCATTTTCAGCCTCCTGGCACTACAAAAGACTGTTTGACTTCTGAGCATGACAGCACTGATTCTAATACTAGGAGAGCTTGTTCCTCCTTACAGCACATGGACAAACCCACTCCCTCAATCACAAGGTGACAGCATTTGTTGTTTTTCTGTCTCCACATGAGTACACTGCTTTTGTTCATTTTCAAATGGGGACACGATAGCAGTCACTTGTCAACAGGGTGAAAATACAGAGGTGAGCCATTGATTCATGCCTTGTTCCCTCACAAAATAGAATTTCTTCTCCATGCAACCCCAAATGCAATAGCAAATAGCTTTTTTTTGCTTCAAGTGCCTGGGCTGCCCAGATTGGTAATGTCAAACCCTGGGATTCTTCTACCTAAGTCCTGTTCTCTCACATGCTGGAAGATGGATATGACAGGACACTTGCACTTCGGATTCTATGCAGTCTTGTTGCTCATCCACTTTGTAGAGAAACAGTTTGATAGCCCCTGTCAGTACCTATCAACTCCTTTCTGGAGTGCAGATTTGGAATATGGGAAGACTGGCTTGCAACCAAGTATCTGGGGAAGTGCAAAAGCAGCTGAGGGGGCAAAATCCCATAAACAAACTAGAAATATCAGTTGTTTACAACACACTGGGGGAAAAAGGAAATCTAAAGGAAGATCAACATTCAAGACAAGCATTATTCAAGAGGATGCCTGTTTTCCACTCCCCAGCCCCATGGAGCTTGTCATGTCCCTAGGTTTAACAAAAAGCCAACTACCAGCAAGGACACACCATTAACACTGTTAACATCATAAGCAAGTGGAAGGAAAGCAGGAGATTTTCAGGATTTGTTGGAATAAGCTCTCCAAGGGTGAGTCCCAAGCAGAAGGGGTAAAACAGCAGAGCTAATACAACTGTATGACAATGGAAAAGGGTGGGCCAAAAAAGAGGTACATGACAACTCTGCTTTTCTATTCTACATGTCCACTAAATCTCAACAGGGCTGGATACCTCCCAGCTTTGCAGAGCCAAATCTATTATGATCTCACCTCTGCTGTCATATTTTATTGTGCTGTAATTTAACCATATGGCATGGGACATCTTCTCAAGGTCATAGCAAGTCAGGGATACAGCTGGCTCAACATCTCAGGAGAAAGAATTATCAAAATAAGATGTGAGAAATTAATTTAGTATCTTCCTTTGTGATCCAGTTAGCACTAGTGACCATCCTGTGTCATACATACGAAAAGAAATTAATTCCAACATATCTTTCCTTGTGTGCTGAGCAATAATGACAAGGAATAAAATACTGTTTCGCAGTGCCCCTGATAATTCTTGCATTGGGTTTTAGTGCTTCCTGGGTGCTCTGGGGACAAGGAGGCTAAAGAAAGCTCTGTGCTGTCCTTCTCCAGCATCTTTCTTCCCTGTTTCGAGGAACAGTGTGAGTTCAAGCACCATGGAACACTCCTCCATCCCCCAATACTCAGATGTTGGAGCCCAGGAACAGCAAAGCAGCTGGGCTGAGCAACAGCTGAAACCCACTGCAGCAGGTGCTGGGAAGGACTTTTAACAAAACGTCTTTCAAGGCAGCATCCACGGGACACCTCACCAGAAGGAGCAGTGCAGGCAGCCACCCCTTCAGCACTGACTTCTTGAAAGAGTTAACAAATCATTCATGGCAGGAAAAGGTTTATTTGTACAGCAGCAAAACTCTTAGTCCAGTCCTACTGGACTAAGGTTCCCTGGCTTTTCCAGAGTCATTCAGGAAATACCAACATTCGGCAAACGTGGAAAGAAGGGCTGAGTGTTCTCAGCAGAAATTTTAATACAGTTACACTAATGCCAGAAAATGTGTTTTAATCC
Organism: Illadopsis cleaveri; assembly: GCA_013399915.1. Lineage (NCBI taxonomy): Eukaryota > Metazoa > Chordata > Aves > Passeriformes > Timaliidae > Illadopsis > Illadopsis cleaveri. The sequence continues at coordinate 1,357,337 of VXBB01014215.1, read as the reverse complement.
TACATAGGGCTGGAAATCCCCAAACCAATTCCCCTGTCAAAAAAAAAAAAAAAAAAACAAAACAACACACACACATAAGAGTTTGGCTCCATAAATTTCTGTCATAAGAAACAACTTTGAATTGTACACCAAGCTNAAAAAAAAAAAACCAAAACCAGAAAAAACCAAAAAATCCCACAAAACCAAACCAAACCAAACCAACAAAACCAAAAAAAACAAGAAATAAGCCTTCTTCAGATGTGATGATAAGAAAAATGACACTACTCAATGACTGATTTTTTCCAAAACAGCAAGGTTAAACTGACTCTGGAATGCATCAGGAAATGGGAAAACAGAACATGGAGATCAGCATTTCCTTCTTGCAAACTTTACAGAATAATTTAAATGCATATAAATAGCCCTCCCATATGGCAACATTGAGTGCCCTCAACAAAAATTAGCAGATGGCAAAAACATCCATGACTTTTGGAAACAGAGATGGTATTTACACCTCTCATAGTATTGGTCACACCTGTCTTAATACAACTTATGTTGTAAGACATAAGACATTAATACATACAATACTAAGACATTGATACAATGTCTTATTCCCCATCAAGAAAGATGAGATCTGCTGGGGTGGTCCTACAGGCAAACTCTGGATTTCGTGTAGATATAAGCCCCTAAGAAGCCCTACAATGTTCTGTAATTTGCTTTTTCAAACAATCTGAGAGCCAAAATCAACACATCTTCAAACAGATCTGAGCGGAGTTAAGATTTGATTTGTTAGTTAGCATCCTGTCAAATAATAAAACAAACAAACCAATAAAAAACCCTTAACAAGGGGAAATGCTCCTGCAGTTCATGTAAGAATTTCATATAAGAACTTCACATAAGAACCTTGTAGATTTAAGTGTCTAAAAGAAGGACGAACACCCACCATCTCCTGATTTGTTTGCTCAGAAACCTCTTCTCTCTTCTTCCCCCACTTCCTAAATACCATTAGTCCCTGCAAAGCTCTGTGAAGTGAGGCCCACAAGCCTAAAAGGTACAATTAGAACATCTTACAAAATGAATCACCAATCAATTAGTGCAAGGGGTGGGCGGAAATAACAGAGGCAGGAAAATAAAGCAAATAGGATGCAAACTTTTGCCTTGGGTAACAACTTAAGAAAAGGGAAAAAAACAACACCCTTAATTTGAAACATCAGTCCTTAGATTAATATTAGATAACTATTTTTTTTCTATACTTTTCTTGCTGTTACAGCTGCTTCCAATTTGAGCCACTTTGGACCAGAACTGGAAGCAGACCTCTCAGAAAGAAAAATTATTCTTTCTTATTCTCAGCATCTGCTTTAGAATGAGATCTCTAGAGCACTGAGGGTCAGCTAAAGAACACACATTTTAGAGATGATTTTTTTTAAAAAAAGAATCTTTTGAATGCTTTTGAGACTTACTCATATTCAGGAAAAGTATAAGCTCTGGGGCACAAAAGAAATCAGAAATGGCAAAAAAAGTCTGTAAGACTTGCAAAGATGATGTAATCATTTTCCAGAAATGTACACCAGAAAGCATAGAATATATCCCATTTCTTTATTTTTTTCTGTCTACAACTACTTATCAGACATGCTTTATGGCAGGAATATTGCTGAAATTATTTTTGTTGGTGGCTGAATACTGGCAACAGGCCAAATTAAAATTATTTGCAAGTTTCTGCACCAGACTTCCAATTACAAGAACAATATACATCTTACTGGAGAACAGAAGCAGTATCATGTGACTGCAAACTCCATCAAAACAACTCAATTTCTGACTATTAACTGTAATAAACTGCTTATGAATAAAACATACGTAAAAAAATCCTCACAGAAATTTGGTAAGTAATCTTCAAAAGTAAGGAAGATAAAGAAAATATTTAATTGGGCACTGATAATTATGAAAGAATAGTGCTGCAATTCAGTGGTCAATCATACATGGGTAACAATTTGGCTCATCTGGGCAGAGAGAGATCAAACCAGAGCAGGCCTCTTCTGAGGGATGAGAAAGAGAGGAGGCTTTCATCTTGGCAGATTGCTTTAGTTCAGCCACTCTTCCATGGCAAATCACTGATTCATCACTCATTTAAATATGTCAGCCCATGCTGATCAGGCTAAAGGGGATGGATAATATCAGATCTTCTAATTAGAGTAATTCTCACCACTTCTGCCCAGTAAAGATTTTTTTTAATTCATATCAAGAGTGCCTTATGAACTGCGTGACCACACTGCTCAGTGCTGAGGTCTCCAGTTCCAGGGTCTCTGCAAAGGGATGGCTTTTCCCTCTAATCAAGTCCTGTGAGAAAATTTGGGTTATTCAATCCCTCTGACTCAGAAGAACTAAAATGGACAGGAAAAAAAATCTTATTTCTCAGCTCTTCCAAAAGCTTTCTTCAAAGAGGAATCTGTACCAGCAGTAAAATCTTCACAGGACACTGTCAAGATACCTGCAATAATTTCAAACCCCATTTGTTACTCCTTGTTTTCTATAAGCTGTTTGAAACAAAAAGCTAAACTCTTATTTCCATTAGTACTCCAACTCCTCCATCAGGCACACCATGCCAAGGAAACTGCTTTTCCAACATAACATGTACACACAGAGCATGAAGCTCAGTTTTTCAGATTAGCTGTATTACCAGGACATATGGTTTGGAACTCAGCTGTACACCCTGGCACTAAAGGTATTAACTTGGAAGATGATGGATGCAGTAATGAATGGAACAGCACAGTGGAATTTGCTTTAGAAGGGTCCTAATTAGCAGGTGAGGTAACGAGGAATCAGGAAGAATGGTGAAATAGTGTAACATGACAGAAGAGTAATTCTTCTGGGGTCATGGCTGTGCCTGTACTCAGAACTCCTCACAGCATAGCCTTGCATTCAGACTTCTCAAAACCAAAAATGAGAAGGGGGCTCTGTATCCCACAAAAGGGAGGCAGCAATTGAAAGCAAGTTAAGCTGGAGGGGTGAAATCTCCAACGAGGGAGCAATGCAGACAGTCATCACGTGGGCAAAGAAATGATAAGGTGTTTATTACTTTATTATTGATATTTTCTGGTTTGACCACTGAGTTGCAAACCGGCAGAAACAGGAGGCAAAATTGCCTGTGAAACTTTGCTACTTTGTTTTTAGCAACTTTCAAATGGAGATAGGGCTCCTCCACGATTGATTTGGGCAATCCAGACAAGATGAAAAAGAGTTTGAATATTTTACCACCACCTTTTCTTGTTCCTAGGTTGAACAAAACCTTAGATAAGATCAATAGTTTCTTTAGTTTTATGTTTCGCTTCCTTAAGGGTAGTTGGCTTATTGCATTTCCATTGATCACATAGACAGGAGATTCGTCAGACAAACCACCTCTTTTCTCGTTTCATTTCCACCCTCCTCTCCATTTGAAATCAAATGACTTAAAGGAAGCTGGGGTCACTATTGTTTCTCATTTACATATCAATAGTACCCAATTCCAGCCTTATCTTTCAGTCACTGAAGTATTTTAAAATTTCCAAGAGAGGGGACACACATTCCAGGGGAAAAACTCTCACAGCTTTTCTATCAGGAAAACTAAGTTCTGGTTCACCTCAGCTCCTCCTCGACCTGTGGTGAGATGAGGTACACTAACCAGCCTTGTGCAATTAATATTTTAACCTCTTGTAGCCTCTCTACAGCTTTCTTATTCTTCCTAAATCCTTTGGACAATCCCCATCAGATGCCTCTGTGCAGCTCCAAGTGCTGTACCTGTGCTCACAGGCAGCAAAGCAGCTGCTTCAATGAATTCTTCTCTAATAGAAGTCTGACCACTGAATCACTGAATGATGCTGGGCTTGGGAGCCTCTGCTGCATTTATCAAGATGTTTTAAATCCTAGCTGCTGTTTGTATTGTCCTTCAAGGTGTAAAAGCAAAAATACCCATAAGGGTGTGCCTGTCCAGGGGGTATTCTGGATATATCCCTACAGGGAGATCAGTCATTTGCAATTAAAAAACTGACTCAATGATCCACAGTTAAACAAATCTTCCAAACCAAATGTCAGAAAGCCCTAAGTACAGGGCGTTGACATCTTCTTTGTGAGCATTAGTGTCATTCTACTGCTTAGACACACATCCAACTTCAGGGTCCAAGAGTGAAGAACTCATTTTGAAGCCACTAGAAAAACATGACCCCTTACGTGATTAATTTCCAGTTTACAAGAATGATTTTAGAGCTCCAAGATAGTGATGAAGTAGCTTTGGTTTGATAGATGGAAGCTGAGGATTAAATGGTATTTATGCAACAAAATCTTCAGTTCAGTCTGTCAATTCCACACTCTCACTAATTCACTTGTAAGAGCAAGTAAATAGGACCAACCCTAAAGACCACTAAAAAGAAGAGGAAATAGCTTATAAGTATCCATTTCCTAGAAGAGATACTGTATGTATTTATATACACCTCCAGTAAAATCAACATAAGAAATTATATTCTATTTAGATACTAACAAGTTGGGTACTTAGTGCATTAGGAAAAATATAGTGGAAATACTTTAAATCTGCCTGAATCATAGAAGCTGCAATAAGTGTTTGTTTTATGCTAGAGAAATGGTGAAGGAACTCTTCATAATGGGAATATTCATGTGTCCTTCATCTTTGAGATAAATCATAACCCTAAACAAACAAACAAAAAAAAGCTCAAAAACCAGAGAAGAATATGTGACCTCAAAAACATAACCCAGTGATCCAACAAAGATTCAACTTTTCAAGGCATGCATAATGGAATTTTCAGAACTGCTTTACAGCTTTCAGACTTCCTTGAGAGCCATGGGAACATTGGATTCTCTCACCAGTCCCAGCTCTCATATGTGAACTTGCTCTTGTCCTCAGTGGCCGGTTGTGGCCCTGATCAGTGTCAATAAAGAGAACAAGAAGGAACATAAAAAATAACTCCACACATTTGAAGAGATTTCTCTTCCTACTATTTTAATCATTTACTGACATACATGAAGCAAGTTTGGTTAAAGATTTCACAGGTGCTGATGGAGAACAAGTCATTAGATATCAATAAAATCTGGTGTGTCACTGGTTTCAGGTCTTACTGGGGTTATCTAGGAAATCATTGAAATCCTCCTCTACAGAGATCATTTGGAGCTTTGTCATTGATTTCAGTCAAAGGAGATTTTCCCCCCACTCTCTAAAAAGATTCAAACCCACTGTCTTGACCTGTGGTGCCTATTAAAAAGCCATTAGCACTTCTCAGGAGTAAGAAGTGTTAGATATAATTGCCCTGGGCATTACACTCTCTTGATTTTAACAGTCTGCCTTTTTTTAATCCTGCCTTTCCTGTCCTGGAATTGATGTGTGTATGGTAGAGCACAGTTAAAACAGCAGCTGAATACTTCCTGCTACATTCTACAGAGAGGTAAAAGGATTACTATAGAGCTTACAAAGATAATAATTTGAATGTCTTATTAATTAATTGTTATTTGTAATAATGGCTCTTTCCTTAAGGGTCTTTCAGGATCTTTAACTGCTTATTAATGTTGTACAGATAAGGATTGCTCCCTAGTGGAAGAAATGAAGTGGAATGTAGAAGTCTTTCAAATGAAAGCAACAGGTTTGGAATAGGAAAAAGAAAAAAAAATTAATCATTTGAATGAATGGAGAATTATGACCACTCAAATACAATTACTTGACTTTATCCTGTATGCTTAAAAACTGCCAAGAGTTCTCCCAGACTGATGCCTGATGCATTTGGTACAAGTACAGCCCTTCCTACCAACCTCATTTGATGTGGAATTCAGGTCTGTCTAGATCACAGTCTCAGGCATAGCTTGAACTCTCTGACATCTGTCAAAAGTAGCCTTAGATTGGCTGCCTCTGCCTGTCAGGAACAGGAAACTCCAAATGTCAAAGGAGATTTTGAGGTTCTTAAATTTAGCCATTTAGGCAGTGAGCCTGTACAAACAAGTATTCCAGTTAATTACCTTTGAATTAGGCTCAAAAATATCCATATGACCTGCCAGAACTTTTATTACAAGACTCTGAAAGCTCTTGCAAGGATAAGTCCCTATATCATCCCCAAAACATTCCTTTCTTCAGCTCAGTGCTTTTGGCTGCAGACTAGAGTTTCCTTTTATTTTCCTGCTGAATGAAACCTCAGTGAGGGACTCAACTTTCTTGGCATGGAAGGTAAAGGAATGAGGGGTAAAAGAATGAGATTCCCCTGAAAAGAAATTCTGGCTACATAGATCTGGAGAGAGCACACGGTGCTCAGCAGTGGCCATCTCCTCCACCCAAGCTCATGAGGTGTGCATTAGGAGGGTGGCAGAGGGTTTTTTGAAGGATTTACTCACTCTGTAGAGCCCGTGGCTGCAGCTGCAGTAGGTGCTTTCCATGGTGTAGCTCCTCAGCACCCCCATCTCCTTCCACACCACCACACGCGCCGTCGACGCCCGGGACTTCTCCACCAGGAAGCTGCAGCTGTTCATGACAAATGCAGGGGCCACTTTGTCCAGGATTTTGGGAAGAGTCTAGGAGAAAGTGAATTGCACAGATGGACACATGTTGATATCATGCACACACATTCAGAGAGACCTGTGTTTTAATGAGTCAATAATAAAATCTATTCATAAACACTGTGAGCTTCAACTGGTTCGTTATCTCCATCCCATGTGAAACCCTCAGATTCTAACTTTTGTTTCACTCCAAAGACTAAAATGCAAAATTGCTGTAGACTTGACATATCTCACTCAAAATCAAACATTTGTACACCCAATAGTTTGGGTGAAGTGTTGAAATCAGTTTTGCTCTCAAGCTGCTTCAACCAATCTACACCTTCTTGTTCAATGCCAAGAGTCACAGCTCAGTACCTGACATCCCTATTCTCCCCTCTATAGTTCCATTGTATCTCCTCCCACCATAAATCCAGGGTCTGACAAGGGATTGAGCCATGGGAGGAATTTTGTCTGAAGCTGGTATAGAGCAGAGAAAGAGACTCTGTTTTCTCGTAAAACATCACACATAATTATGTGAAAATAAAGCTCACCATTTAACTAACTTGCATTGTGAAGCAAACCAAAATATTTTCTTCCAGGTCCAAACAATGTATTTTATACAGTTCACTTAAAGAATCACAATAAAAAGTAATAATAAAACCAGCAAATATTTCACTTTAGCCCTAAGTGATTTTCTTACTCTTAAAATCATATTTCCCAAGAAAGTCTATAAGCATGCCTGAAACATCAAATATTCCATCAGTGAAGAGGCAACAATTACTTAGTCATTACAGAAGGCTAAATGTGTTATTTTTACACTCTATAAAAATAGATAACAGCTACATAGGGCACACCTAGTGCTAATGAATAGACTGGACTGTTAAATACACACACACACACATATGGGTTATGTCTGTGTGTGTCTGAATTTCAGTGCTGCTACACCAACCACAATATGTGCCAAAACACCATTTGATGCACCTAAAGGAGACCAAACAAAATTAGAACACCCATTAATTCATTTATGACACCTTTCTTTAACACCTGAACTGAATGAAATCCAACCGAAGGAGTTCCCATATATTGCTAGTGGCATTTACCCTTGATTTCATTCAGTTTGGGTAGTGAAAACTAACCAGTTACTTTTACTTTCCAGTAACCATCTGTTTCACCAACTCATTCTGAGGAATTGTAGTTCTGTTCATTTGGGCTTTACTTCACATTACTGCATGGGAATATTTGGTTTGAAAGTGACAGAATAATGTATTTTCCTAAAAATATGCTTGTTATGAGTGATACATATTTGGGCTGAACTGCTTTGCAATATCTCTTGCAAACTACTTAACCATACATATATTTCATTTATACATATTTCATTTTTCAATATATTTTGGCTGCAGCCATCACTGGTTTCCTCCAGTTCCATAAGGTCCATTCTTCAGATGAAAAAACAGAGGTAGAGAAAACTAGAACAAAGCAAAAAAACTTCACTTTAAATCTGAGACCACCTCAAGCCTCAATCTTAAGTCAAGATCTCCAGTGTGCTGCTAAGAGCTGCAGCACTGTCTTTCCTGTGGGCACACTGAACAGAGAAACCTTGAAAAATCACTTCTTGCCTTTGATAAAGCATCCAACACTTCTGCACTGCCTTCAGCCTGCTACCTGCTGCACAGAGCTCACAAAATTGTATGGCTTCATGCACAGCATCCAGGTTTTCCTGGATTTTGACTAAAAAGGAAGAAAAAAAAATGCAGCAGAACCATGTAGGTCAGTTGTTTACAACCATGAGACCCAGTTAAACTCTATGTGAACGCTGTGTGCTCTTATCTGAACCCACACACAAAATTTTGTAAACTTATCACATCAAATACAATAATCAGAACCTTAATCCAGTTTAGCTTTTTAGAGCAATTCAAATGATATGCATAATCAATCTTTTTCTTTTAATTAAATAAAAATACTGGCAGGTAACAGTAATGTCTCTGTACACAGGACTCATTTAGAAGCATTAGCAAACCTGAATTTAATATTCTTTTCATTTTACCAGCATTCACTGGATTTCACACTAATGGCTCTTTCTTCTCTATTGATTCTTCTCATTAATTATCTTTCAATAATATATTTTGTGTGAAAACACATCCCTTTAAAGGATGCTTTTATGACAGTGCAGCAGCGTGACTGTGTTCTGTGTCTCTCTCGCAGCTGGATTTATCATGTGTGACAGCAAAGGAAGCTGCTCCACTTACACTGGACCCTGTCCATAAACCCCCAATCCCATTCAAAAAGAATCAAATTATATTTCTTTACTAATGTCCCTGCAGAGATTGCTGTCAAAGGGGCCTGGAATGTTTATCAAAAGGTTGGGATTACGATGCCAATGCTGTGCAAGTCACCCAAGGCCACCAAATATTAAAGGCAAGGAGGACTCTGACTGTACATTGCCAAGGGCTACAGCTGCATCTATAACATATGAGGCAAAGGCTCTTCCAAAACCCATAATTTTCTTGAGGTATTTGGTTTCTGTTCCTGCAGAGAAAAATCAATCATGGAGGCCAGATTAATTCCCATTACCTGGAGGAGGCAGGAGAGAAACCTGTGCAAACAGTGCAAGGCAGCAGGTCTGGGGCAGGGCTGGGTACCTGCCAGCTGCAATTGCAGAGGTGTCCCAGTACAGACCCAGTTTCACCAGCCTAAGCAGGGAGAGGGTGACCCACAGGCTGGATCTGCAGCAGGCACTCAAATCCCATTTTGCACAAAAGCAAGGATTTGAGCCTTAAAAACCTTTCTTATGGGGCACTGCAGAGCGTTCTTGGACAGCCTTTCTTCATTGCAGATTCAGGTCAGGCTCCAAGTGCTGACAGTAACATTTGAATTCTGTCTGTGCAGCAGCGAGCCCTCCTCAGCCTCTGCAAGTCCCTGGAATTCCAACACAGCCAAAAATGCCCTGGCTGTGGGAACCCTCCCTGCCCTCCTCAGGAATCAATGTCTGCCACAGGGACCCCTCACAGCCAACACTGGGGCACTTTCCTTCAGTAAAGTTTCAGTTTTTTCTGTGCAGCTCCACAAGATGAGCATGGAAAACATGCCAATCTCATGGAAGGATATTGAGTATTTATGCTGAAGTAGCAAAAATTATACAGAGGCATAAACTGACAAAGACTTTTCAACCTCTTTCAGGTTTGAGTGATCCAAGCTGTAACTCTATAATCAGTTTAAGGCCACGATTATGTTTTGTGAAATTAACATTTTTAAGGACTAGAAATGGACCTTATAAAATTCTTTTTTTTTTCCTGAAAAAACTTTTTTAATAGGAAAACATCATTTAAACAAAAAGAAGATACAAAAAGAAAAAAAAAAAGAGAGAGAGAGATGAGCAGGAAATCCAAAGAAGAGTTCGATGAACAAGACATTCCCATGAAGCAGAAATAAAATAGATTTTAGAATTTGTTCTAATTAAAAAAGAAAAAAATCCTAGGTATGAGACCAAGCATTTGTTCTGGAGATAGCTTCACTATGATAGATTTGTTTGGCACCCACTGAATTATCTCATGTTTTCAGTGGGACCAGGAGCATTTTGTGATGAAGAAATTCAGTTGAGTAGCACTGTGGGACACCATCATCTTCTCAGTTAACATTACATAATTCCCATTTATTTCCATATTATGGGTAGGATGGTGAGGACAAAATTGTACGTATATTTAGAGATTACAAAACACACAAAAATATGTCTGTCCTAATAGCCTGTAGCCAAATGTTATAGCCCATAATTTTACTGAAATGAAATAAATAGCAAATACACCATCAGTAGCTGGGTCTCTAATATCTGGTGCATGAAGGGATTACATATGACTCGAAATTCTCTGGACCATTATTCCTCTGGAGCAAGGAAAGTTTGCACCCTATCACCAAAATTTCTGAGGTGACCTTATCTTAAATATTTTAAATATATAACCACATACAGGCTGCCAGTTAAGGAAGGAACCAAGTGGACCTACCCTGTAGCCAACATCTTCTGTGACAACTGCTGTGTCAACCATGCAGCCTGCTTGCCACAAGGTCTCTTTAATGCTGCAGCCATAGAGAAACACGTTCTTTTTCTGGGAGTGCCCATGGTAGTCACAGAAGACCTAGAGAGAGGGAAAAACAGGGCAAAATGTTGAACATTGGAAAGGTTTCTTGGTTTTTCATAATAAGCACTATTGGACTATGGCAGGTAGGTGTTAATGTTTTTTTTTTCCAGCTCTCTTCAGAGTAGCTTAAACTCTGGGCCATGCCTTTGACCTGTGTCAGACTTCATTAGTCACTTGTATCTTGCTGTATTTATTTGTTCTGACATGATCTCAGGGGTCCAGAGTCAAGCCCAGTGCACTTCTGTCTGCAGCAGAAATAAACATGACACCTGTGCAAGAATCCATGGCAACTCAGGAACCCAAGGGTTCACGAGAATTCCTGGTACCACAACGGAGCAATTTGTCAGGCTCTTTCTACTTCTAAACTCCTAAACTCCAGCTTTATCCTCAAGAGATTTGAAACCTATGCCTTCCCAAGCGATTAATCATTGCTTTGTCATCTTTAAATTAAAAACCCATGCTACATAATTTTCAGGAAAATATAATTGTGCAATTGTATTGTCAGACCTCTGCACGAATTCCTGCAAGTCAAGCACAGAAAATGACCCATATTCAAGGCAGATAATCTCATTCCACACTAATCTACCTGTCTATCCAATCCATCTCTGGTGTCAGCTGTCATATAAACGAGACACAAGGCACATTCCCCAGTTTAGCGGAAGTTTTGATTGCCTTTATAGGCAGATATTGATTCCCATGGAAATGAAAATCACAATTTAATGACCCGAGAGGTAAATATTGACCCAAGTCTTAAAGAATAATCAATCTCAGTGCCCTCTGAGATTTGAAGTCGATGTACACATGGCTGTTACATATACTCTCTGTGTCTTAATCAGGAATATTCAGAAATCTGCCAGTGAAAATATAATAATCTCTAAAGAGAAGGAATTATTTCATTTTAAACTGGAAGCATTCACTGTAGAGTAGAAAGGAGCTTCAAGATTTCATTGAAACAATTTTCCAGGACTTATGTTAGAGACGAATTAATGTGTGTAGGAAGGTAGAGAAAAATTATGGATCCATGTAGAGATGGGGGAGAAATATGGGGTGCAAAAAATAGAACCATAGAATTGTTTAGGTTGGGAAATATCTCCAAAATCATCAAGTCCAATCATTAACCCAGCACTGCTAAATCCACCACTAAACCCTGTCCCCAAGTGCTGTAACTGCACACCTTTTAAATACCTCCAGGATGACAACTCCACCACTGCTCTGGGCAGCCCTTTCTAATGCTTGATAAGTCTTCAGAGAAGGAATTTTTTCCTCATATTCAACCTAAACCTTCCCTGGCACAACATGAGGCCATTTCCTCTTGTCCTGTCAATTGTTGCTTGGGAGAAGAGACTGACATGCACTCACTGTCAGCCTGTCCCTGTGCAGAGCCTTCCTACCCTCCAGCAGATCAACACTCCCACCCATATTCTTACCTAAATACATGCACAAGAGGGGAGAAACAGATGGAGAACATGAGCTTCTTCTACCAACTGTTAGGGCAAGACTTACCCTAGTTTGCTTATTTATCAGCTCCACAGTAACTAAGTTTAGCTGCAGCACGTCAGGGAGTTTATTTATTTGGGAATTGAGTACTTATGTTCCTTCAGCTCCTCTGACACTGGAGAGGCTGAGGCAACCCATAACAACCAGTCAGATGGGCCATTATACACATCCCATAACTTACATGCTGCTGCTTCCAGTTTTCTGCCCTGTCAGCTTCCCTTCCCACACCACCACTCACTTCCAGACCTTTTTGTGGGGCTCAGGGCCTGCAGGTTCCACACCTGGAGCATGTGAACAGCCACCTACCCAGCAACAGCCCTGATTCACACACAATTATCCTGGAATTCCTCCTTCCAAAGAGCTGCATTTATTAATTCTCTAAATGACAGCCATTGCTCCAGCTAGTGTTTCATCTCAGCTATCAGCAATACATAGCCACAGCTTAGGTTAACCACAGTTACCACCCAGAATGTATTTCTATGAATATCAAAGAGGATTTTACAGCTTTTGTTTGATTTCAAGGCAGAGAACTCAGTTCAATTGGGTATCAATTACCTGCCAATTTACAGAATTACAGCACACAAAAGACAATATATGATCTGCCTAAAATATTATTTATCAGAAACCACACAGGGATGATCAGAGGGTGGGGCTGCCTGATAAGTAGGTTTATAATTCTGCTCCTCAAGAAGCCTGCAGACAGGTCCTTAGTGACAGATCTGGATTGAGACTTCTTTACTGCTAAAGGATTACCAAAGCCAGGTTCTGTAACTAGGCAGCTGGTCCAGGCCATGGAATCTTTCACTCTGTGTCACCAGCTTCCACAGTAGAAGCGTCAGTGCCACTGAAAACACTTTCATTCTATTTACAAGTTGTATAGCAGTACATTGCAATTAATTTGACTGGATATTGCAGTCACTCCCAATGTTTATACTCAATTATTCTCCACAGCACACCCTTCTGTCTGATTTTCACACCACAGGGTAGTTTATGTCTCACCATTCAGCCAAGGCTAAGAGATATTCTGGAGTCTGAGCACCCAACACAGAATTCTTCCTGGGATATGTCTGGGCAAACACTGAGCAAACTTGGCAACTTCAGCCTGTCCTTCCATATGGCTGGGACACTGAGACACACAAACCAGTCTGACTCCCAAGCTTGCACTCACTGGGATATGACTCAAAGACATACACAATTTTTTAATCTATTTAAAGTTATTTGCCAGCACTGATCATCCTAAAGGTAAGGACTGCCTTCTAGCTCAAAAACAACCCTTCTTATGAGTCACAGAACCAGGTACCTTTTAAAATAAAAGAAATATATAAAGCAGAAAGCAAGAAAAGCTGTTGGAAAACAGAACTCTTTGAAATTTCTTCTCTTTTTTGTGTCAAGTCTCTTTCTTAATAACATTGTGATAGGACATTAAATGCCATTTTGGGGGTAGACATGCTAAGGGGTTTTCTTCCTCTCAGTGAGTACATTCTTGCAGGATGTGCTTGTTTCCAAGCTTGATATAATGCCTTTGAGAGGCAGCAAACTCTGCTCAGAGCCGCCTGGTCCATTGGAAGTTCCCTTCCCCTTTTAGAGCATTCTGCTCTTCACTAGAAATGAGATTCTCTGCAATGTCTCAGTGCACCCGTTCTCTTGGTCTCATTAGGGTTCCCACAGCCAACAAGTAAAAAACCTCCATCATTTAACAGGCAGTTTTCTTGTTGACTAAAGAATTAAAGTGGCCTAGGTTTGAAGGGCTGCTAAAATTTTTTGCTTTTCTCCTTCAGGCTGCTTTTCTTTGCTTTGAAGAAACTGCTTGCGCATCCCTAGGATAAATTAAACCAAATCAGTTCACAGAAATCATTTGGCTGTCAGTGAACTTGGCTGCATGGGATCTTAGAGGTTAAAAGAAAACCCAATAAAAACAAACAAAAAACATCCTGAAAACCCAAACTCTCTTCTGAAGGAGGGAAAAGGCATTTTTGAGGATGTATAAACTAAAATCAATGTATTCTTCAAAGGCAAAGAAAAATCAGTTTATGAAGTCTGACATGCAGTCTGTGAGCGAGGGAGATGGTATGATCAATAGTCTCCCTTCACTCAACAATGATGAAAACTTGTACTGAGTATTCAACTTTATGCACCTGAATATGACAAGGAGGGTCATGTATTAAAAGAGGCCAGACAGCAAATTATAGGGTAAAACAAGACTCATCCTACACTGCTCTGAACTAAAGGAAAATGTTGGTGACTCAATTTGCAACTCTGAGCTGAGTTTCAACAATACTCCTCAGCCTACAGAGATGAATTTCAGGGCTGTCAGCTTAGACAAAAACTAAATTACTGCAAGAATTCTCTTAGAGAAGCTCACAGATATTTTCACCTGGTTTGGGGCTTTTCTCACAAAATCCAGAGGGACTCTGGTGCACTTGGGCATCTCCTGCCTGGCTGTAGCTGTCACCAACAAACCTGCCAGTCCGTGTATCCACATCTCTCAGCATTTGAAGCTCCTTGTGGTTTTCCTCCTGGGGTCTCAGAACTCTCTTTTCCTTCTGCTGGGCAACTGAGAAGATGGGATGGATCCCAGACCCATCTGATGAATTTCTGGGGGCCCCCAAACCCAGCACTTTTCTTCTCATTACCAAAACAGCAGGGAAGTTCACACACTCTGAAGGTTGCTTCCTCTGTTTTTGTGTTTGCATGGGCTTTAGCACAGTCCATTTAGACTAAATCTTTTTGGAATTTCTCCTAATGCTTCCATGAAGATAGCAATAACCTACTCATAATATTTAGCTTAGCTGGAGCACTTTGAGGATATAAAGAGCTTTAAGAAATTAATTTTCTCATTTTTATTCCAGGTGTACAGAGATTCTGAAATTTGGAGCTGCTGGTTAGAAAATCCAATAAGTGATAAATATTCAAGACTTTCAAAACAATTCCACAAGATGAAAGGATGTAACAGGACATGATGCTCCCAAAGCACTCCAGCTCTGTGACAAGACTGTTCACACAAGTGCAATAATCAATCAATTCACAGAATCACACAAAAGAACCTGGAAGAGACTCACCAGAGGAGCCCTGCCAATGCTGCTCAGGTAATAGAGGAGACCTTTGGTGTGGTAAATTGTTGGATGCAGCTGGGGACTGGGGGTCAGCCACTGCCTGTTGAGATCATCTCCACTCAGTGAACAACGAAGGCTGAAATCAGGAAGCAACACATCACAAACTGGCAAAACAAGAGCTGATTCCAAAGCATTTCCAACCCTGGCAAGCCGTGGCACAAGGACAGGGAATGTCAATAGAACATAGATATAATGGGCTGGAATGAACCAATAATCCATAAAATATTTTCCAGGTTCTTACAGTATATTAATTTTGCAATTTCCTTCTAAAGTTCACATAATTTCTGTCCTGCAAATAAATGCAGTTTTTCACTTACCTAAGAAGGCACAAATCAAAAGATCATTTAGAAAAAAGTCTTCTGAAACATTCTAAATTCTGTGCTGTGAAATTCACACAGCTTGCATAGAGCACAGGCTTCTCATAACCCCCAGAGCAAACAAGCACATCCAACTTCTACTCATTCTAATTGAAGACAGGCACTCAAATCTCATTGAGTGAGAAACATGAATATACTTAAATGAGATGAGCTGGGTGTCTCATTTAAGCTTCTCTACTCGTAAGAATGTCTCTATCTAAAGCCCATCAAGGAGATCATGATGCCTGCTAGAGCATTATGAAGAACAATTACCCAGATTCACTGCAAAGGCTGGATAAAAAGCTAAATAAGAATCCCAGATTTGCACTGAGGAAACGTTTCGCTTAGTTAGTTACAACATATTCTCTTACTGACTCAATGATCAGTGGAAGATTGTGCAGGATACTTGACCATGTGGAGCAGTACAGCACTGTGCAATTTTGAAAAATTCAACTCATCTCCCTTGTTAGTTACTGTGTAGATCAGAGCCTTACACTCTTCAAAGGACTTGCTGTAATTTGATTGATAATTTTCAAATCACGGTATGGTGATAAAATTCAGGAATTCTCCCTCCAGCATATTCTCATATGTAGTAGATCCTCATCATCTCCAAACTATCCACTAGAATGCTTCTGCTAGCACTGTAAAAATTGGGATGCTTCTTCTTCAAAAAAGTTAAAATAACCTAAATGTTGGAGGAATTGGTGGCTATGGAGTTGCATCCAGCTTTGCTGTGCCAACCTCTTAAAACAAATTAAAATATAAATATACTAATAAAGACAAGTTCTGCTGTTGTACTGATAAAGCAGGGTGTGCTGCAGGTGGCATCTTGGGCATTATCAATGCCTTGCAAAATGCTTGAAAAAAAAGGGTTGTGAGGCAGGAATAATGTGGGGTTTTTTAATAGGTGGGAATAACGGATAATTCCCTGCCAGTCCTGTTAAAATTCCCTGCCAGTCCTGGTTAAAAATGGAGGACAAAGAAATAATGATCCACTAAGAATATTTCACATATCTTTAATGTAGGAAAACACGTGCCTCTAACGACATCTTGGAGTTTCTGGCAACACCACGAGATCCATTCCAAATTTATTCTAGTTTCAGTTATCTGAATTCCCTTATTTCCTCATAATCCATACTTCCCGTGTTACTCACTCAGCAAATCAGAAAACACTAGCAATAGCTAACACTTGGGAAATCAGCAAACGCTGCTGGGAGGCTTCTGCCAAAAATTCTGCAGGAAAACATGACAGTTTCTGTTGTGTTTCTTAAGGGCTGTTTGGATAAAGTTACCTTTAGGCTCACCTCTCCTGATCTTCAGGACAACAGCTGCTCAACTGAGATTAGCAGCTGTATTTCTGCCAAGAATTTGTGTGCCTACACATTTTCCCTTTCATAGGTACAATGCCACAGAACTGCATGAAGAAACTCTTTTTTCTCCAATGTGACCAGCAAAAAATAAAACCCAAACGCTTCCTTGACATGAGGTTGTGATGTCTTCCTCCATCACAGTTATAGCAGGGAGCAAAATTAATTGAGAATAACGACAGAACTTTCATTCTGAAGGAAAGAATGATAGATGGATTTGTATTCTGATATTCTAATTTAATATCAAGAAGAAAAAACAGAAGGGATACTTGTTTTTTCAGACCTACAGAAATAGTTTTTCAACACTGTCAGTGGTCACACCCCAAACCTACTATACCCCCCTTTCCTGTGAGAAATGACATTAGTTTATGTCTGCTCAAACCACACACATTTACCTCTGCTAAAATGCTTTGGTACACACTGGACAAGTCCAACATAAAGGGAGAAACAAAAGCAGGGGAATAGAAACATGACAGCTGAAAATTACTGCTAAAAGGATTCAGTAAATACAGAGACTAATATTAAACCACTGCCAAGCTCAATTTTTATTTTTTAGACTAAACTAAAAGCTCCTAAAAAGGTTCATTATTCCTTCAGCAATTCTAAAGAAATCCCATGATCTGTCATATGAGAAAAACTCTTAATCAAGTCCATAATGCAATTTACCAATTCCGTTGCTCTGACACAAATTGTGACGTTTTTCAGGGGAGACAATGACAAGACAATCTAAAACAGCTCTGCAGTTCACAGGTGCTGCTGTGCTTAGTATTAGTTTAAGAAGTGTAATTGAACTCTAAAACAGTAATTTGGAAGTTCTTAGAAACTGTTTGGAAAGAAGGTAACATCGCTACATAAAGCCAAGAGCTAGAAGACAAAGTTCAGCCTTGTCCCTTCAAAGATTAACATCTCTGCTCATTTAAAGCTTTAAATATTAGCCCTCAGCTTGGCTGTATCCACAGCTCTTCAGGACATGCAGAACTCAAATTTAATTACAAGAGGCTGATTTTTTCCCTGCTCTGCCCTTCCTTAATTCTGCTAAAATCTGTTTACTTTTGAACATGCCAATTCCTGGCTAGTCCTGTTTCCCCTTATCCCTTCATTCTTTCTCTCTCTTTCCTAATCGTGATGACATGCACAGATAATGGTTTTCCCCGTTATGCTTTGCAGCCAAGGGTGAAGGTAAAATATTAAGCTGATTTCAAATGCTGATAGCAAATAAAGGGACTGGAGAGCTGAGACTGGCTTTGAATGTTTGGCAGGATTTAATGAAATTCACTATTCAAATCAAAGGCCTTTCTTACAACACAGTTCCAAGCTATTATATTTCCTTTAAAAGCTTTACATGTCTTTTCTCTTTTGCAGAATTAGCAAGACTACATGCCACCTTGGATGGGACTAGTGGCAGCTTACAAAAACAATTGCCAGTAAAAATTCCAATAAAAAACACCAGTTCTGTGCTCTATATAAAGTACCTGAAATTCTGCTAATTGCTACAAATCTTCAACCCTAGTGCATTACCCAGAGATATCTCAAATAATTAAACTATGATTCTCCTGTTCAAAGGCCTGATCTGTTTGTTATAGTCCCCCCTCCTCCTCCTCTACTTTTATATAGCAAAGACATTTTGGCTTTGAGGGCAGAGTAACCTCAGATACTGCACAAAACTCTGCACAAGCCATGTGTATGGATGGAGAGATACTACCAGGTCCTAGCATGAGGCTTGATAAGGTCAATGGAACGTTTCAGTTGACTGTAATAAGCCTGTGTCCCACAAAGTACAAAAATGGCAGGGGATGAGAAACACCGAAAACACTGGAAAAACAAATCTGAAAAGGGTTGTGTAGTAAAGAGATTGGGGATAAGAATAGTACACAAGATATTAGACAAGAGAGAATGAAATGGAGAGAGAGAAAAGTCACTTTTTAAAGAAAATATGTTGCTCTGCTTGGAAGATAAAATGTTTCCCAGTCTCCTGTCCATAACAGATAAAAGGAAAGACAGGAGCCATCATATTGAATGAATGATGTCAGGACTGATAATAACAGCACCGGGGGCACAGGGAAATATAAAATCTAAAGGGATGCATCATGTTTGATATGTAGAGAGAAGCATCACCATTCACTGTGCATCTTAAAAGCAGACAGCAGTACCAGTGTAGGATGAGAGTTTCTATATAAAAGGCAGCAGGCACAAGTAAACATCAAGATGCCATTGAACAGCATGAGGCAGCTTCAACCAGACACAGCATGCTGGACTTTATAAATAATAGCAGCCTAGGATGAAAAGTGAAATATTTGTATTAAGTTGTTATGGCCTTGCCATTCAGAAAACTCAGAGCAATATGGAGAAAAAAAAAATAAGACTGATAGAAAATCCTTTATTTATCTTCATTTTAAATCTTCCCAGAGATCAAGACTCAGTGATGTGAGGAAGCAGCAGCAAAGCCCTCCTGCATTTTGTAATGGAGGGGGCAGAAATATAACCATTATTTTCTGGCTTTGACTCTGGCTTTGTTCAAGTCCATGGGCTGAAATCATAATGGCTACATTGCATCCTGATATGGGCCTGTGATGCCAATGATTATTCCAGAAATGGAATATCACCAAAACAATGTAAATTTTGGAGGCTTTACAATGAAACAGTTGTCATCAACATTACTGCAGTCAACAATTTATTTCCCATCCTTCTCTTTCCTCCTGACTGTAACACGAATGCTAAAATGGGTATGATAGAACCAGGCCCAAGAGCAGTTTACCTTCCCAACATAACCCAAACAGCTGGGAGTCCAGGAGCTACAATCCCTATCCCATATTTCTTTTTTTCAAGTGTGTATTTCATTCTTATACCCTAATTACATTCCCATCCTTACTTGACCTACTGCAATGCTAACTGTCCTCAAACCTCATTTGCACCACACCTTACTATCAAACTGGTTTTTATGAAGATTAAAGACCACAGTTAGTACTGGAGCACCAAGGCAGGCTGGCCCTGTTTAACTGGCCAGATGATAAAAAACAAGGCCAAAAAGTCAGCTTCTTCTAAGAGATCACCCTAAAGTACCAAACAACGGTGTTTTTTCAATTGCACTGTGAAATGCTGCCTATTTATTCTATCACCAGGACTTTAAAAAGGAAATTTTTTACTACTCTCTTCTCTTTTTTTTTTTTATGGCACCTTACACACACACAATGCCAGACTCAAGTCCTGACTGACACTTGTGCTCCCTGGGTGTCAACCAATTTAAGGGTGACAACAAAATGACCTGTCTTGTTTCTGCCCGTGGCTGCTGCACCACCCTCCCCTCCCAGCACTGACTGATTAATCCACGATGCACAGTTCTTCCTCCTGGACAAACACTATCCTGAGATATCACTCTGCCAGTTTTTTTCTGCCTCCCCACAGCTGAGCACTGATACTAATTAGCGTAATGAGCCCTCAGCGTTCTACCCGCCGCATCCGACTGATTTTGTCACAATGGGCAATTCCTTGCTTCCCAAGATAAATGATGCAATCTGTGCTCTTCCTGTTCCGTGCATGTACTGAATCTCCAGCCTTGCTCAGCTGCCTCTGATAGAAGGGCTCCTTTTCTCTCTGTGGACACAATTCATTAAGTCACACTTGGCCACAAATCACTTGGAGATGCAGAACGAGATCTGCCTCACCCCGGCTAATGCTGCCAATGTCATAATCAAACAAGACAAGGAGTTCACCTGATCTGCTGGAAAGGTGAGCAAACAGCATTGTCAGGGATGAGGCAGCCTCCCTTCAGTTCCACACCAAGGGATGCCCAGCTCATTTCTATTTCTTCTATTTGCAATAGCAGTAATCATTAAATACCAGATGATTAATTCACCTGCAGTTGCCCACACTTTGCACTGTCATTTATGAGAAAAGTTCAAGTAATAGAAGTTTTGTGCTATTTTGTGAGGGAGCAAATAAGGATTCAGGGAACAAATAAAAATTGGGTTATCATCCACGACATGGGGCCGTGTCAAGAGTCTTTTCTGAGGATACTTTATTCAACAAAAGAGCCTTAGAACAGCATTCTTAGACACTGGGTTTGGGTGAAATTTTCACTTTTCAGCTCTTATATAACAAGTATCAACTTTTTTCAGAAAATGTTGACTTTTCCTCACCAATCCAACACCAATTCCCCAGAAAACTCTGAATTTTCTGTCAAAACTCCAAATTTTATTATCCAAAACATCAGAACTGGTTAAGGAGATGTCTCAGAAAACATGAATTTGAGGTTTCTTAGGCACCTGCTCCTCTCTTTCAGGGCACCTCCTTGAGGGGGCACATTTTCCCTAAATGCAGCATCAAGACCCTGTGACAGCAACTCAGTGAGATGCAGGATCCTGATGCAACATGGGAGTTGTAGTTTGGCTTGGAGGAGCCAAACAACTCCCACATGGCACCATGATGACACTTCCAAATGGAAGTACTGCTTTTAAATAGGAAGATTTGGCTCCAGTTTTGATTATCCATTATTCATAGAAAAGCTTAAGCTTTCCATGGAGGGAAAAAAACAAAGAAAAACTCTGAAAAACATTATCTGAAACAGCCCGACTTATATTCTCCTACAAGCAATGTCAGCAAATCCTAATTTTGCAGGCAGGGATATTGAGAAGTGAAGCCACTCATGCAGCAAAGCAGTAAATCAATGAAAAACTAGGAATAGAACCTGACAGCTGATGAAAGCATATCACATTAACTAAAACTTTACTTTTAAATTTATGTCCCTTAGCCTGTTTCTAATTCCTGTATCCTTTCCTATTTTAAAATGTGGCTTGTATCCATAGAGCTGAAGAGGATTCTTAACTGACTTAAGCTAATTGCACACATATGGGTTGCATCGAATTAACTGAGTTGATTTAAAAATCTGTTAGTTAAATCAGTGCAATCTCTGCATATAAACGAGCACTAAGAATTGCAATTTGCAGATTGTTCTAAAACTTAAACCAAAACAATGAAGAAGGGCAAAGTGTGACATCATAGAATTAAGTGATAATCACAAGCAACGTGTGTGGAGGCCCAGGAAAAAAAAAAAAAGAAAAACAATGTACTCCAGTGGCTTCAGATCTCCAATAGTTTTTTCCACAATCCATCCATAGCCAAGTAGTCCAGGAGGGGCTACCGTGGCACCTGCAAAGCTTTGTATGGGAATCAGGCTTGTTTCAGCCAGCTGACACCTCACAGCAATGCAGAATAGTGACCTATCAGCAAAGAAGAAAGAAAAAAGGAAAAAAGGGAAAGAAGCCAAGAAGACCTCAGAGAGATGAAGGTGAGGAAGGCTGAAGCCACTCCTCCCCAGCTGAGGTGCAGTATGTCCCATTCTCCATCACCTCAGCCATCTTCAATAAAAACAAGCAGCAGGGATAAATCTCTGCAAGTCACACCTGCATGAAAATGAGGTGGTGGTGTTCCAAAATAAGATGCTTTTGAGCACATGTATTTTTGGCCCCGTAGGAGGCTGAAATGTTGTTTTGCCAAATTTGTTCTGTTGATTTCCGGAGAGGTTAATAATAAACCGTACAAAGAAGTTTTTCAAACACGGCTGATCTAGATTAGGCAGTGTTGGCTGTCCCCTGTAATGCTAAGTAGGCTCACATATTAATTAATCCTTCAGTATTAAATCTCATTGGTCAAAAAAGATGCTGTTTCTATTCCCTAAGAAAGACCTGACACAGGATGGGTTTACTGTGTCACCAAGTCACTCATCTCAGCGTAGGAGCACAAAAAGGGTCCTCAGTGCACAAGAAGCTGCTGTGATTTACAGTGGAATTGGCCAAAGGCTGATATAATTCCTCCATTAGTTAATTATAGTTCTGAAAAAGCAGAATTAACCAAAATATGCTGATTTGTAGCTTACAAAATAAGACAAACCCAAGTATAAAGTTTGCTAACTCTTTCCTTTGCAAGGCAGTGGGCTGGCTAAGGAAGATGACACTGGAGTGTGTTTGTTGCTCATCCTAGAAGGGTTTCCCCTCTTTTTCCCACCTCCACTCCACCTTTATTTCCCAGTTGTTGTAAACTCAATATGATTATGAAGACATTACAGCTACATCTTCAACATGACTGGAAATTCCCACTATAGGGGGCTACAGCCTTTTGGGACTTGACCTCTACTAACCTCACAGGCTACTTGCACAGCAAATATCTCTCTGCAATATGGTAATATTTCCTTACAGGTTAGTCAGCAATGATATACGTGAATCCAGGCTTTTTGTATTTCTCCTTTGTGACATGGGATTTCTACCTCTGCCTGTGAATTCCACTGAGGAGCCAGGAGTTCCTATAAAGCACTGTTTGCTTTCTTTGCAATAAATATTCCCCTCTCTGCAGGTGAACAATATTTATGGATCTGACCCATTTGCAATACAGCTTCCATTTTGAAACAGGCGAGCTGGAAATAGATGATCTTTAAGGTCCCTTCCAACCCAAGTGGTTCTAAAAAACATAAAAAAACCCCCAAAACAACCAACAACATACACCACGCCACCAGAAAAAAAAAAAAAAAAATCA
>VXBB01014215.1:1201307-1333854 GCA_013399915.1 Illadopsis cleaveri | reverse complement strand
ATACACCACACCACCAGAAAAAAAAAATCAACCCCCCCCAAAAAACTTAATGAAAACCCCTTTTCTTTTTTCTTTTTTTTTTTTAATATGTTTCATCTGCCCTTGCAAGGATGTGGTTATTTTGCATTTTACCAGACAAATATCCTTGAATTCTTTCTTTGCCAGCACATTGTATCTTCCTACTCCTACACAATATTTCTCTCCAGTGTTGTAAGCTCTTGGCTAACTCTGTGCCTGATCCCCTCACGTATTCCTGGAGACCATGAAGGCTTTGAAGGACTTGAGCTGTGAGTTAAAAATACCATCACTACCATAACTGGAGACTGCTTCCTGCAGGAGCTGGAAAATGATGCATAGCGGGTGGTTTAATAAGTCACTGAAGTTACTGGGGGGGGAAAAAAAAAAAAAAGAGTAATAATTTTTTAAAAATCCCCAAACACCACTCACTCTTTTGTGGAGCTTTCTGCTCAAAAATATGTGCACCATCTTCCCTACTACATCCCTTCTGTCAGTGTTCCAGGTAAAGAGTAACAGAGGAAAGATTGAGCTCCTCCAGTGCCCAGACAAAGGAAATAATGTGTTTTAGGAATGCCAGAAAAAATGATGGATTTGGATTGTCCCTGTATAAAATCTGGCAACTACCACAAGGGCCGCCCATCCAGCCTGCAGACAACAAAGTGCTACCAATAAAGCAAACGTTCACCAGGGCAGGCACCAGCAATAATTATTGAATAATGGTAATGGCGAGGAGACACAAAGAGAGAACAGTTCTGCATCTGGAATTCTCTGCAAAATGAATTCAGCCCTCTGCTAGCACCAATCTAATCCTTCAGTGCATCCCTCAGGCAACAGGCACTGCAGCAGGGCTGGAAGGGCATTTGGGGGACTGAGCAGAGCAGTCACAGGGAAGAAAAGCAGTTCAGGGTTCTGTGTGTAGATGCACTAAACTCTCCTATATTTGTTTACTCTCCCCCACACACATGCACTGTGAGCCTTCAAACCTCAGCTGAATCCTAATTCTGATACTAAAAAAATCCACAACAAATTGCACTTACATAACTGCTCATCCAAGCATGGTGTCTCTGGGCACTTCAAAACAGTAAAGTTAAACGAAGCATTCAATACACACTTATTAAAATAAAGTATCCACTAGAGAAACCTGATGGGCTTGCAGAGCACTGCAAAACAGTCAGAAAAAAAAATACACATATAACAAGCAGCAGCAGATAGAATTCCTGTCAGAGACAAAAAAAAAGAAAAAAAATCAAATTCTCCAGAAAGCTTCACAAACCCTAGCAAGACTTGGACAAAGTTTTAAGAGAGCTCATTTGAGTGCTAAGTAAAGCTGGCACTGAGAATTCAGGATGCACAGAAAGATTTAAAATTCCTAAGAGGTGCTATTACAATCTCAGGGGAGCTGAGAGACTTGCAATGGGTACCTTGCTGAACATATTAACAGCCCAACCCTTGCTGGAAGTTTCTAGTAAAGAAAAACTAGGGCACTAGATAGGAACAAATGCATGGAAATGGTTCATATATACTCATGTGAGCAAAAAAATCTAAGCTTCTTTTGCATAGCAATTGACAAATTTTAATTGGGGACTAGTACGATCAAAAAATTCCCTCTTGAAACAGATTTGTAAAGTGAAGTTACTTGAATACTGAAATAAATGACCTGATTTTTCAAAATATGGAGCTATTCATCATAGCCTATTGAAGTTCAATAGAGTTGCAAGCACTCAGCATCTTCCAAAGTCAGGAAATTCTTAACTAGCTTCCTGAAAAAAAAAAAAAATTAGATTGGGTCAACTAATTTATGGTCCTTAGCATTCATTTTTAACTCTCTCCTTTATGTGAATCAGGAAGCTTGAAGCATCAGAAGATATCAGCAGAATTTTCCAGAATGGAGGATACTTTATCCAAACATTTTGGGCTTTTTCCCCTTTGCTCTTCCCTGCCAACCCCTCTACACATTTGTTTTTAACATAACATAATAGAAGAATCGTCTTTTAAAGGGGTACAAATTGTGTAAAAGTGAGTATATGGGGATGGATGGATAATCATGAAGACACCTATGAAGAAAATTGATGATCAGCCTCCTATTTTGGCAGCAAAATGTTTAAAAACCTTTTGACTAAGTGGCACTGCCCTTTTTCAGTGAGTTAAGAATATCAGGTCCTGATCAAAAATTGAAATATTTCATTGGAAAGTAGATGACAAAGCACCAGGCTGACAGAGCCCCTTATTTAGACAAGGAGGGAAGGAAAAGAGAAGAGAGCTGTAATGCAACCTCTATATCACTTATTAGAAGACACAGAGAAGGATAATCTACAGCTACAGCTCTCCTACCTGGAAGGCCCATGGATAAAATATTGACACAGTGTCACTAAAAGCAATTTATATCTCCTGGCTGATCCAACTCAGCACACTCAAAGAGCAACCAAAGAATATGCCCACATTGTTTATCTTTATAGAAATCAACAACCAAGGGCTACAGTTTTTCTCTGTCTGTGTAAGAAAATTCATTTTAACCTCCTCATAGAGAAAAAAATATTTTGCATATCTGCGTAGAAGAGCTGAACACATTTTAACTGTTAATACACATTTAGGCTCAACAGGTGGATGACTGCACTGGTGTACTACATTTACAGGGCAGCACAACATTTGCCTCTAAGGAAAAACAGTGCTAAGATCCAACTTGGAACCAAGAAGTTTTCAAAATTCTCTGCCAGAAAAGACAATATTCTGGCACTGCTAGGAAACTTCAAGATATTGTTCTCCATGCAGATGTAACCACAGTGTCTCTCTCAGTAGAATCACATTAAAAAAAGCAGAGGAATAAAATTTTCTCAATTTCAAGATGGAGTTGAAAGAGAAACAAGCGAGGTGCCTGCTTAAAATAACAGCAAAAGGCTTAACAAATTCCCTAGAATAATTCTGATTACACCCAATAGTGTTTTTCCTTTTTTAATTTCTTCAGCATTCCTCGTTCTTTGAGCTAATTCTACCACTCGGACCCAAGAGAGAATAAAGACTCAGCTGCAGAACATTTAGTCAATACAGATAAGCTCACAGAAATATCCCCTGCAAAAATCAATGTGCAAATTCAAGCAGGCCATTCTGATCAGGTGGGATAAAGGTTGTACAAGGTTTCCAATTATATTGGCTTCACTTGTATTTCTGGAATATTTATAAGCAAGGGAAGTCACTTTTTGCTTACAAGAAAGGATCTAGCTAAAACTTTGACCACTGTTCTACCCTTCTTGACCAGCTTCATTCCAATAACATTGTGTAATTAATAAACCATATAGTAGATAGGAACAAATGCATGGAAGTGATTCATATATACTCATGTGAGCAAAAAAATCTAGAGCAGCTTTTGCACAGCAATTGACAAATTTTAATAATTTTAATAGTTGTAATATTTGTTAAGATAAAACAATGTTTATAACCAGAGAAAAATATAAATAGTTTTTCGAAAAGTTGATTTTTCTGAGCAGTTGGAAAGTTTGATCACAAAAATTTGCTAGTGAGGGAAAAAAATACACCAAACCAGTCATACTTTTTGCCATTTTTGAATGCCCAAAATAAAGATCTAACTTCTTTAAAAAAAAATAAGCATTCCTATCCTCCCTCAGAGTGCAGTGAATGTACTTTCAGTGTGAAATCTCCATTTCAATAGGACCATCTCTTTTCAGACTAACACTGGGACATTTCAAACAATTATATAATCATTAAATTAAGCCCAAAAAGCTTCTTTAAGGTATTACTGCCATCACTGTATAGATGGCTAAAGTAACTACAAAACAGTTTAATGACTTGCTTGGGATTGCACTGTAAACATTTGAGAAAAATGGAAAAATGATGATTCGAAGAGAGCAAAACATTCATAGGGGTTTTTTTTAAGCTGTTCACAGCCTGAAAAGCAATTACTTAGTGGTCCTCAAAGGATGCCATGAAGGATGCTTATCTCTATTCCCAAGCACTGAAAATTACCAGCGACAGACAGCAAAAAGGGATTGCAACCAGGAAAAGAACAAAAAAAAAAAAAAAGAAAGAAAGAAAAAAAATTAGGTCTATAGAGCTCATTTCTCTCCAGCTCACAAGGCAAATTTGTTGGCCTGAAAAGCATGCTCACTGAATTGCAGCTTTGAATGTATTTCTCATCGTGTGACTCCACAGCTGCAAAATCCCAGCTGCAATTGGGAGACTGTAGGGCTGGATGCTCAGTCATCCCTCCACGCGCTCCTCTCCAGCGGTGGCTGTGGCAGGCTGCAGCTGGCCTGCCAGCAGCCCCAGCTGCTCTCCAGCAGCAAGGCAGTAACTGCAGTTGTGTGTAAACAGTAGTAAAACACTCATTTCACAGGTGTGGAAATGGGCTGAAAGTGTTTAGTGTGGTTCCAGTCCAGCACTTCAGTCAGGTGAATACGGCTTCCCTGGGAGAAGTCACAGAAAGGGATTTTACACCATCAGATGTGGAGGGGTGATGAGGGGAGTGCTAAGTCTTCCAACAGCCAAAAACATAATCACTGAATTTCAAAGTAAAATCACTCTAGAATTAAAATAAATAAATAATAATAAAAAAATCCCCATCATGATTCCAGTTGTGAGCTATTCTCCAAAGATTAAAGAGTAGGATGATGCCCTTTCTGCACATTCATCTGAGAAGATTTTCATGTCTTCTGCAGCATGATTGTTCTTAAGAAAAAATATTGCATCAAATGGTTCACAGATGCTAAGGACAAATAACCAGGATTAATGTTTGCATCCAAACCCACAAATTCATTCCTTCCTCAGTATTCAAGTTGACCCTCGATCCATTTTGGTGAATCCTTCTGAGTCCAGCCTCTAAAGGGTACAAGTAAAGCTCTCATTCACCTGGTGTAAGTCTAAGATAATTGCACCACTGGAAGACACTGACAAAATTAAAAGGACTTAATGCTTAACATTCACTCTAACAATCATTTATTGATTAGTTTTGTTTGGCCTGTGGCATGTGGCTATCCCATCTTTCCCTTCCTGGATCCCATAATAAAGCCCATTCAACACTTAGAGGAAAAAAAAAGTGTTGAGACTCAAAATAGATCTCACGGGCAACAACACACCAACACAGCACAAATCTCTCCACTGCAGGGTTTCATTTCAAGCTTCCAATGCTGCTCAGGAATTTCATTCTTATGTAGAGAAAACCATCTCTCACCTCTCCAAGAGTTAAGCAAGCACTGAAAGCAAAGAAAAAAATCAAACCAACAGTACACAAAATGTTGAAAGCTGTCACATCAAAGACAAGACAAAAAATACTCTACCAACCATCCTCTGCAAATACACCTCCTCTCTTTCAGTTTATTCCAAGTGTAAAAAGCTCCAGAAGAGGATCTGCTCTACTATAAACTGTTGTCTAAGTCACATAAAGACATTAACTAGGCCAGGAGGTCTTTTGTAGACGAAGATGAGGGTAGTTGAGGAGCTGCCAGTTCCCTTCCTGCCTCTTACAGGTCTGTCCCTTTATCTGCCTAATCGGCAAAGCATCAAGGAGAAGTTCCCTTTGGCAAGGGTTTTCCTGCTCTGACACAGTGCTGGCACACATGGCATGAGAGGCATTGCCTGCAAGAGGTGGGAAGGAATGCCAGCCCCATCCCTGTGAGCAGACTGTTTATCACTGACACCAGAAAGCTGCTGGAATGGGAGGACTTGGGCCCAGCACTGCCAAAAGGGGATGTTTGGCCTGGCAGTGGGAAGAAAAAGGGATGCCACAGGGCTGTCCTAACTTATGCTACTGGCAATACTCCTTGGCTAGAGCTCGCTGTCTGGAATTGGCAGAAAGACCTCAGAGTTCAATCCTTCTCTCCCCAAGTGATTCTTCAATCTGTCACAGAGAACAACTAATGGACATTGAAAAGAAATAGGTGATTTTTTTTTTTCACGTGCTAGGGAGATTTTCCAATATGCAGTTTTACCCTTTGGAAGAGAAAAGGTACAAGCAGGAATTAACCTAATTTAAAGATCTCTGCTGTTGGCCTACAAAAGGAACAGAATCATTCTGTAGTTGGAGACTGATTTGTTGTCACCATTTATTCCAAGATCCCTGTTTACTCTAATAAATCCTCATGCTCTTGCCTTACTCCAGAGGACAAATAATCACCAGGTCTTCCTCATCTAACAGGGTCAGGAAGATAAATGCTCAAAGCCACTCAGCCTTGCAGACAGCAATAGCTTTGGCCTTTCATGGTGTTCCTTCACAGCTACTCCTGTTCATGCTCTGGGGTCCCCCAGGGATGATTTGTCATGGCCCAGAGCAAGTTCCCTAACAGTTCCTCGCATAATTCAGTGACAAGTTACATCATTGTTTCTCCTGGAATGCCTCAGGGGGTCTCCTCCTTCTTGCTTTTCCCTTTGCCAACTTCCACTCACATCTACCATCTCAGCAGGGATGTTATTTGAAGCAATGACAATGTTTTGGAACAGGTTCCGAGGTAAATTAGTTTGCATCCGTCACGAATTCTGCTATAAACTATACTTGCATCCCACAAATAATCTCCAGGGTAAAAAACTTTTAAAGAGAGTGGAGGCTCAAAGATCCCAGTGTTTTATTATTGACCTAATCTCTCCCTTAAGAAGCTAAAGTAATCTTGCTGCAGCAGCAGTTTGGAAGATACCACTTGAATAAAATAATAATAGGAATAAACTCAGAAAAATCCCTTTTCTTACAGGTTATTAAATCCTCCTGAAGCAGGGGAAATGTCAAGAATAAAGCTTAGGACAAATGGCTGGATATATTTTTCACTTTCACATGTGTAGAGTAACTCAAGAGTCTTGAAGGGAAGAATCACTTCCTTAGGTATTCTGGTTCAGTAAGCCAAGTTGAAAATCATTCCAAAACATGTTTCCCATCATTACAAAGGGACATTTGAGTCAACTATGTTCTCCAAATATTATTTACATCCACTTCTCAGGATTTCATCAAATGCAAAGGGACTACGCTGATTGAATGGACACCCTTAATTGCATTCAGAAAAGAGAGCTGCTTGAATTTCATTTATTTACTTACTGATTTATTATTATTATTTAGCTGTCTGCTTCCAACTGCAAATATGTCTTTGCTGCTCCATTAACCTGATCACATATCTGTGTTTCAAACTCAGACCAGAATGTCCACAGAGGAAATATCTCTGCAACACTTGGGGAAGCCATGCCCTGCATTTTATGGCCAAATCGTGGGTTAGGTTTTTAATGAACACCTGTCCAGGTTTCCTACACAGTAAATAGATATTCTCCAAGAGATTGTGTGTGCACATCTAACATCAGGTCCTAGCAAGAGTTGCAATGGCAATGAGCATCAGCACATATCTTCCTTTTGCTGTTCCAACAGGAAGTTTTCCTTGCCATCACAATCCTAACACACAGTGTTTGCTACTTGTTATATTCCTCTGCCAGCAGATGTTTAAGCCAGATGTTCCACTGCCAGTTTCTGATTGGTTCACAAAGCAGACAGTTTGTTCTTAAGACAGAGGGAGGGGAAAACACAAAAACAAAACAAAACAAAACAAAAAACCCAACAAAAACAACAACCAAAAAAAAGAAAAGTGAAATTTACACAGCATAGTTGGGCTACACTTTCAGTCACCAGCAGAGCAATTGCGAATTTCCAGTGGAGTGTAGGAAAACAAGATCCACTCACGCTGACCACTTTGCCCTTCAAGCTAAAGGCTGTAGAAATGTTTCACACAATGTTACTCACAAGACCATCTAGAAAGCTATTTCCCATTTCCTGAAACAAGCAAATTAATCAAACCACTGTTATCCTATTTTGTATGACTGGCCAGCAGAATATGCATTTTCAGAACATTCACAGGCTCATATTCCAATGCCAAAGACATCTCTGTTAGAATTCAGGGCATTATGCTGCACATTAAAATAAGCTCTTTAGAAGAAGGTTATAACAATTCTTATTCCTTCTGCTCCTGGGCATAAGATTACCTCAGCAAACTTAGAAGGTTTTTCCATGCCATGCCATCATCATTAGAATGGTCTGCTCAGAATTCAGTATTGACACTTGGTGTCCCCTGCTTAATCTGATGAAGACTACAAATGTCAGGCTTTGTCTTCTTGGACCAGGCTGCCATGTGATGCCTGTCAATTCTTTACTATGCTTTTTTATCTTCCTTTCATCTGCTATTACATTGCATAGTGAAGAAGAAAAGATGTTTTCTTTCTGTTGCCTATAAACATCTTCATTGCACTTCAAAGTAGCAGGGGGGAAATAATTACAAATGGTGAAAAACATTGCTCAAAACAAATAAAGAGAGGAAAAAAGTGAACCCTTCTCTTTAGTAAATTGAGGCATCAATATATGTATTTGGTACATGACCTTTATACACCCAGATGCACTGCAGATATGTCACAGATCATTTTGAATAAATAAGGTGATCTTCCTTCCAAATGTACCACTAGCAAGTCTGACACAATATTTTAAAAAAAATCCAGTAATTCCATACAATACTCATTCCTGTTCCCTATTAGGCACTTATATTTTTTCACCTCCAGGTAGGACAGTTTATAAAGGCAACTCCTTTCCCAAATCCCTACTCGAAGCAAAAGGAATATTACATTATAATCAGCTCCACACAGACAAATGTTTTATTCATACCACACGACTAAAAAAACAATATACCAGTTAATTTCATCTAAATAAAAACCACAATGTCACTTTTAAATTACTTCAAATTCTTTTCTTAACCTGCCGAGATATTTTTTAATTATTTGGGATTATTGGCACCAAATGCAGATACAGAGAGCGAAACCTCAGAGATGTTTACAGTAAGTCATGGGATCCTGAGGCCCTTCCATATATGCTACAGATAAATGGATTATTACTAACACAATTTTTAAAACAAGTGATCAAAGACAATTTCATTTCACTTGGCCAAAAAAATTTCAAGGAGGAGAAACAGAGAAATCTGCTGCCATTCTCAAGTTTGATGGCTGCTCTTCTCTTGTAATTCTTCCCCACTACCACCTGTTTCATACTTGTCATTAATATCATAATTACTGAACTGTTAGTCAGAGAATTTACAAGCACCACTTATTTCTCAGAGATTAAGGGATATTTCTATAGAAATGAAAGCTATGATTTGGAAGATATAAACCCAGGAATCTTTTTCCTGGGATTTGAGCTTGTTCCAGATCTCAGGAAAGTTTAAGCTACACTAAAGATTCTGGATGCTGTTAATTAGACCATATAACACTCTCTCTTGTTTAATATAAAACAATCTACATAAGTAATAGGGGGAAATATTGTAATAGCACAGGCCAACAGGGAGCAAAGCAATTTAATGAATCGAAAAGGAAGAATTATTTTACAAATTCAGGACGACTACTAGGCCAGAGTTTCCCCAGATTGAGGTATATTGTCAGAGCAGCA
This sequence comes from Illadopsis cleaveri, assembly GCA_013399915.1. Taxonomy (NCBI): domain Eukaryota; kingdom Metazoa; phylum Chordata; class Aves; order Passeriformes; family Timaliidae; genus Illadopsis; species Illadopsis cleaveri. The sequence goes on along the minus strand of VXBB01014215.1, from coordinate 1,324,433 downwards.
GAGGGAGGTCAGAAAGGGAAAGAAGACATAATACCCACCAGATTAGGGTAAACTGACAATAGCTGACATAAAGTACACACTTTTTCAACAAGTACTACAGCTCCTAAAACACTGAGCACCCTAAATATCCCCGGGAATCTTGGATACCAAATCTAGGTAATAGTTAGTCTACCTGAGAACAGCTGGAGAAACCTTCCTATATGCTATGTGGAACCTGCCCTCACTGAACTACAGTATTTTGTGATCACAGAATGCTTTGGGTTGGAAGGGACCTTCAAGGTCATCTTGCTCCACTCCCTTGCCATGGGCAGGGACACTTTCCACTATCCCAGGTTGCTCCAAGCTCCATCCAACTTGGCCTTGAACAATTCCAGGGATGGGGCATCCATAGTTTATGGAGGCAGTGTGTTCCAGTCCCTCACCACTCTCAAAATACAGATTTTTTTTTTCTAATAACTAATCTAAACTTTCTTTCTTTTACTTTGAAGCCATTCCCTTTTGTCCTGCCACTCCAGACCTTGTAAATAGTTTCTTTCTTGTTGNGTTTATGGAGGCAGTGTGTTCCAGCCCCTCACCACTCTCAAAACACAGATTTTTTTTTTCTAACAACTAATCTAAACTTCCTTTCTTTTACTTTGAAGCCATTCCCTTTTGTCCTGCCACTCCAGACCTTGTAAATAGTTTCTTTCTTGTTGGGTTCCTTCAGGTACTGAAAGGCCACAACTAGGTCATCCCAAAGCCTTCTCTTTTCATTTCTCTTAACCTTTCCTCATAGCAGAGGTGCTCCAATCCTCTGATCATCTTGGTGGTCTCCTCTGGGCTTGCTCCAGCAGGCTGATGTTCTTCTGGAGGCAGCTCTGCAGATGGGGTTTCACCTGAGTGGAGCAGAGGGACAGAATCCCCTCTCTGCCCTGCTGCCCACGCTCTTCTGGATGCAGCCCAGGATGTGTTTGGGTTTTTGGGCTGCCAAAGCACATGGCTGGGTCATGTCCAGCCTCTCATGTGATGAAACCAAGGGCCACTGCTCAAGCTTGCCCTGGTCGATGTCCTTCTCTGAACCCACCTGACAAAAATGAACTATATTCAGTCTCTCTACTACCAGGAAACAACAGCAAACCCTTCTCTGAGCAGTCCCCACCAGAAACAATAAGCAATGAGTGTGGACCTTCCAAGATTCTTGGTACACGTCATGCTAAACAGGAACTTTTAAAAATCCCAGTGGATTACCAAAGCAAAAATAAATAAAAATGAGAAGTGGGAGACTGGGAGACAAAATGCAGAAGGAGAACAGCGTGGGGAGAGAGACATTCACAGAGAAGGAAAGGGCAAAAGTGTAAGACAAAGAGAGACAGATTCTGAACTGCAAAGAAATTATGATCTAACTCCCTGTGGGGGTCAAGCAAGGGAAAAAACACCATATGCTGGGATAACAAGGAAAAACAAGCAAAATATTTACATTTCTTTTCACATAACTGAAAAGGTATAAAGCATAAAAAAAACCAGCTTGGTACTCTGGGGGTTTCTCAGTATTGGTTTGTTTACACACAGAGACCCAGGACTTTGCTTAGAGCATCTTCCATTAGCTTTACAGAGCAGAATTACAAATGAGAAACCAGATCCTTCTCTGGAAATGATGTTAATATCAGTCTCCTATGGTTAATAAGCTTCTGCACTGTGGAGGTTTTGGCTGAAAGTTCACACTGCAAATCCAAATCTCACTGGGCAAACATCAGATTGGAATCCTGGAAAAAATGCCAAACACACCAAAAACACAGAAAGATGAGAAAAACAACACTCTCATAATTTGACAATGTTGCTTTTCCTTCCCTCCCTCCCTCAAACACTGGAAAGAATCTAATTTTCAGTGTACTCCTTGTTACCAAAAATCCTAACACAATTTATAGACTATAATTATAAACCAGACAATGAAACATGAAGAAACTGAAGACAACAGCTGTTCTCCAATCCAGAGCTAAGAATACATTATCAGTCTCAAAAAGCAATTACAGCCTACAAGACCTTTAAACCAGAAAAAAAAGTGAAGATCAAAGTCAAAGGCTGAGTTTCACTGTCCAGCCTGAGATGCCAGTCCATCATTTGTAACTGTAAGCTATTGACAGATTGCTCCATCAGGTTACAAGATACTGGCTTCATTTATCTGTTACTGAAATGCAGTTAAAACATTCAAATATAATAAAGTGACACCTCTACATCATGTTGGAAGGTAAGCAAGAAACAGTTATCAAACAAAATTAGTGCTCCAAGGGAGGGAACAGCACAAGTGTTTGACACATCATCAAGGATTACTGCCCTATTTAACAAGATTCTTCTGATGACAGATAATGACAAAAGTGATGGCTCATAGACTGGGCTAGAAATTTTGCAGACCACAGCAGAAGATGCCACATGGTCTTCCTCCTCTTCTGAAGGCAGTGTACAGGGCTCACTTTCAAGGGTTGTCTGAGTTCAGAGAGAATTCAACATCCAGAACAGAACGACTCAAAAGGTGTCATAACTGGAGTAAACATTAACCTTTATAATATCTGAAAAGGCATCTTCTTGTTATAGCTGCTCTGGATTTTATTTAATTGTTGTGGGAGTTTTTTTAACCTATTTTGTGTTAAGCTTGCACACTGAAAGCAGAACACACTACAACATTCTACCAGTGCTCACTGCAGTGAGCTAAAGGATCATGGAGAGATGCATGGAGGGTATAGAGATGTTTTTCTTCACTCTAGTGTTTCTTATGACTTCTTATATTAAATGAAACTGGAATTTAGAATTTCTCCCAGCTTAACTTTTCTTTTTCAGCCTTATCCTTAGGATTTCTTATCCCTGGCTATGCCATTCCAAGCACTTCTTTTCTCTGTACTCAGCCAGGTCTGCCTCGCTGTGACTTCAGCTGTAGGAGTTAGCAAAATTGGCTGCTTTGATTAGAAATGTGTGAGTGGAAGGCAGATAATAGCCTGGTTCTCTACAACTGATCTCCCAGTGAGGGGTCATTGATGGGGGTCAACAGCTGAAATAAGTGTCTCGTCACATGAAGAGTTTGTGAAGGAAAATCTGTGCTGTCAAATGAAGTGGAGCACAGCAGCACTGGAAGCTGGAGGGGCCTGACTTACCCATATATTTGGGTTGGTTTGTGTTTAGCAAATTTTACTCTAGGAATTAGCTTCCAGGAACTGTAGAACCTGAAGTCCTGCACTGAACTGCAGAACAGATGCACCTGAGGGACTGGGAACTCCATCCTCCCCCAAATGGATTTGCCAAAGGGGCATGAGAAGCTGTACCACATTTCCCCATGTCTATGCTCTCATCTAATATGCAATAAGGCTGTGGGAATAATCTGGAAGCAAGGGGATTTCCTTGAGCCAGTTCACTGATAGGCTCTGATTAAATTATCTCCAGACTAATTAATTTGCTGATTGACACTTGTAACATGAAGCCCATCCCAGATAATTTGACACTGGCCATTGGTGAATCATCAAGTTAAAGTCTTTACTTTAAATGTGACTGTTATGAATGAAATGTCAAGTAGTGACATTTGATATTTTGCACCAATTACTGCTGTGCATGTGGGCACATAAGCACCATTTAAGCAGAGTCAGACCCAGGCTTTTAGGAGTTCAGGGATCAAAAGAGACAGACTGCTTGTCTTGTCTAGGTTTATAGACTACATAGCTATTGAGAGTCCATTAATCATGTAGAGGGAAAAACAGCCATTATGGCTAATGAAAAAAGAGTGATGGACTCAAGAATGTTGAAATGGATAGGTGCCTGTTATGCCACCACATCCTTTGATCCTCCTGAACAGCCACTGGTGCATGTGTCAATCTGAAATGAATTGAAAAAAAAAAAATAGCTACTGTTAGGTTAAATGTGACACACAGAGAAGTCTGAGATCGAGTCGCACACTTTTCAACAGTGGGAGACACAGAGCTGTGAAAGCTTGTCCCATTACTGCTTAACTTGAATGGTCAAAACCAGTAGGAAGTGCCCTACAGACAATGTTCTTGTGTCAGGTGTGCTGTGAGTCAAAGCCCTGCTCCTTCCCTCAAGACTCTTTTATCACCCTTACCTTTATAACAGCACTTGCACCACTTCGCTTGTGTTTCCCAGGTCTCATACGTGTAGGAAATTACAGATCAGGACTTTCATTCCACTGCATTTCAGACTCAAACTACCAAACAGAGGTGAAAGGAAGAAAGAGAGGAAATCTGAGGAAAGAGGGAAAGTCTGGGGATGTATCAGGGGACAGAACCATTCTTCCAGTCCAAAACAAGGTGCTAAACAGGATTTCTTTAGGAAAGGCTTAGATATTAAGAACTAAACTTGGTGACTTTTTGAAACCTTTTGTCTTCATGATTTTTGTGACACTTTTGAAACAGGTTTATTCTTGACAAAGATGTAAAACTGGGGTACTTTGAAAGTTTCAACAGAAAAAGACATTAAAATTCTTAACTCAAGACTCAGAGGCTACTATGCCCGTGAGAACATGCACTTCCAGCTTTTTGTATTTTCTCTTTTGAGCATACTATTGACCCTACCTACAGCTTCCCCCAGCTGTTTGTGTAGCTGCCTCTCGTTTTGGAGAGTGTGTTGAGAGGAAGCCAGCATGATGGATAACAGGAGTCCTTTGACATACCATGTCATTTATCACATAACAGCCTCAATCCTGCTAAGGTGGCCTTCTCCATATGTCACTGTCAGCTCCTGTGCCACCTCAATGCATCAAAAAGAAAAGTTTGAATATGAAGCATTGTAATTCCTAAGTCACAGCTCATTGCAGCTTTCCAGACATGAAGAACCATTCTGTCTATCTGCCAGCTTGTTTGTTTAATTTTCACTGTCTCACATATGTGAGAAATTAAGTCTTCAATGTGGAAGAAAACCAGAAAAAGTCAAAGGTCTAGCAGAGGGAAGGAAGATAAAAATCTCTAATTCCATCAGGAATCCAATGTGACATTTTGAAGTGGAAAAAGAAAAGACAGCCTATGACCAATAGGTATTAGGGAATTAGTAAGAATTCTTTCCTCTTCTCACTGAAGGAAAGAGGTTCTTTAATGGGCTGAGAGGTCCTCTAATGGGCTGATGTGAATGTAGAAGCTTAAAGCAATGCAGATAAGCTCCTGAACTTGGCTGCCTAATGGACACCTATCTCATCTCTTCCACCCCTTGAAGGGTACAAAATGCACTGAAGGCTTCCAGGAAAGCCTCTTGAGATTATCCAGCAGCTCCTGCTTTGGGCTACCTAAATTAATCAGAACTCACTCTGCCAGTGCAAGATTTCAGCAAGTCAGCTCCCAGAGGACTCCTGAGAACACAAACAAGAGGAGGCTGGAGCCACTGCTCCTCTCTGTCCTGCTGACACAAACCAAGAGTCTCTGTGCAGTCTCATGAGCTTTACCACAGATGCCAATGGAAGCATGAGCCACCCACACTGTTCCATGAGCCTGAAGGGATGTAGCCTAACTCAAGTTAATTAAGTGTAATTTCGAGTTTGTGCTGCCTGCAGCACTCACACCTCATCTGGAGTTATCTTCCCCTCTCCAGGGTGAAATAGTCAAGGCCATGAGTCTTCATTTCTAGTCCCCAAACATTCCCGCAACAGGGTTAGAGGCCTTTTCTCAGCTTGCTCTAACAAACCTCCCTCATCCTGCCCTGCTCATGCCCAGTCTCTGCAGAGCATCCCCAGCACCATCAGGGCATCCAAGACTCTCCAGATGAGTCCAGAAGTGGCTCATTTTTAGTTCAAATGTCCTTGAGGGACCCATGACTGAGCGCAGCTCCACATCTAGCCAGGCAAATTGTCCTACCACCCACCCTGTCTGTGAATCACCATTTGGAAAGCCTAAGTTATAACCTTCCTTTTCACATTCTTTCAGCAGCTTACACAGCTTACATTCCTGGCCCAAACCTATATGAATCATAGACCTATTTCCCAGGTTAGATAAATTTGCATTTTACTTCCAATAATTCAGAGACTCCTCCAGCATGAATGGTGTTGAACTCCAAGAACTAAGATGTCATTTTCGATCACAATAAATGACTTAAAATATATGATTTCCCACTTCCCTGGGTCATTGTCATATAGTCTGAACATATTTCCATTTCGTTTAGTTTCCTTCTGAAAGGATCACAGGCAAGCTACAGCTTGAAAATTAATCAATGAACCTTTATTATGCTAACCCTTAATAGGGTTACTAGTGTGAAGGAACTTAAACACAAGATTTTTCCCCAGGAACTGTTTGCTGACAACATCTCATCCTTCGTGTCATTCACACGGCTACTGTCCTTTCCTGACATCTACTCCTTTTTAAAGAACCACAGAAGGGATATTAAACACAATCTTCTTTAAAAGCAGTATTTCCACTAGACATAAGTCAGATGATTCAAAAGTTCCTATTTTTGGTGCAAATTTCAGTGTGCTGAAGATCTTTGAGTAGTTTAGTTTCAGCCCAAATTACTTCCCATTTCTGTGTCAGATGGGACATCATCCTCTCTTGAATATTTGCAGTAGATGCTCTACTTAGATATATTAAAAATGTGAAAAAACAAGAGCCTATCAAGCCTCCAGAAATCCTACCAGCTGAGTCACTAAAAAACCCTTTAAAGGACNGGTGACACCCACGGGTATAAAATGTCACGCAGAATTTCAATAAACGTCATTTGCCATCCATCATATTGATGTCTGTGAGCTTTGACCCGAGTGACCTGTCGTGTTAGTCACCGTGTCTTTGCCGAACCAGGTCGCCTTGCCCCTAGGGTGGCAACACATAAGTCAGATGATTCAAAAGCTCCTATTTTTGGTGCAAATTTCAGTGTGCTGAAGATCTTTGAGTAGTTTAGTTTCAGCCCAAATTACTTCCCATTTCTGTGTCAGATGGGACATCATCCTCTCTTGAATATTTGCAGTAGATGCTCTACTTAGATATATTAAAAATGTGAAAAAACAAGAGCCTATCAAGCCTCCAGAAATCCTACCAGCTGAGTCACTAAAAAACCCTTTAAAGGACTTTTTGTAGTCCTACAGGCAGCTCTCTCCCTGAAGCTGCAGGATGGAGCTCTGAATCAACAATATTGCTTCTGCTTTCCTTTGTCTTTCAGAGTTTGGCATAAAGATAGACTTGTTTATGTGCATGTAGGGAAAGCAGAAAGCATAGGAATGATAATTCAGCCAGGGGCATGCCTTGGTCATTATTTGGGCCACTAGGCAATGGGGTTGAATTATGGTTTGCCATGACAGTATCTTAAATAACTGTTAGCAGGAAATATTATCTTACATTACAGAAACAATTATAAGAGTTAACCATTTGGAAAAGGAAATCATGCTGCTGAAGAACTCCCATTCAGCCAGCACAGCTCACATTCCTCAGATTAAAATAGAAATTTCAAAGGGAAAAGAAGATAAATCAATCCAAGTTTATGTGCAAGAAATGCAACATGTTTCTAGGGTAGCACACACCAAAACATATGCATATTTGTGTTGCTGATTTGCACAAACCCATTCCCGTAGGATGAATATCATAATTGGAAATGAGAGCACAAATGGCCACTTAAATGCCTAAACCCCAGCTTGAGTAATTGTGCATGCACACACATATCTGTTTTTCAAGCACAACTGCATCCTTTCAATCCTGGCAATCTGGATCAAAATGGTTTCTATTAACATTATATATGCATTCACATGCATAGAATACTGTATCATTTGGACCTCAGAGTTTTTGGCAAACCTCAAAGCTAACTCCTTATTCAGGTTTCCGTGAGGTTTAAGCAAGAATTAGCAATGGCAGAGTTGTACCTGCACCATTGCCAGTTTGTGGAGAATTAGATATGTGCTCTTTAGGGACCAACCCATCTGAGACTGCATGTAAAACTGTGGTTTCGGAGCTGCCACATGTGTTTCTCAGAGATTAATAAAATACTCAGGGAAAAAACACAAAACAGAAGGGGGTTGATTGCACCTAAGTGATTTATTTTCCGTGCTTTGCAATATCTGCTGCAGACCTGGTTGTCACAATTTCTACCCAATGGCCTGAAACCAGAAACCTACAACATTCACAAAGCAATGGGTCCATCAGTTATGGAAGAGCCAAGTCCAAAGTGGGGACAGTAAGCAATGCCTGGAAGTAAAGCAGGTGCTTTGTTCTGGCACTTTGAGACCAAACTATAACAAATAAACTTTTGTCATCAGTCCACACTGTCAGGACAGACAACTGATCACTTAAAACACAGAGAGAGCAATGAACACTGTCAAAGCCAGTTCATTAGAGAATGATCCACTCCAGGTGGACTCCAAAATTGTGTGGGACCTGCTGCTCCAGCTGAATCCCTACAATCTATGGGGCCTGATGGGATTCATCTTCAAAGAGTTACTGATATTGGAAAACCCTTCTCAATGATTTTTGAGAAGTCCTGGGGATCCAGAGAGGTTCCAGATGACTGGAGACTGGAAATGTTGTCCCAGTTTTCAAGAAGGGCAAGAAGGAGGACCCCAGAAACTACAGATCTGTCAGTATCACAGGTTTGGGTCAGGTATTAGGAAAAAGTTCTTCACCCAGAGAGAGGCTGGGCACCAGAACAGGCTCCCCAGGGAGGTGGTCACAGCACCATCCTGATAGAGCTCAAGAAGCATTTGGACAATGCTCTCTGGCACATGCTGTGACTCTTGGAGTGTCCTGGGCAGGGGTAGGAGCTGGAATTGATGGTCCTTATTGGTCCCTTCCAACTTGGCACATTCTGTTATTCTGTGATAAATAACAGCCCTGAGCTAGGCTTTTGTTTTGATAAGAAATTGTGTAATGAAAAGATACACTTGATTTGAAGTATTTCTACTGTTTACAGCAACAGAGTCTTTTTCTTAATATTCTCCTTTTTATTTACATTCCCAGCTGTATTTCTGTTATGAGCCTGAAAGCTCAAAGCCATTGATATGGACACTATTTGATTTTTGAATAGACTGCATGCTGGATGGGATTACAGCCCATTCAGAGCTGTCTTAAGATAGACAGAAAAGTAGCACAGTTCAAGGGTGCCCTCACCTGCATGTCAGGGAAAGCGACAGAAATTATTATGACTTCAAACACTGAACTGTTCTCCACCTGAAATCCAGCATGTACACAAGACCAGACAGCGAAGTTATTCAAAAGCAAACTCTCTTTTGTGTAACTTTCATGTTCTGGAGGGGAAAGCAACTGTTCTCCCACCGTCCTTGAATTGCCACGTTCAGCCTCTACATGGGTTTACAGCAGGACACTTGACAGGTAAATCTGCAGACTTTGGTCTGGCTAGTCCATGCAGATGGTTCAACCCACAAAGTGTCAGCTGCCTTTCCAGAGATCTCTCATTCTAACCCCAGAGATGGAATTTTTGTCATCTAAAAATATCCATGAGAAATACAGCTTTGTTTTAATCTCCCACAGCACCTTCTATTTGGCGTTCAAACCTCCTTTCACCTCTCTGCTCTCACAGATGTAATCCAGACCTGCTTTGGCTAACATTACATCCATCTAAGCACAGAATTCACTGCTACTCAAACGAGCTGCTAGGGATTTCAATTATATAGACCAAGATCTATTAGAAAATTGGATGGGAGATCACCAATTTTTTTTTCACATCACTGGAGCAAGGACTTCAAGTCATGATAGTGCACTGTAGAAGTGACTGATTAGTGCAATAAACTACGTGGCTACATAAAGCCTCTTTCCCTGGTTCTTCTCATTTCTGAATGGTATTAAAATAGTTTATGAGTGTTCAGCTGCTTTGCACTTTACACCCTCTTATGTGCCATAACTGTTAGAGGGAAGACAGAAAAATCATCACTTTTTTAATCTTTGCCTTTTGTTTTTATGCTAATGACCTTTTGTTATCTAACAGACAATGAATACAGGAAATGTTCCTCAAGAAGTAAGTGTTCATTAATGTCATTCCTGTTAATGCTGGCAGAAGACACCACAGACCAGAGCTAGAACTGAGAACCAAACTTCTGCTTTAGTGCTCCATGACAGCCAGGGTCCCTGGGAGGACTGGTACTTCCCTCTCCATCAAAAGCTGAGTTTACAAGCATTTGGGGAGAAAAATGGGGCAATATGTGAAACACAGAAGGAAACAACTACTAGAGATGCTGTCATGGGATGCACCTGGAAAGAATTCTTGCCCTCACACCTTGTTACTGCCTGGTAAAAAAAACCTCCCAACTAAACAACAAAACAGCATCACATGAAGATACTGACCAGATTATGGATTGTTATGTGTGTATATTTAGCAATAAATCCGTTTTTCCTATCAGCATTCTATGAAATATACATATACACTCACAGAATAGAATATAGCAGCTCTTCTCCAACTGAAATGAGTCCTTAAGTCTTTGCTATTTGTTGCAGACAAACAAAAAAAATCAAAAAGGTGAATTAGGACCTAGACTATATTGCTCACTACCACTTCTCCTCTGTGTTCTGCTTCCCCAGACACTGAAGGGTCCTACTTGGGATAAAATGCAACATGTAACAATTTTATATAAGGACACATCCACTGGTGAAATTCAATACGCCAGTTCTAAAACACTACGGAAAATTTTCTCACTTCTGCACAACTCTGAATATAGCATGGTTTCCAAAGACTTTTACATCATAAATCACCCCTATTTCCATGCAGAAAAACACCAGCACAGTTACCTGAGAGTCCCTACCAAGGTTATGATTTCATGGAGGTAGGATGTGTTCAAACACTGACCTCAGAGTTGTGCAGTGCGCACAGACCCAAGCTGCACAATCACTGGAGCACTTTTCCCTGCCAATGTCACCCCCTCCTTCTTTATTTTCTCCCCTCAGCTCAAACCTGAGCTATACAACTTCAAGAGCCCTTCAGTTTTTCTACCCCTTCAAGGGTCTGAGCTACTTTGCAGCATTAAAACTGTGCTGCACCTTTTTCCTGATTCCCAGCAGTGCTGTTCATTAGGCTGCAGAAAAGGTTTTGGTTTCTCACCCTCTCATTGCAGTATTGACTCAATTTTCTGGTTTTTATTTTCTTGATGCTTCGGTGGGACATTCAGCTGGGTTTATAAAATTAGGATGGCAATTTGCTGAAACCACTGGAGCAAATTTTGCCCATGTAATTACCCAATTGCAATCACACAAGCCATGTGCACAGGTAAACAATTCAACTTCAGCTGGACCTCTGTAGGTACCTTTTTGCACAGCAATTTCGAAAACATAAGCTCTCAAATGAAGCATATTTTTGTGGATAAGGCTCTTCAACACTTTTTTACAAACACCATTTTCATTTGCCAGTCTGTTTCCCCAACCCAAGGTCATTTTACATCCCCTCTCCTATCACAGTACTTCACCAGCTTTTAATGTTACATTTGAATAACAGATTCCAAAGAGAGGGAAGGGGAAAAGTGAGAGAGAAATACATAAATAAATAAAAAAGTTAAAGAACAACATTAGCCAAAACACAAAACTAACGCAGCATAGAATTTTTAAAAGCAAACTCATCAAAAATCAGCTTTGCACTTGCAGACCTAAGCTCCTGATTTTTTTGTTCATAAGCTTTCAAAAGTTTCAGTGCATATTTCACAAAATAATTATGTGTTTTAATACTTAAAAGGACCAAAAAGCCACATAAAATGAGAAATGTCACTTGGAACTCCAGGGATGTCCAGTTTTCATGGCGAAAGAAATACTGCCAGATTTATTACACAGGGTAATACATGAAGGTATATTACAAGAGACAATAACCTTCATTCCCAGGCAATTTCAGCTTTCCAGGTAGTGTGGATATTGCAGTAAAGTACTGGACATTCTTCATTGCATCTATAAAAGTGAAGTTTTTACAATTTCATTTTGTGGACTTCTCTTCTCCCATCCTATGAATAACAACTCCATCTCTGCATCTGTAGCTTCCAACAGGCTGTAACTCAGGTAAACAGACTTGATCTTGAGATGGGTGGCCAAAAGAGCCTCTTTACTTATGATATTAGCTCAACTCCAAAATATTCAGCTTGGATACCAGTGTTTGATGCCTATCACAATCAGCTACAAGGTGCCATCCAAGTTCAGCAGCAATTACATCTCAGTGTAAATTTGCTTATGCAGCCAGCTAGGCCAGGGTTTGCCTAAATGTCCTGGAAATCCCAAGAAGGTATAAAGAGACTCCTGATTTTTAATATATTTTCCCAGTTGTGAGGTATCCTTCACAAACTCTGATCAGGTAGTTGTGGAAGTCATTGCAGCAGGATGCTTTCCCTGTGCCAGGATGCAATCCTGAAGAAGAGCTGCAACTACAATTCAGAGCTCCATGAAGTGCCTCATGCAGGCAGGGCTGAGATGCTGGGTCAGGCTGCATGGGAGCCAACAGCCCAGCATCCTTTTCATCCCCACCAATCCCACTGCCCAGCCCAGTATCCTTTTCATCCCCACCAATCCCACTGCCCAGCCCAGCATCCTTTTCATCCCCACCAATCCCACTGCACAGCCTGTGGCACTAATGCACCAGCCCCTAACAAGGCACCAGCTGCTCCTTGCCTTTCTCTCTAGAGAGCCCAGCACGGGCACAATTGTGATGGGAATAATATCCCACAAATGGGACTCAAATAACCATAATAACAAACAAAAGGGATAATGACACACAATCAAGCTAACAAGAATTAGAATATAATTCAATCATCTCATTAACTTTACTAAAAGCCAGCTTTGTACACCAGTCTCCTGGCTCCTGAAAATGTCTTCAAAGGAGTGCACACATCTGATTACAAACTCACATCATCACTTAGGGAAATAGACACGAATGCAGAACAAAGGGATTCCTTTCTGAGCCTGTGGTACAACCTGTTCATATCTAATATTCATGCTAACTTGAAAATGCAAGATAGAACCTATCCAAAGTGAAATTATTCCCAAGGCTAGAAGCTGAAGTGTTTAATAGTCCAAGGCAGTAACATCACTGAGCCCACACCCCGTGATTTTTTGTAGTAAAATTTCCAGGTGACCTTGCCTCACCAGCATAAATCGTACAGGAAAGAGCACAGGGACACACACACAACTCACTGGGCACCTTTACTGTTTAAGAGCTTACAAAAACTGCACATGCTTTGGCAATTGGCAACTGGGAGACTGATGAAACACGGAACAATGCCTTGGATCCTTCCAGTTTTTAATATGGCCATTAACTAATTAGATTTCACAACCATTTAGAAGACAGATGATATCGCAATCTCCATTCTATTAGCAAGAACAATATGGTACTTCCATGAGAAACCTGCCAACAGGAAAGTGAGATCCCAGAATTTAAACAAACCCAAGATCCTGCCCACACCACACTTGTTAGTCAAAAAGCAGCAGTTGTGTCGGTCAGTTGTTAGGCTGGACACTCGGACAAGCAGTTATAACCAACAAATTGTGTTCACTCTCTGGGTCAAACTCCTGAAAGCACATGGGATATGCTGAAGATAAAAGGAATTGTAGCAAAGCACCCAAAATTTCAGCTATACAGTTTCTGAGAAACAAAAGCACCAAGCAATAAAACCAACTACTGACACAAGGCTGGTGCTGAGTCCCATAGACAATGATATCACACAGGCTCCTGTTTTAGAGGCTCAGGCACACTATAAATTAGGTGAGGGTGTTAAAACAACAGCTGGCTGCTAATTAGTCACAGCCCCCCTCAGCAGGGTATCAGCAAAGTGGCAGAGAACATCTCAAGTAAATTAAATTTTAAAAAATCCTACTGCAATCACTCCCCTGACAGACCCTTCCTTCATCTCCCCTCTCAGCTTTTTATTTATTGTAATTACTTTAGTAATAAGATTTGTTTCCTTGTTATTATATATATTACCATGTAGGGCAACAACAACAACAACAACAAATAATAGCTGGGAAGAGTTATAGAGCTTATTTATCTCCTTGGCTGTTATTGGGCCGTTGGGTGGAGAGAGCGATGAGGAGGTGGGGGCCTGGGAAAAGCAGTAAATAGAAAAGAAAGCATATTCCTCGGGAGCAGAGACATATGGGGGCATATTTACGAAGGAGGAAACACTGACAGTGAATGAATAGAGCTAATAACTCAGGGGGCCCAGCAGCCCTGGCTGATAAAGGAAGGAATAAACAATCCTGCACTGGAAGTGCTGTCAGAAGGGAGAGTCCTGGGGTGCAGCTGTCTGCAGGGGGATGTTTATCACACAAGGAGAGCCAAGGATGGGCTGTCACATCAGCACAGCACAAAGGGCCTTGGATGAAACTAGGGCACCTCCCACAGCAGAGGGGAACTCAGACAAGTGTGTGGTGCAGGGCCAGACACCATTTCTGGTTGTTCCACCGAGGAACAATTCACAGAAATGAGAGCTAAGAAATACTGCAGCTCATATTTTATCTCGTGCTGTGCAGGCACTAGCCACATTTGGTACCCTAAGCTCTCAAATCCATCACTGCCCTCTCAGTGGAAGGCAACAGAAGCAACACCTGAGGCACAAAAGCAGCAAAGAGCTGTAAAAAATCCTGCTCCACTTGAGGAAATTTAGCCCACACTTCCTATGCACCTCCCAGAGCCACCAAGTATTCCAGTATAGATGTTCACACACCTTGCATCTTTTTCATCTCTGAGGTCTTCAGGAAAGCACCAGTGCACACTCTTGCCACCTTACAATGTGCATCTCAGAGCACAGCCAGTGTATGTGAGGGGTGAGTCTTTCACAATTTACAAAATGCTCTTTTTTTATCCAAATATGCCTTGCCTTCCACATATGCCTACCCAAGCACTTTTGGCAAGGTGGTGACAATTTAGGTGCAGAACTTCTGAAGAAAATGTGGGGACAGACTCATAGAGCATCTGTCAAAGAGCAGCACACAACTCCTGTAACACTTCTCTCCTAGAGAGAGATTCCATTAATTCAAAACCACTCCTTTCCCAGCCTGCTCACATCTCTGTGCTATTCTTAGAGAAACACACACATCATAGATTAACCAGTCTGGAGAGAGCCCTTGGAGTGTGTTTGCAGAGTGCATGGCACCAATTTAGAACTAAACTCCTTTAACCCTCCAACCACAGAGAAGCAATAAAGAGAAGGAGGGATGTCTGCAGTTGTACAGCTTTGTGTGACATCACCTCAAGATTTAGTCCTTAAGGATGCAGTTCTGCATCATAAACTGACTCCTTAGACCAGCCATGAGCTTTTTTCCCTATCCCTGATCCTTTCTGCCTCTTATAGCCCAGAGAACACAACAAGTCCATTCAGGAGAGTAAGCATTAATACAGGAGAGAAAAAGTTCATTTATACAAATAGTGTGTTTGGGTATAGAGACAAATGTGCTTCTTCTCCCCCTCTTAAGACTGTCCTTCCAAACAGAAGGCACCAGGTTCCACAGGTTAAGTGGGAGCACACTCCTTTTTCCCTTTGCAGTTTTTGAGAGTGTGCAGAGGAAAACTGTTCTAGAAGGGATTTTAGTGGGCATTTCTATCTCTTTATCTCAGTAATTGTCAAAAACCTGAAGCTTTTCCCTGATAGGTTTGAGGAGGTAATGAACAAAGCCCCTGAGCAAACAAGGAACAGACGGAGTAAATTAAAGGTGGGGGAACACTAACTGAGAGACAGAAAATCCAGCACCTGCCTTACCTTGGAGAAGCAAACCTTACTCAGCCTATGCTGGGGGATGGCAGGAGGGAACAGGATGTTTTTAAAACAGATAAATAATAGTCCATGGCTATATTCCAAAAGAAAAATCAGGATTTCCTCTACCTAGCTGCTACTATGGTTACCCCACGGCTTTGAAGAAATCATGCGGCTTCCAATAAATCTGCTTCATCTAAAAAAGACTCACCAGCTCCTATCATCACTCATTGGTTCATTAATTTACAAAATTCATCAAGTTCTTTTCAATGAAAAGCCTCCTTGATTCAACAGGACAGAAGAATCAAGTGAGAAGAGGGAAGCAATTGCTCCTCAGCAATAAGCCAGGGGGCACAGTTGTTGCAAACCCTGCAAGAGCCCATCACCAGGTCAAGGCAGCAGCCACTGGTGGGATATGGTCATGATGTCCTGCCCTTGCATTGGGCAACAGTTATTAACTCACTGCCACTCCATGAACACCCAAAGTGAACAAATCCCACTGTCTGCAGAGAGGAGGAGATTTGTTTTCCAGCAAAGTGCAAGCCTACCTTAGCTTAGTGCCCTCTTCAAGGTTTCACACAACAATATTTATTTCAGCTCAACATATTAGGAGCAGAGTTGTACCTTTTCCAGTCATGCACAGGGAGAGGGGAGTTAGTGTAGGTGGATGGGGAGGGTATAAGGTAAAGAATGCAAAAAGAAATCAATATTTTCCAAGATCAGATTCAGCATCTCTTAGGAAACATGTGGGAAGGAAGATTGAAAAGAAGGTGGGAGAAGGAGGAAGGTTCACTATACAGAAATATTTCTGTGAAAATTTAAGAAATCCTTATTCATCCTCCCTCCAGGTTATACAAAGCATTAATTACAGTCAGATTTTCCCAAGCATATATGCTTTGCAGCTGTATTCTTCCCTGCTGCTTTAGCAGAATAAATAAACCTCCACCTGTCAGTAAAGATCCTGTTTCTCCAGCACCACTAGCACTCCTTCCAGGGAACTGAGAGATCTCACCACAGACACTACAGAACCACATGCACCTGACAAATGCAGGACAGCACACCAGGCCCTGTCTCAGATTTGTGTTTTCCACACAGGACTGATAGCAGGATGAATAAAACAGGGCAAAGGCAGCACAAACATTGAAGATGAGACCTGCTGGGCACACAGACAAACCCCAGAATAAGCACAGGTCACAACTCACTTGCCATGGATGACTCCATCAGGATTAAGCATGGGCACAATCTTGAAGATGAAACATTTCCTCAGGAGCTCAGCAATGGGATCACTGCTCACCAGGAACTCCAGGGTCCCCTTCATCACCCAGCTGGAGTTGCTCTCACCAGGGTGAACACGGGCTGTGAGAAACACGTAGGGACGGCTGCCTGCAAAACAGAGCAGAAACACCCCCAAATTAAACAGGACTTTTCTCTGAATAAGATCTTTGCAAGTCGATTTTACTCCTTTTGAATTTAGATAACAATCCAAGTTGTTAACTAAAAAATCCTTGTTTTCTAAGGAAAATACACCCCTATACATTCCAGATATTTTCTCAAGGTGCTGTTTATAAACTGATCACAGATTTGGTCCTCAGAACCAACACAGAGCCCATTTCATCCTGATCTCTCTGTTTACTCTGTGACAACTTACAAGTACTTACATGTACCATTAGAAAGCATTCTGCAGGTGCAGGTCGCTGCCTCTCCAAATAGCTTCACCATACTTACTAGCAATTATTGAAAGTTTGATCCCATCAAATTTCATTAGAGGTTTAAAAGGCAGCAAGAAATTATTTAATTTTCTAAGGTCCTGCTCCACTTTCAGTATTTCACCATTAACAGTTCAGAACTTTCTAAATATCTAAGCAGATTTGCCCACCCAAAAGGGACTCCAAGGACATGCAAGCTGCCTGATCTCTGGAAATAATTTTTGTTGTAGGGTTGAAATAATAATTAATTGAACTACACTGATACAATTAAAGAAAATGCACTAATATGTTCACCAGAGCTGCAGAGGTTGAGTACTCAAACCTAACCATTATTTCATAACAACACAACAAAAGGTAGAGATATAATGCCCATAGCTAAGGCAAGCTATTACTTTTGGTGGACTTTTTCAGTTTTATATAAAATAGATGCCCACTCAGATTAGAAAGGCTGATTTTCAGAAGTTGTAACTAGAAGAGTTCATCTGTTTCTAGCACTGCTTTCATGCATGGGATACATAAGCTGTGGAAATTTGAGGTAGGGGAGATTTGGGGGGAGGTTGCTTTAAAAAAAAAGTAAATTGAATTTTTACTAAACAGTTCATTGATAATCTCTACTGAACCTATTTCAAAACACACTTGCAACTTAACACCAAAAGTTTCCTTGTTATCAGATATGTTATTTGCTGTTCCTGTGAAAAAGCCACTAAACACATTTGGTCTGGCTACAAGCCTCCAAAAACTCTCAGCATACATATGCTTAGAAGAGACCAAGTTTGACAGCAGATTCTTTGAAGAACCCATCTGTGCTGAGCACACTTCAGAGATGGGCCAAGGAAACAGGAGAAGGCAGAAGGAGACACCTGCCAGGCACAGAAAATAAAAGGAAAGGAGAAAACAATTATCTGTCTTAAAACGATCCTTTTGTGAGCATTCACTACCACAAGTCAACCTGACAGATTTACTTCAGTGAAAGCTTTATCTGTCAGGGCATCACAGCCATGCCAGGGCAGGTTTGTCCCGCTCAATCAGGCAACAGAGCTCAGGCTCTGTTCCCTTCGTGGACTGAAAGCCCCCACCTGACAGGACTGGGAGAGGCAACAGGACAGAATGCAAAAGCAAAGGCATCAGCTGAGTGCCCTTGTAAACAAATGCTGAATTAGCACCTTACACGCCTTTGTCCTTAGCTCCCAAAGCCATCCTTCAGTTTCTAAATGCTTTACAAATCATTAATCAATCATAGTAAAACAGGGAGGTAGAACACCATCCCCAAAAATCCAGATGGTAATGAAGAGCTGTTTAGGTGTTTGTCTGACCAAGGAAAGGCTGTGTCAGAGCTGAGAATACAGGTGAAATTTCTCATTTCACATTCAAACAAGGAATAAACATTAATTTCTCTCCTAAACTGTATATTCTGCACAGTTCTGCTCAGTATATACTTTATAGAATAATTTAGTTACATCATATGGGGACACACACAGATTTGGAAATAATCCCACATCCACACTTCCCTCTTAAGCAGTTGGTGGGCACTAGAACTGCTCTCCCAGCTCAAAGAGCTCATACAGAGCAATCATGCTCTGGTCCAGTAAAACCACTGGGACTCTGTTTCTCCATAGCCCCATATCAGGCTTTTACCATTCTTACACCTCACCATACTGGAGAGTTGGTGCATTTTCATCAGTGTGTGCTCATAAGTGCCTTAGGCACTTATGGACTGCAAAAGACTCCTTCAGCTCCTGCAGAACCAGCCCTTCTGATTTCTTCCCCTAGAATTAGAGTACACTAGTTCTATTCTTCTCCAGCTAATTATGCCTTACCATCTACCTCAGTAATGCCTTACAATAGCAACAAACAAAAACCAGATTTCACAAAGACATCAGCTGCATTTTGCCATTTCCAAACATTTTCTCCTTTGTCCCATCACCATGATTTAATGCTGTTTTGCAGGCTCATTGCTGAGCTAAACTTATGGGGCTGTGCAGTTATAGCTGGGAATGAGGCTCCTGAGGACTTCTAATGGACAACAGCTGTAAATAGCACCGAGCAAAATAAAATGTGCTCTCTTTTGCAATTGATGAATACAGCTTTAACAACTCTTACCTCTTCTGGATATTGGTACAGAGCTCAGCATCTCAATTGAGAGGTTCATTCCTCAGTCAAAATAAGGGGAAAAAAAACCCAACGAAACAACCAACCCTCTAAGCAACAGCTTTTTCATCTCAGAAACCCAGGACAATTTGCCATAATTCTGCTAATTGCAATATCATGGGGCTGGCAGAGACCTCAATTCCGCTGTTTTTCTCAACTTGTCTGACTTAGATTTGGTTTTGGAAAAGCTCCTGGAGTCTCCAGATCTTAAACCCCAAGAAACATGAGGGCAGGGAAAGAACAGAGATCACCTACACTGTTCTCCTGTGGGTGACAACAGGAGGGCCCCATTGCCTGCAGGTCCAGCCAAGGAAATCTCTCTATTCCAGTGCAAGTTTCCTTTGAAAGATTCCCTCCTGCCAAGCACATCCACAGCTCTGACATCCCACCCACAGGAGAGTCATAAGGAAGGTTTGTACAAGCAAGGAAACCACAGAGCTTGTTAACTGTCTGCTCCCTTCACAGGAGCCATCACAGCCAAATCCCACATCCAAATGCTGCTCCCCCAGAGTGCTCCCAGCCTGAAAACTAATGATGCAGCAAATAGAGCAAAGAGTTGATGACATGGCCATAAAACTTGTTACTCTTGAAACACCTGGAAAACAGCAGGAGTGGCCCAAACCTCTGTCTTACAGCATATCCAGTTACTTTGGAATTATTGTGCTGGCTGCTATTAACAGAGCTGATGAAAGGAGTAGACAGAGCACTGGCCAGACATGCTGCACACTCAACTGGCAGCACCAGTCGAGATCTCTGCACTCAGTTCAGCTGCTTCCCTTCATTCCTGACTGCCAGCACCCCCATAACTGCAGTCCTGACCAGACCAGTACTACCCAGTACAGCCTACTGGTTTATACTGGTGCCCTGCTGCCCTTCTCTCCCTGCTTTTTTAGTGCCCTGTGCTACAATTTCCCATGCCCTGACAAACCTCTGTTAAGGACTCACAACCTCAGGTTCTCTCATATACCTCCTCCCAGGACCAGAACTGAGCTTAAGTCCCCAGAACCCTCTGGCCAACACTTAGGGAGCTCCTCTCCAATTCTGAGGAAGCTGCCAGAAAGCTCAGGTCAGCCATTTATCTCTGCAAAGCCCACACTGCACATAACCTTCTCTGGGAATGTAAATAATAAAAAGGGAAAGTAGAGAAGCCTTTTCATGCTACATAAAGCCTTATCCAACAAATCATGTCTCCTCACACTGTGTTACATTTCGACATGCCCAGGATATAACATAGCATCAACAATACCCAAGGTGGGAGATTAAAGAACCACTGATTCCTCTTGTGAAACTTCAAGCAAAGAACCTTTGAATGATAATTTTACTAATGCATCACCTAATTCCCATCTCTCCTTCTCTTCACTCATTTTTGATTTTGGATATATGCACGAAAATGAGAGCTTTGTTCTTCCAGTCCATGCTAACTTGCTGCTTAATCTCCTGCCTCTAAGGGTCCTCCTCTAGTCCTGTCATCACCGAGGTTCACTAAGAGGTGGCTTTGATGTCACTAATCGTGGCATCAATTGGGGAATGAGAAGCCTGAAAGAAAAGAACAAAACCCCATTAACACAGCAGTGTCCCTCGTCAAATGGAGCACAGAAAGGAAATGAAAAGCAGTTCCAGTGCCCTGACCTGGGCTGCTGTTCTAAATTATTTCAAGCTGAGGTTTGAGCCCTGCCATTTGTAAAGGGACAGGACATGGAAATGATACAGGGCTAGGATTTCGTAAGGAGTCAAAGGGAATTATGTACACAGCATGTGAAAAATTCAGTCTAGATCTGGGTCTTGGGCTGAAACTTTCCGGTTGTGCCTCTGCATGCCTCTCTTTCCTTTGCACAAGCCCAGGGCCATTAAGACACAGGCCTCTTTTTCTCCTTCATGTCTAAGCACAGCATGACTACCAGGAGCATTACACAGATCAAAGGGCCAAGTTTACCCCGGGACAGAGTAGAGAAAAACCGAGAAAGCAAAACTTTTCCTCCCAACCTAACTAGCTCTGCCCACAGGCTATTCTGTGAGTAAATGATGGGTAAACAGGAGCACCATCACATCCATGCATGTCACAGCTGCCTCATGTCCTGGATACATCTGACATGCCCAAGGCTGCAGAGTTATGAAAAACCAGAGAGCAGAGACAATATGGTGTGATGCACAATTAATATATTAAAGTATATTTGTAAAAAACATCAAATACTGAGATCATAGAAAACAATGAGCCTGATCTGAGGCAGAATCTGTGTCAGATACTTTTCTCCTCTCCTAAAACTTTTCCACCATCTCAGAGTTTCTAGTTGCCTTAAGACAGAATAATTCTTCCCTGCCCATCTCCCCCTACCCCAGATTGCTGTCTCCTTGCTGTGCCTGTTTTTGGGTAGATGCTCTAAAAGCAGACACATCTAATACAGAGGCAAAATACAGTCTAGCAGGATCAGCTGTTGTTTTCCAGAATTATCAATGAGCTATTCCTTTCTGAATATTTCTGTATTATATGTATTATTACCATTACCTAGGGCAAAAAATTGAACATTGCAAATCATCTCGGCTGCCTGTTCTCTGCCTTCATAGCTTGATGGGAGAGTTTCAGCCTCAAGTTGCTTGGCAACCTCCTTTTGTGTACATGTTTTATGAATTCATTCACCTCTGAATCAGAGATGATCAGGGAGCTGAATGTGGGTACAGACTGCTCAGCCTCAGTTCTGCTTGACCTCTCACTAACGCTGGGTTTGAACTCCAAGAAATTGGTGAGCAAGTTGTCAAGACTCTTTTGGGGAAGTTTCCAAAATCCCAAGCTCTTAAAGCAGCAGGAACCACCATCATTATTTAGCAGGAACTTCAGTATAACTGAAGGTAAAGGAAACCCACAGAAATTAATTCAGGTTCAAATCAAACCATTCCTTTTGGGGAAGGTTGGGGAACAACTGAACCTTATTTTCACCCATGGAAAGCCTACTATAACCCTTTGCAAATTGCCTCAGATTATAACTAACATCCCCATCTCATCCCAGTGTGCACGTGCGTTAATCTAGCAGAAATTTCCAACCACTGCATCATCCAGTCCTGGATACACCCACTCAGCATTCACTGGCACATCCAGTGTCACTCTGCACACCCTCTGAGCTGCTCAGATATCATCAGACTTCAGAACTGAAACCATCCAGGTACCTTATTAAGCTGCTGTCAACAAGTCACCTGCATTTGCCTCCTCCCAGGGCTGTCACTAGCAGAGGAATTCCTGTGCCTGGATGCACCTCCCACAGCTGTGCCCACTGCTGCCATCCATCTCTGCTCCCCTCAGCCACATTCCAAGGGCATGGGGACAAGATGGGGACAGCTGGCTAGGAAAAATCACTGCTAAGAAGGACCAGGGGATTACAGCAGATGAGCTAGTGATGTAAAGCAGTTGCAAAAATGGCAGCTCTCCTGAGACCCACACCAGGCAACATCACAGCCACGGCAAGGAACACTCTGTTACCTCCCTTTGCTCAACCCAGTGAGCAAAAGCAAATAGCTGCAGTGCTGTGCCCACTGCTGCCCACCATAGGTTATAAAAACTGATGAAAACTGAAGAGGTCATTGAAAATCACAAAATGTTTAGAAATCTTAGGCTGAAAAATTGGAGAAAAAGGGTTTCAGGCACAGAAAGAAAAGGTGACCAGAGAGGAAGGAGAAATAACCTTTAAATTGCAAAAGGCTGCTATAAAGAGATTGCAATCACCTGTCCTCACTGCCCAGTGGGACTAGGCTGCATGAAAAGAAACACAAGTTACTACCAGCTAAGCCAACCTGTGGGAACCTGACTGCTCTCACTGCTGCGCCTGAATGTTGGCCCTCCCTCCTGATGGGTCCTTGTTCATAAAGTCCTGTGCCAAAAACCTCTACTACAGTACCCAAATCAGTGCCAGCAGAGGCCTATAGCCACATAAGCCATGATAGCTCCTTTAGAAACTTGGTCCATGATTCCCCTTATTCCCCTGGAACCGGCTCTCTGTTCTGAGGGCTGCTGGAATTACTATTCCAGTCCACAAGGCAGCTCTGCCACCTCCTGTGCTTTCTTTGATGCAAGGTGTCTGTTTGCTACTTAATGTTAGCCATTTTAAGCCATGTTAACCATTAGCCACTAATTAGTGGCTAATCAGAAATATTTCATAAAATATTTCAGAAATATTTCTTCATCATATTTTGACATCATTAGGGCTTCTTCCCACATACAGAACAGAATTATTTATGGAAAATTCTGTCTTACCTGCTCATTTAGTGACAGTCTTGCCACTTCAAAATTGGAGTAATATAATTTCTGGGAGTTCTCTCATTAGTAATGATCTTCCAAAGCCTCTCTATCACCCTTAAGATTATTATTTCTCAGCTTCTGCTTATGTATCCCTTGAAAGGTGTGAGCAGCAACCACTAAGATCAGCTCCAACACATGATCTAGGTAGCTGATGTAGGGAGCTCCAGATTATCTGTCAGAAGGCAGGCAAAGATCTATCATCCCCTGCTTCTATAACACACACATTATGGCTTTAATTTGTTCTGTGGCAGCAGGCAATTTCAGATACTCAAGTATTTTGTACTGCCATGGCCAGGCCATCAATCCGTGTGTTTTTCAGTCAGCATGGGAGAAATGTAGACTGTCTTGCAGAGAGCAAGGCTTCTGAGACCTGGCAAGTAGTAAAAACCAGTAATTTTCAAGTTAGGCATTTATGTGACTTTCACCTTCTGGGGTTTTTGCACAAAGACAAAAAAGCTGAACTGAGAGAAGAACCAGAACATTGTCCTAAACTGTCCCATGCCTAAAAGAAGGTGCAGGCAGGAGATGAGTACACAGAGACCTGAAGGACAGCTGCTGTCACAGGCAGAGTGCATAGATCCATAGAACTATAAAATCCATGGGCTCTTTTCCGAGAGAAGGATTTCATCTGAAATGAAATCAGGCAGGAGGAGCAGACTGAAAAAGCTTCCATTGTCATAAAAATATCTCCCTGGGTAATCCACAGTGATGGAAAAAGGAAACCCTGATAATTTATGTGACAGTTTAATGGGATTTTGGTGACATACGATACTTTAGAAAGAATTTGCCCAAACAGGACAGACAGGACTTTAATAAGGCTTCAGCTCCGAACCAGCAATATTTTCACCCCTTGCTTTTACATTTCATTCTACACACCCATTGCTCACTCACAGCTCATCTTTCTCAACACTGTGAGAGCAACAACTGCACTTTCTGGTTAGATCCTCTGCCAGAGAGGCTTCTGAGTATTTGATCCCTAAAGAGATCAAGCTGCCTTTGCACCTACAGGGCAGAGCATCACTGAGCTGCGAACTCTGAGGCATGAGCTGCCCTCTGGCCATGTCCCCTGCTCTGTGGATGGCACTAATAGCGTCTGTGCAGAATTTAAGGGCAGCAGATGGACAGTCTGGAGCAGGAGCTGCTGGCAGAGGGGACGCCCCCAGAACACACTCCAGGAATAAATGGCTTTCACAGAGTGAGAGATGCCCCAATCCCCACCTCCTGCCTGTGGGGGACACAGCCTTTACCCCCAGTACAACACCCCGTGCCCTCCACTGCCACGGCTCCCAGAGCAGGCTCAGTGCAAGAGGAATTGCTCAGAGAGCCAAACCTGGGTGAATCTGGGGTTAATGGGATGAAACTCCACAAAGGAACATTTAGATTGAATATCAGTGAGCTGCACTAAAAAGTCTCCCCTGTGGAGAGGTGGAAGTTAACATTAAAACCACATTGCCCAGAGCACAAGAAGTCGTTTTGTACACAATAATCTTGCAGTGGCTGGGGACAGAAATAACCCAATAGGAATTTGTTTTCTTTGCTAACTTCAGTGGATCCAGTTAAGAAGCCCAAATTTTGCTAAATTCTCCTTCTGGGAAATCCAGGCATGAAAGGAATGGTAAAAAAATTGGGTGAAGATCTCAGTATTTTGGCCACTCTGAGATGAACTCAGAACCTGCAATGAGGCCTGTGAGCCTTAAAATGGGCATGAGAAATGGAGCTCCTCCAGTGTTTCTTTCACTGCTGGGAATAACAGCCAAGTTTAACAGTTTAACACAAGTTTAAGTTGTGTAGTACTTCAAGCTGTTCTGCTCTACAGAACACAAAGTCTATAGTTTATAAAAGAAAAGCTCCTTACTCTTTATGCAGAACATATTTAAAACCCACCTATTACCACCTACAGCACAAAGTAATGTTTATTCTTAAACACGTGTTGTGCTTTTAAGTGGCACAGATCCATCTCTCCCTGACTTGAAGTCTTCCTCAGGGAATGACTTGAAAGTAATAAAATATATTAAAAGAAAGTACAATCACAGCCTCTCATTGTCAAAGGGATAAAATATCAATTTTTGTTAAGGTAAAAAGCATAACAGATTGCCTCTGATGGTAAAAATTAAATTTTTGGTCTTTACTTGATTTGATATTTATCACTCATTGCTCCAGAATCAGTCAAGCAGGGAATGTTTCTTAAAAATATTATTCAGTATTTCTCCTGGAGTAAGCAAACGATGGGAATTTTAAATTGTGTGTTTTCTTGCATATAAAAAAATACAGAGAAAAAAGGAAATAAACAGAAAGTCTACAAAAAAACTTGTAACACTTCACTATGTCAACTTCTTCACAATAAAGGACCTTCTAGAGGCTGACCTCATTTGTGGCATCACTAAATTGTACATCATTGCTGTCTATCCTAAATCTTGGAACTGCACTGTCCAGAGCTGATCCCAAAGGAAATTCTTGCTTTCCACAAACAAGAGATAAATGAGGTAAAATTCTCCAAATTTTGAATAATGAATCTTATCTTTGTGGTAAGGTCTTAGATGAACTCCCCAAATACCTGAGCAAAAGAACACAAATAAGGGGTCAACATAAAAGGTCTTTCAATCAGATCATCAAGAGAGCAAAACTGATAATGGCCCAATGATCTTGTATCATGACATAAACAGCACCACGTTTTATCTCCTAGACTGCATGACGTGCTGTGTGACAGACCATAAGCAGAACATAAGTTTTCCAAGAGAAATAGCAGAGATGAGCCCTGAAGTTCCCAACTAAGTTCATACTGTATTTTTTTTCAAGCAGTTCTACTATTGAGATATCCTAAAGATGAAGAAGGAACCAGGCTGATATAGCACAATCTGAGAGTCCCAGACTACTTGACAAAACTAGGTGGAACAAAATTTGCCACTGTATAAAGCAGATAACATGCAGAAATTTCACAGTCTGTGGAAAGACACACTAAGCAGTCCCTGTCTCAGGTCAGTAAGTTCTTCCCTTCAGATGCCAGCAAAATGATGTCTAATGGATGATATCTTCCTGCAGCAATCACTGCAGGGAGCAGAGTGTCAAGTTAGGAAGAGTCATCTGTTCAAGGAAGTAAGATGGTAGGAAGACTATGGTGAGGGAAAATGTTCTTTTTATCCCCACAAGTTTCTACAAAGCACAGAAAAAGGTTCTCGTGAATAAAGGAGTCAGGCTGCAGAACAGCCTTGGCAGCCCCAGAAGAAACAGAAGTGGAACAAGTGATGTTCCACTCCATGTATCACTGCAAAAGTGGGAGCTTTCACACAGGAGAGCTTTTAGTTCTTCATCGTTTCCTAAGTGATATCAAATTTATTTTAAAAGCATTCACCAGAAAGACCTTTCAGGCAAATAATTTAACAGCACAATTGATAGCTCCTAATTGGTTCGAATTTCTGATATGTAGTACACAGACTGACTTCATAAAACCAATACTGTGATGTTTCCTCAATCCCAGTGCCTTCCCGCCCTTTCACCCCAACAGTTCCACAGCAGAACTTTGAACTTTTCCAGCTGACCCTGCCCCAGAATCCTTCCACTGTAGCTCATTTTCTCTATACAGCCTGTACAACCCACAGCAGGAGCTCCTCTCTTAACTTGCCAAAGGAAACACTCCTATCAAAACCATTATATTCCAAAGCATTCACTGCCACTTTCGTCTCCTGCTCTGTAAACTCTGAGTGCTTTTAAAAGAAACACTTATTTATATAGAAGAAAATCCCTGTAAATCATGGTTGTGACAGGCTAATGGCTAGCATTGCAAAGATGATTTATCTTCCTGCTGTATCTAACAAAGCTTCTTATGTTAATACCTTGTTTTCAAAATATGAAGAGACTTCTAACTGATGTTTTCTAACTGCAGGAATAGGCAGCTAATGAAAAATGCCTTACACCAAAAAATAACCTTCACCTGCCACCCAACACTCCTATCAACTCTCAAAATTATTTCTTTTCTCTGTGTTACTTAGGGTGTTTTCCTCATGGATGAAGAAACCAACCAGCCAGTCTCATTGCCTGTTTTTAATCCAAATTCATTTTAGGGTTTGCATGCATTGCCTGCATGTTTTAATTAGATATATTTTATTTGATTTTTGCCTATTAAATTACATTTGAGGCAGGTTATATGGCCTCACGGGGAGCCCTACCCGTTGTGCAAACAGAAGTTTTGTCAGGGCTGAGCCCAATTTCACATTACATGTTGATAGGCTGGCAAACAAGGTCATGGTGTCTACGTGGCAAGTGATGCCCCAGCTGGTGGGAGAGACTTTTGAAAAGCTAGCAGGAGGATCCTGGGAGCATTCTGATTTAAAGGGTGTGATCTAGGGTATGAAATGAAGGAGCAAGCCATCACTGATGTGCTGTTTCAAGTCTATTGACAGGCATTCTCCATAGCTGGCAGGGCCATCACCTCTGCCAGCAGAGGGACTATAAGCACCTCATTTTTGGTCATTCATGGCTAATAATGGGTAAAAATGGGGAGAATAGAGACAGTTGGGACACCACAACCACTGACATGCCTAGAGCCCTTCATCTGTCTCTTGCTTTTTCTTTCAGCCTCTGGCCAGTAGCTCTTTCTGAAGCTCAATTCCCATGGGCTGAGTTGTGCCTCATGGTGACCCTCTAGCTCTTGTTTTTGTGCCCTTTCAAAATGCTTGACAGAACTGTCACAGAAGGAGCTTGGCATCTGGAAGCTGTGGCAGACACGATATGACCTGATTCATAAAACACAGCTAAACAGCTTGGGCTGCCAGAGGCCAGGATTTACAGGACTGAGCCTAAAAACAGCCTTCGACGCCTGCTCTGCTAAATGCACTTCCCTACTGCACACAATGACAATTCCCAGGCTGTGTGAGGGTGACCTGCAACACTGTGAAGTGACAAAGCAGACAAGACGCTAGAGACACTAATCTTGTTGCAGCCTACGCTGTCCACTGCTACTCAGGACAGGAAGGGAATGATCTCAGCTCTGGCTGCACCTTTTGCACATGGCTACAGGGGTAGGAAGGAAATAAATTTTAAAAAAAACTTTTTTTTTTCAGAAATTTTTCAGAAATTTCCCCAGTACAGCAAGCACAAATGAAAAAAAGTTAAGCCAAAGATAGTTTCCGCTGTATTATTCACTACAGCCTCATTTTTACAACAAAAGCCTCTCTGCATTTTTATTTCCAGCAGGCACAGCCTGATCAGCAAGGAATTTAAGGACTTTCTGCCCTCCCATCCATCTACCTATTTTCTTCATCTCCACTTTAATCACTAGTTACAGCCTTCTGTTAGGTGCTCACCATGGGACCTAAACATCCACTGGGAGACCTGTCAAAGTCACTCTGATGCCAGTGATAATAAATTCCATCTCACTCATCTTCTCTTGAAGCACTTCATAGACTGAAGATTACATGTTTCAAGTGTGTTCCAAGTTATGAAAGTAAGGATTTACAGACAAATCAAGTAAGTTGCCCAAGGATAAAACACAGATCAGTCAGAGCTGGAAGCTCAACAGCTGTTTCCCAAGCTCCAGTCAAAGAATTCTGTGCCATCCACATTGACCCTAGAAGTGATATTCTACATATTCCATTACTTCAAATCACTTCCTCCTCTTTTCATTAGCTATGAAAATGAATTGAATTGTGCACTTAGACATAATCAGTAGAGCCTGTCATTTTCATTCTGGAACTCACCCATCCTTCCCAAAAGTATCAAGCACACACACATTTGCGGAGTGCTATGGTATTCTTTATCCATCACTATCATGTCATGTTTTCAGACTAGGGGAAAAAGCAAAAGATGACATGAAAGTGATAAGGGAAGAATGAGGAAATAAAATAGAATGTTGTAGTAGGTCTCTCTGGTTTCCTTAAAAAATAAAACAAAAACAAGAAGAAAGTCCCTAAGTTGTCCACAAGTCCTTCCTTATCTATGGGCCAAGACATACCTCCAACCCCATTCTGACTTCTTCATTTATTTATAACTTCTGCCCATATCATGTTTTAATAAAAATTTCAACATATTTAATTTAATCTCATTATTTCAAAGCACCTAGGCTAAGCCAGAAATATTTTCAAAAGAGTTTGTTAAACAAATTCAATGGAAAAAAATAGTAAACTCTAACAAAAAGAATTGTCAAGTGGCAAGGAAAATTCCTCTCTTTCCCCCCCCCCCACAGCTAAGTAGCACTACAATTGCAATTGATAGAGCAAATTAAATTCTTAGCGCATTGGTGATTTGATAGATATAATTTTCCATGTGTTACAGCCACATAATAAGTGCCCTGAAATGATACAGAAGTCCAAGTTTAGCTGTCTGGAACACTGGTGCACTTTGCAGTATCTACCATGTCACTTGTCAACTCGTTGATCTTATCAGCACATTTGCAGTCTGAGCAGAGCAGCTGTCCCTGCTTGGTTTTTATTTCTATTTCTGCATTAGAAACAGGTGGGCAAGCTCAGAGAGCTAACACGTTTCTTTTTGATGTAGAGATGGACAAATCCCCTCATTAACAGAACGGCCTTTTAAAAATCATTATGGGGTATTTTTAGTCCCGTTTCATCTTAGTATTTCTGTATAATTGCAGCCCATTAATCACAAATACTTGTTTCTACAATCTGTCAGTTATAGGCAACAAGTAGTATCAGCCTGTGGCATCTGCAAACTACTACTTTCAACATATTGCTGGCTTATTTTACTGGGATGAGATTGGTTGCATCAGTCACACAGGAATGGATCTCATTCTCCAATTACAGAAATTAAACTCAGTTAAACAGGTCAGGCAGAAATCCGCACAGATCCTCCCAGCAAAATCAACTTACAAGTGGGAATTAGAAATAGCAGGTGTTCAGAATTCCAGGTACAAAACCAGGAGAAAAAAAAATGCATAACATGTATTGCAAATATGCCTCCTCACTCAGTAACGCTCTTGGATAGATTAATATTAGGATCAGCACATAGAAATAGCATTTGATGAAGATCAGCACATAGAAATAGTGTTTGCTACATTTCACAAGCGTGCAGAGCCCCTCACATGGATGTGGGCAGAGTAGCTGAACAAACTATCTGCTGGAAGCTCTGGCAAACATGCACTAAAGCTGTTCCATACAATCCAAACAACTCCAGGCATTTGTAATACATGACTAGCTAGGTCAGTCTTTATCAGACAAAAATGCATAGCTTGGAACATTAAATCCAGAAATTAGATTGTTGTTTTCCAGAAAGTTTTCAAAGCCTTGAGGTATCAGCTGAATGACTTTTCTATTTTCAAGTCAGACGCAGTAGACAGTCTCTCCAAACCAGTCAGCCAAGATTTAAAAGCACCAAGAAAGTTCCCAGTTTGGAAGGATAAAGGTGAAAGCAATATGAAAGTTACAACGCCACCCACACTGTTTCCCAACAGTCTGTTAGTTCTGGGTGTTGAGGAAGGGTTTGCCTGTGCAAGCTGAAGCCTATTGTTGGAGTGAGAAATTCAAGAATCACAGGATCACAAAAATTCCACCTCAGAGTAGCAGAGCTCCCTGTTAGCAGGACACACTCTGGGTTCTGTCACAGCCTAGCAGTTCTTTAACACAAACTGTGCAAGACTTGACAAACTGTCCCCAAGCTGAGTTCCCAAACTAAAAGCAATGGTTTGCTAGAAGAGTGGCAGACCCCACTTTTTGCCAAGTCTGTCCAATCTTGCCATCCAAAATAGTTTGTTCCCACAAGATCTTCAGGCATCAGAAAGCAATGTGTATCTACTTCAATCTGTGCATCACCACAGCTTTTCTGGAACAGAAAAGAAAAAAATATTGAACCAGAAACAAAAACTGCTCTCTGAGATGGCAGGAGTGGTTGTGTGGGTCTGACAGCAGCTGGTACATGTGCTACATCCCCTGGGATTTCCAGCCACAGATTACTCTTCCACAAGGCCAACCTGCCAGCTGTCCTGCTCCCAACTCTCTGATCACAGCTTGCCTAGCAGTTATCAATGAGGAGATACAACCAAACAGAAAGGAGAACAACTGGTCACATTTCTACTGCTACAAAATGCCAATTTCTTACCTCAGAGAAGGCTTGAACCCAAGGAACTTCTTACTGACCTTTTAATTCAAGGAGTAAGAGTGATCCGGAGTCTGCCCCACCATCCACACCTTCAGCACTACTGACCAGAAGCAACTGTTTTAACACAGGTGTGCAGGAGAAAACCCAACTGCCTTCAAGACAGCCCACTTTACACATCAGCACATGCTCCAGACCTTCTGACTTGTGAAAAACAACCACCCTGTGTAATATGACACATGACCAACAGGGCAATATTGTGACCAGATGAAGGAACTCCTTCCTGACCTTGGCTTTTACTTTGAGACACAAGCATTGACTCCTCAGACCTTAATAAGCACATTGCTCCTATCAATATTCAATCTCCAGTGACAATCTGGCCCTAAAATTTTGACCTCCTGCTCACAGCCCATCTCTGCCACACTGAGGAGAGATTTACCTCAATTCAAATGCTTCTCTGACTGACTTACACAGTACTACAGTGACCTTTTAGCACATGCCCCACAGGACTGTAAGTGACTAGGATTCATGGCCAGGCATGGGAAATGTGCTACTCACAGAAACATGCTGATCTGGGGGTTTTTTTTGTAATTTGAAATTGATAATAGAAACCCAGTAACAGTTTAATTCTTGTTCACCATTTGAGGGAGTAAGAGCTGCCTGAGGGCTCTGCTGGGATGTATTTCCATGCCTTGATTGGCCATTGCAAATACCACACCTGCAGGTTTCTCACAAACTGTTTCTGCCTAAGGGAGAGAAGATGGTTTTTTCGCCCTTCTGTTAAGACAAGAATTTGGGCAACCTAGCGCTCCTGTAGAAGCTGGCAGGTCACTGCAATGAGAACTGGTTCTGGGGTGTTGTAAGACAGGCATATTCCAATCAGCTGCCTATAAATTTCCAAAGCAATACAAGAAACCCATACAACCAAACCATTTCCAGTTTCATTGATAATTTTCAATGCCTTGTAGCAAAAATACAAGTAGTACCACGCTCCTGTGAGAAGACCCTTCTGAGGCACTTGACAAACCAATCAAGAAATAAAATAATTATGACTAAGATATGCTAATTTAGATTTTTCAAGATGTTTAATTCATTAGTATATCAGAAAAGGCTGTTATGTTCAGGAAGTCTGGAGCATTGCCAGCCTTCAGCACTACGGAGACAATCAGAGAATGTCTTGGGCTGGAAAGGACCCACAACAATCATCAAGTCCAACTCCTGATGTTCTAGCCCAAGTCCATAACAACCAAGAAGATATTGATAATTTATGTCCAGAAAAATCTGCCTTTAATCTTCTCCAGAAAGGAATGCAAAGGTTATAAGTCTCTTGGGGCAGAAATAAGACTGTTATAAATCAAAGAAGGAAAGGCAGCTGAACAAGCGCTGAAAAAAGTGCTACAAAATTTTCTGCTCTATCCCCTAAGCAGAGACAGCTTAGAAATAATATCCAAATTTCAGAAGGAATTTTACTTTGAACATGGCAGCTGAATGAAGAACACTACAAATAATCTCATTTAAGGTGCTTATTCTGCCATCATGCTGCATTAGGCAGAGGGTGGGACAGAATGAGAGATTACCCTAATATTTACTTTCTCTCTTTTCTAAAAACACTGTGATTGTCTATGCTTCAAAGCCTAGTTTTAGCATCCTTGTTCAGTGTTTCCTGTCCATTCCTTGCTGCCTTGACTACTGGGATTTAATATATTAATATGCATTTTGCCAAGCTCACAGAAGGTTGACCACAGTGTCAAAGCTGTGCTGGCAGAGTCAGCTCCACCAAACGCTGGGATTCAAAGAGCATTTGATACATCATGAAAAATACTGGTCTCAGCCTGAAGACAACCATGTGTCTGTCTCACAAATTTCATGTTCCATTCCACCAGCTTCCATCTTTATGGCAGCAGGCTGGATACACAAACAGGAGCATAATTTTGCAGAAATTTGTCTGCTCTTTTTTGCAAGGAGCTGCCAACGCTGTTGTGACTGGGATATCAGAAAGAAAAAGTAGAAGAGATGTTTGAAATTGAAAGACAATCTTGAAAAATTTCAGCACACACCATCAGTGTTGCATAACTGGAGAGCACTGCTTTGGCTTCAGAAGCCTGAGAAACTGTCTATTCAAGTGGAAAAAAACAAATTCTCAATTCTGTAATTATTTAGCACTGTAGAACACATGACAATTTTATTCAGCCTTTCTTCACTGCTGCATTAAAGCAGGATAACAGTTTTCACAACAGCTGACTCTTCCTGTCACCAAAAACAAAGTGTTTGGTATAAAGTGAGAGAGAAATCAGCACCTCTGCCTGGAAGCCCTGCAAATTAGGAGAAAATCTTCAAATCAAAAGAATACAAAGGCACAAACCTCATTATTGCAGATGCAAGGATAAAGAAAAAATATTTTTCTCCAGTTTTCTATAATAATCTCAATCGATTTCTATACACAGTAAAATCTGTTCACTTTTAACCGTAATCACAAATAAGGAGAAGAGATAGAGAACTGATGAAAGGAAAAAGCAGAACAGATCTGTAAATGGAACACTTGAAGGAAATGTAATGCTTGTGGACACTTTCTGCATAAGATTGCAATTTGGTCCACATTAAGTACCTAGAAAGCTACAAAAACAGTCTGTCAGAGGTAACATCTTCTGTTCCCATTCAGCAGAATTGCCATCTAATGGGGGACCACCCAAGGAGCAGGGGCTTTCTTCAGTTCTTGGTTTCTCTCCTGAGATTATCACCAACAGCAGCAACGCTTCTTTCTTCTTGTATGACATTAGCACTGTGAAAATGTTATTCTAAAAGCCTATCAGACCTTTCCACAGAAACCAGTCAGCACCCAGACAGTTCTACGGGTGTGGATTGGTCCCCATTTGGCAGACATATGTGACCTGAGGGTCCATCAGCAGTGCCTGTGCTGTTTGCATGTGTGCTGGAGGGAGGATCACATGCAGTGACAGTGAGGAGCAGATGTGCTTGCTGGTGTGAGCTGCTTCCAGCTAGCACAATGCCAGGTTAGCACTCCAGATGAATTGCTGCAGGCAGCCCTTCTGCCTGCTGAAAAGATCATTACCAATCAAAGCAGGTCATTCTACCTCCTTATTTCAACATTAGTAGATGAGAGCTCCCTTTAAGGAGGGCAGTTTCCTTTGGGGAGGACTGACTCCAATAAGGTGTTGAACTAATTTGATCCCAGTTTCACTAGGAGATGTGCCATTCCCAGGTTTGAAAAAGTTATTCAAGAGAGCTTGAGCCTTTCATAATTAACATGCAACACTGGCTGCCACACGGGGAGCAGGCACAGTTATAATAACTCGGAGTCAATAATTCATAAACTATAATGCATTATTAATCAATTATTGAGGCCTGAATTACATTTAATGAGATTAAGCTGATTGGAGCACTAAGCTGTTTGAGTCATATTGATTTAATCAATGTGCTTAATTAAACTGTGTACATTTTCCACATGATCATTATTTCCCAGTATCCTGCATAAGTGGCCCCTGCAATTCACATCCTCTGCTATTCTTTGCTCAGGAATTGCTCTTTGCTGCATTTTATATTTAAAGGTAAAGGGCTTGTTTCTTCCTGAGAAAATATCAAAGTTGCAAAACAACCACCTAAATAGCTTATACACACAAATTGAGAAATGCTAGGATAGTTTTTCCCAGCAACTGTGCCTTTTTTATTCCATAGGCTTAAGATGAGACCAGGTAAAGACATCTCATTAGTCTCACTTTATCCCTCATTCCAGCTCCAGGAGCATCTGCAGATTCAATGGTATGAGCATCCTACCATGTCCATACCAAAAACATTACTCTATCCTTCTTCAGAAACATAATCCCAAGGAAACAACATTTAAGATAAGCAGGTGTCATTATCTTTTTTTGANATGGTATGAGCATCCTACCATGTCTATACCAAAAACATTATCCTTTTTCAGAAACATACCTAGACAAAAAATGTACTTCAAATCCCCAGGAGACAACATTTAAGATAAGCAGGTGTCATTATCTTTTTTTGACAATATTCATAATGGTTTCCTCAGCCATGCATAAAGAGGACATATGATGACAGAAGAGCAACTCAAAGTGACAGATATTACAGATGTAAATCCATTTGCTGGTGTCATTTTTGTTTAATTTCCCTCACCTCTGTGGCTAATTATCTGGGACAATTTGGGTTAACTTTAAACCACAAAATTCAGATCTATAATGCTACCCATGGATAAAAGGATACTCATTAGGTGTTAACTCTGGAATACACACAACACACTGAATAATCACTATTATTAATGAGGCTGACAACAGGACAACCAGCCATGAAGAGAGTTGTGCAATTCCTTGGGGACTGTTTGAGTCATTACTCTGTGTTAGCACCAACCAGAATGGCACCTACACTCCATCACACCTCAGAGGTGTTCTGCCCCTTCCCTTCTCTAACTAAAGGTGAGAACAAATCCACCCCAGCTCAGGGTTCAGCCAGGAAACACCTCCTGAAAAACTCTCACATGGCAGTGTAGAGTGTACACTGCTCTTTTCTGACCAATCATTTTGCTTTTGGTGGTTTTAATTCCCCCACTCTGTTAACAGTAGCAACATATCACTGTCCTTTACTTTCTTAATGAGAAGACAATTTTATCATTGCCTGTGCATCAGTGTTTAGATATTTTCCTTACACTTCTTTGAAGAGTTAATCTGTCCATTTGCTCTGTCACTTACAACAGTATCCTACTGCTTGCAGGGTCTACTCAGCTGTCTGCCAGGGAGTTTAGTGGAGTTACACACTGCACACATGCATAAATAATACTGTGAAGTAAGAGTTTGCAAACTATTACTGAGTACACATACCCGCTGCTAACACTGCCTTCACTGGGCTCTGTGTGTGTGACAAACTGAAGAAAATCAGAGCTCTGCAAACACCTATTAACTCATCAAGCGGGAAGCTGGCACCAGGATTTGGAAGTTTTATCATTCTCCTTGTTTCTGCATTCATTTGAGAATGCTCTGAAAGACGTTGGGAATTGCTCTCCCTTCAAAAGTCCCTTTAACTCTCATCAGGCAGACCTAACATAGCCAGAAATGTCACCCACACACAGTCAGAGTGATTTTACCTTTATCACAAGACCATGGAGGATATTGCAGTTAGGATGGGTATTAAAGACATCTGTACTAGCTGGATGCTGAGTCTTCTTCATCTGGTGGCAGAAAGGGCAAGTTTAAAGTTAAATAGCAACCTCAAAAATCAAGATAGACCCTCTCAGTTTCTATTTGTTCAAGTCTGTGGAGCTGCAAAGCCCAGCAGGGACCAGTGACCAGCCCCAGGTAGCCACAGACATTGATCAAGTTTGAGTGGAGGTTATGCTGACTGGGACTGAGTGGTGGTTGCGTGAACGAGAGTAAAAGCACAGGAAGCCAAAGAGTTCCCAGCTCACTTCTTTCTGTCTTCATATCAAATTCAGAACAGAACATTTAATAAAAATTATTCACTACACCACTGTCATATAAAGGGCAGGTATAAAGAGAGGAAGGAGAAAGGAGCCTAAAGTGAATATCAAAGCCGTACACAAACAAGGCATAATGAGGGAAAGAAGTAGCCCATTTTTCTTTCCTTCAGCATGGCTTGTGCTTCCAATTAACAAGGTGCACGTTAATAAATTTAACTCAGACAAATTTAACCATCCTAGAACCACATTAATCAAAAGCCTGACAAGAGCAATCTGAAAGAGTTGAGGAAGGGAAGTAAAGGAGAGCTGACACAGAGGATGCCATGCCCTCACTCTCCCTGGGCACTTCCAATACAAAATAACTCCTTCCCACTGCATTTCTACCAGGTTGACTCTGTTGCCACCCACCCAATGCCTCTTTATCTGTGATGTTTCCTTATCCCTACGTGTCTATACTTGAGAAAGATTTACACTATTCCAGTATGATCATGTGCAGCAGCTACAAAGTCCTGGTGAGATTTGTGTCACAGGCGTTGCTGAAAAGAAACTATCAAGGTACAGATTAACACATGTAACAAAGGCAACATAAATTTGATAAGAAATCAAAATTACTATAGCTCATGAAAACTAAGCATTGGATTGAACCAGAAAGAAAAAACAAGGGCTGTCCATTTTTATTCATTATCCATTTGTCAAGTTTCCCAGTGCTGGAGCTCCACGTTCCTCCTCAAGCTGAAATTCCCATGCATGGAAACTGTACAAAGCCATGGGATTTATTGCAGGGAAATCCTCCACCCTTTGGTCTCTTCATATTTAGCTCTAAGTTGTTGCTCATGAGTTATGTTTTTAGCATGGAAAACATTGACAAACAGGTCCTTCCATCAGCCAAAACACTTCACAGAAAGATGGCTATGTCATACAAAATGAGGAAACTGAGAAGTAACTGCTGATCAAAGCCACACAAAGCAGCACAAATTAGACTAAGTGCATCCCCAAAAGCCATAATTATCCAAGCTACTCAAACAAAATAAGCACATACATGATTATTCAGATTTGCCTACAGGCATCCCCACAGCATAAAACATGGTGTGCTGCCTTGCTGTTCTTCCACTTGATAAAACAATAAATATTTTCATCACTTAAGAGTATTGGTGTTTACTTTGACAGTCTTGAAAACTTGAGTGAAACTGTGGTTACTTGACAATGTCCTTCCCCCCAAAAAAATTTATTTTTCAGTTGGCAACTGGGGTTTCTACATGTTCTGTTTCAACTGAGTTCCATGGGCTCATGGGTAGATGAAGGAAGTCAGGAATCTTATTGTAGTGCAAGGCTTCAAAGGAAGGGTTTAGTGGCACAGGATTTCATGGCATTTCAGGGAGAACTGCAAGCTCTCACTGGCTTCACGTATTACCACAAGGCAGGAGACATTTATTTCTTTTGACAATAAAGATGGCTTAAGCCACATAATTGGGGTTTGAACCTAGATGCAGTATATTAAACAGTCTGAAGCATTCAGAAAAAGTATCTGTTGAAATTGTTCATAGATGCCTAATGAATCTTCCAGCAAACCTGGGCTGAATAAGCAAGCCAAGCCTTGTCTCTGCAGACAGATTAACAACCTTTGAAAACCTGCCAGGCTCTCTTCTAACACTTGCAAGAGTACTCTGAGAATACAGTGCCCCAGAACATGGCCATGCCTCCTAACATGGTCACATCTATATCACAATACTTTCTTGAAATTGTTGTGGGGTTTTTGGTTTTTGGGGGTTTTTTTTGTGGTTTTTTTGTTGGGTTTTTGTTTGTTTGTTTGTTTTTGTTTGATTGGTTGGTTTTTTTCCTTTGCTATGGCAAAACATTCCTTTGAGAAAGTCCTTTCAAAGCCAAAGAGCAGAAGCCCAATGTTTAGAGTACTGACTCCTCATGTGACTGACTCACTCCAAGCCCTTGCTTAGATAAACCCAAACATTAGCTCAGCTTTTGCTTTGTACCACCATTGGAAAGGATTTCTCACTTGGGCAGAAAACCTTGTTCATTGCATGCCCCTTCCAGATGGCTCCAATCCTCAAATAAAATATTCCAACTTATTTTCAGTTGCCCCCTTGAGACCTTCTGGCATGAGGTGTCAGAAAATAACATCTGACCAGGTGATCACCGGCCATGTGCCAAAGGTAAGTGATAACCAACCTTCCTCTCCCCAGCTCCCACTCACTGGTTTTCTGTATCATCATAACCATGGAAAAGAATTGTGCTTAAGGGCAGGAATTCTCTCTTCGAGCCAGGCACGGACAGCCACAATTAAAGCTGTGCATGTGCATGCACATAATAAATTCCCCATGTAGCCTGTACTTGGCTATTTTGCTTTAATATTTCAACTGAGAAAAGCATGTTCATGATTTAAATTTGCTAATCCAGGGTAAAATCTGAATTTGTCATCAAGTTATTACAGTAAAAAGGTACGAGCTGTGGATGATTACACTGTAATGTCAGCATAACTGCAGTCACTCTGCTCTAAACCTGGACCAAAAAAGAGAGCAATAACTTTCACCAGCTCTCATATTTCAGCTCCTTTTTAGTTTAGAAGAAATCTGCAATGAGAACTGTGGTTCATGTCACAGAATCCCTTTGGATTCTTCCAGCCTAAGATCTAAGTGAGGTAATGAAACCTTTAACATCCAAAAAGATCTTAAGACAATTTAAATATTCACAAACCTCAAAGGTCTCAACCTGTGTTATGTTTGAAGAGATAAAAAAAAAATTCATTGTATACCTTGTTTCTCATTTCAGCAAAAATCAAGCTACATATAAGTAGTTAATGATTTAGGCTCTAAAATCAAAGTTAACCCAATGTGATACTAACCAGAATCTTATCACTTGTTGCTGAGTTACAGAAACATGCATGTCTTAATCTTGTTCAAGGCCACTGAAGGTCTTAATTTTTGGCTCTCACAGGAAAAAAATAAGCAGCTCTAGATATAAAATGGCAATTATAGTATTTAATATTAAACAGTACATCATCAGTATGGTCTCAGACAGAATGCAAAGAACTATATTGTGTCCAGATGGATCTACTGGGCACACTGGAGGAGCTGGAACTTCACCAGAACACTTCAATTGCTAGTCCAGCTGGGAATGAGCTATCTTGGTTTGGTTTTCTTGAAATCAAATTTAAGATTTCAAAATACATAAATAATTTTAGTAGAAAACATAAAACACACAAAAAAAATCTTTTGAATTAGTTATTTCACAGTTTTTTGCTCTAGGATTTCAAAATAAAATATTGAACTTTTCAAATGCTTCACATCATTGAAGAGGAATTAGAAGTACAAAATGGTATCAGTTCTCCTCTCTCCTCCATGGAAACCTGTAATTTTTAAAGAGCATCATAATTGGCTATTCCTCATATTTATATTCCTTTTTCCAAAATGAGAAAGACAAGAAAATCATCATGTTCACAAAAGAGGTTGTTATTGTCACTGCTGACATGAGCAGAAGTCACCAGCATTGTTTTTAATGCTTCAATGGGCTACTCACAGAATTGCTCCAGGTCATCTCTGTTTTTAGACTCAGGCATGGCAGTGATTGTGAGCAATGGGCATGGATTTCCTCCTAGAGTCTGGCAGAGTGTCTGCTGCCTCCAGTAAATCTTCTTAGGGTTCCTGCTTCGTTCCAGGATATCAAGATGGGACTGAAAAAGAAGCAAAGAAGCAGATTTATAAAGGAGTTCATGGTCTATAGAACCTGATTTTATTCCAATAGCTGTACATTATTTTTTATACTAATTTCATATCTTGCTAACTTCCCAGCTCCTCTCTTCTGTCAGTTAATATCATCACCTTTTATATCCCAAATGTGTGCACAAGCCATTCACAATACATCTCTGTTCACTAAAGCTGCACAGAATATTGTTTCTTATATTATGATCTACTTGAGGGTGTCCCTTTTTGCTGCAGAGGGGTTGGACCAGATGACCTTTAAATGTCCCTTCCAGCCCAAACTATTCTCTGACAGTTCCTAGGTGCTTTTGTTAGCATAATGAAATTTCTAGGCATACATGAAATCCAAAAGAGAAGCATTTACTCTTGATATTTTAATAAGGCTTTTGTAGAAATGTGAGAAAACTCACCAGTTTTGAACATTTACAGGATTGATTGCTTAGCTGTCAAGCACATGCCAATGAAACTCAGTGACAACTCCATATCAGAGGCAGCCAAAAAGTTTATATCGAAACAACATTTTGTACTATCAGTAGTGGGAAATTTGAAGAGTGTCTTTCCAAGAAGTTATTTAAAAAGGGAGATTTTTCTCCCCACCCCCAAAGTTTATGACAGTTTCAAACAATTCTAAAGTCCAACAGCTTCTTGAAAAATTTGAGAAAAAGAACTGGCAGCTCTGAAGAAAGACTTTTTGGAACAAATTAGGATCGGCTCATTAGACACGGAGCCACTTGTCACCCACACACCAGATGAAGTGTAGTTCTCTGTTTGTATTGCAATTGATGAGTGTGAGTAATGCCACTGCAGGGTGTTGCTGGGTGTTGTGGAACTCCAGTTCCAGTTGGTGGGAATAGCTGCAGTGAGCACACTTGTCCTGACAATAACTGAAATCAGCTCACTCAGTGACCCTCACAGGGTGATGGTTTGGTTTGTCTCTGTGAGTTAGGGTTAAATTTTAATCCATTTTATGGTGTTTATGGGACACCACATTCCTATTCCT
This sequence comes from Illadopsis cleaveri, assembly GCA_013399915.1. Taxonomy (NCBI): domain Eukaryota; kingdom Metazoa; phylum Chordata; class Aves; order Passeriformes; family Timaliidae; genus Illadopsis; species Illadopsis cleaveri. The sequence continues at coordinate 1,282,494 of VXBB01014215.1, read as the reverse complement.
CAAACCTGGAGTCTCACCATGTTTCAGACTGATTTCCCAGGGTCCAAATAGAGCCATGTAAACACAGAACTGAAATTTACTGTCAGCTATGTTATAAAACAATTAAAATAGCTCTATAAAGTAAATTCAATTATTAGATGCATTTAACAATCTCACATAGATACAGAGAACTCAATATCATCATTTACTTATGTTCCTGATACCCAGTGAAACTTAATTTGGTATAGCTACCGCAGAGATTTGAGCTAGATATCAAAACAATTAATACTGTGATGTAAAAAGAGATAAATTACTGTTTATAAAAGAAACTTAATTACTAATGGACAAGAAGTAATGAACTGCAGAGTTTATCCAGTTCAAATAGGATTCTGCAATATTTTCTGCAAATATGCCTATAACCATTAAATATATATGATATTTAAAAACATTTTTAAATTACTAACTCCATATACAAGTTTTTCTTCTTCCCCAAAGCACTACGTATTTAATTGATCCCTTGGGTTCGTAATGATTTTTAATTTATTATTGATGTGTAAAACCAACACACTTCACCAGTGGACAAATGCTTTAAAATGCAATCTACTGATGCACAAACCTGATTTAGTTTATTTACTGTGGAAATAAAAGTAAAATGGAAATGTGTATAGTGCATCACTTGACATTTTAAATTAGCCCAAGCAAAGAAACCTTTCAGAATTATTAGAAGTAGTGATTTTGCTTTGGCTAGAGGTGGACAGGGCAATCTATCAGCCTTTTCCACCCATAACTCCTGTTTACCAAACTTTATGGCCCTTATTGTGTCGGAGTTCATTTAAACTTTTCCTGAGGCAAAATTCCCTTTAACTTCAATGAGCATTTTATTTGAAGAGAGAGTGAAATATTTAAAGACCTGGTCCTGTAAGCTTAGAAATAACATCTTTTTCATCTCTATTCTATTCATTCAGGAGCAGGTGAGATATTCAGTGATTCCCAGAGCACACAAACTCTCCAAATCTCTCTTGCTTTGCGCCAGCAGAAGATAGAAATCAATAACAGTGAAATAATGATGAGGTTCTGCATTTATGTGAAATGTATGGTGGTGAATAAGTCCAACCAATTCTTCAGTATTGCATTTGGTTTTACCCTGCAGACTGTAGATATTTGTGCTTTCAGACATAAAGGCCAAACCCTACCACAGGAGCATACACCCTTCCCCATGGAATTTTAGGGGTAACTGGTGAGGTGCTGATGAGAAGTGAGCTGACAGACATGTTTTGGACTGAAGGCTGGACTGGCCTTCTTCCAGATACTGGAAGCAGTTTCTTTGAATGTCTATAATGGGATACAAAACAGTTGACAAGAGGCTTTCTTGAGTGGGAACCAACCTAAGCCTAATTCTGCTGGCGTGGCGGGCAGCACAGCAAGTCCTGGGGGAGGACACTCCCCTGGAAAACACAGTCTCCAGCACCTGGTTATGGCAAACTGACACCATTATACAAAACAGAGTGACCTCAAACTCCACCAACCCACACCAGCATGCATTGCCCAAAACAAAATGTGTTAATAATGGAAACTGAGGTGATAAGGAAAGGAAACTGATCTACTGGAACTGCGTAGTTTCATCTGCAGTAACATTGTTCTCATCTTCAGCATCAAAGCAAAGCTTCTCCCAGAACTATCATTTCACTTCTTTCATCCTGTCTCCCCTTCAGACTCTGGTCTCCCCTACATCAATTATAGAGGAAGCACATCTGATGTATTTCCCAGAAAATTCCCCTACCATCCACACCTTTTCTCAGAAAAGGCTGTGGAAAACAAACTCATGCCCAGCAAAAAAACCCTCAATAACTAAATTTATGCTTTGGAGTTGTATTCTTTTAGTTTCTGTACTGACAGCACTTGTGAGAATGTCACAAGTTCCTACTGACACTCCAGCTGGCACTGAGGAAAGAGCTGGTAAAGTATCAGATGAGGTCCAGCAGCCTGGTAACACTGGGTGCAGCTCTGAAAGCTGGGCTGTTACCCTGTGTCAGGAGGAGGATCAGGAGCACAGCTAAGTTGTCATTAGGTTTAGCTCCCTGCTTCCCAGCCCGTCAGGAGGAGGATCCTGCCACCCCAAGTGAGTGGAGACACCTTTGGTTTGTATTATGACTGCTATAAGCACTAATGATTTGTGCTCAGCTTGTCCCACAGAGAAATTTCTTTTCCTCTACAGCATTCTGGACTTTACAGCTGGCAGGAGCTGCTGATGTAACAAGGCAATTCCACCATCACAATTACAGAATGCTTTAGTGGGAAGGGACCTTAAGGATCATCTCATTCCAACCCCCCTGCCAAGGGGGCAGGGACACCTTCCTCTAGACCAGGTTGCTCAAAGCCCCATCCAACCTGACCCTGAACACTCCCAGGGATGAGGAGATGTGAAAGCAATCCCCTGTGTCATTCCAAAATCTAGACATACCCAAGCAGCTCCAACCTATCAGGGCCATTATCTTATCTAGGTGGACGTGTCAGAATTACCATCATTGTGGAGTAGGTGTAGGGGTAGTGGTAGGCCAGGTAGCACACATCATCTTTGTGAGGGAACTTGATGCTGAAGGTGAGGGTGTAGTAGAACCTTCCCCTCACACCTCCTGGAGCTACCCTGCAGCGGTAGTGGTTTCTGGAAGAAGAGAAAGAGGAGGAAAGTAAATGCTTTTTGCTTCTAGATGTGCATATGAAGCAGCCAGGAGAAAAAATAAGCATTCAGAGAAGCATCCACACAAGAGGACACAAAGCCCAGCAGGGAGTTAGGAGGCAGAACTGCACATGGCAGTGCAGGGCATAGGCAGTCACGTGCTGCTGAGGGACGGGAGCACTCCCCTAGGAAAATAACGTCCATTAATTCTTCATTTTGTTAAGATGCAAATAAAGAAACAGTCAGCTAATAGTAGCTCATATAGCAGAGTCCAGACATTTAAACTATGCATTCAGCCAAAACTGCTGTATTTCTTCAGATATCCACATTATCTTGCTCAGAGATGCAGGTTCCTATTCACAGCCCTGAACAATGCCATAAGAAAATATTTTGCAAAAAGCCTGGAGATTTTGAAAATATGAATACCCTACCAAACCAACTATTCAGTTCCACCACAGGCAGAAAAGTGATATTTCAGGAATAAAAAATAAATAATAAATAGGACACACATAAAAATATTTCAGATAACAACAAAGGCACTTTGCTGAGTAGGAAGAAGAGGAGAGTGACTTTGGGTAGAGACTGGGCATGTAGGAGGTGTGACCTCATACAGATCTGCCAGTTGTGACCTACTCAAAAATTTCTTTGTATCCCTCTTTTTTGAAGACTTGAGTCTTTCCCTCTGAGGGAGCAGTGAGGACCAGCTGCTCCCTAAAAAAAAAGGAAGCTGAGCTTGGTATGGACGACAGAAGAGCCAGGAACTCTCAAGGCAGGATAACCTCCCACAACACCTGATCAGGGCACGCCTGGGGAGAGCAGAGGGGTCCAGATCATCAGACAAGGTTGTGGTGGTGAGGCAGGTCTGGGTTCAACCAACAGGTAAATTCATGGGTCAGGATCCAGATCAGGATGTGTAGCAAACCAGGGACACAGCAACAAGGACACAGCAGAGACTGAGCTGAAGCCTCACCACAACAGAGCTCTGGGTGAGGCTGGTCAACATTGGCCAGGTCTAAGAGAGCACACAAATCCTTGACACTGCCTTCAATAAAACCATAAAATCTTATAGCAAGCCCCTCAGTCTAGTGTCAGGACCTGATCTCCTGCAGGAGACTTACTCTAATGAAGAGATGACTTCAGGCTGAGTAGGAAAGTTTTCTTTCAGCAGAGATGAAGTGGCAAATCATGCACTTTAGGGAGAAGCCTCAGAGCAAATTGCATCCATAAGTACATTTCAAACAATATTTTTCCCACATTGCACCAATTACGCTGTTGCCAAACCTTCTGATTCTGAAGGACTGTGAGGTTTCTTTGACAAATGTTATCATCAATGTTGCATTAAAATGCAAAATAGAAGAGGTAACCAAAAGATGTAATTTCAGCTCCTGAATTTTACAATACTAGTTTCTTTTGCTGCTGTTCAATTTTATTCAAAGGGGTGGAGAGAAAAGATAATTATTCTTGTCAAATTCTCCAAAATAGTCAGCTCTTTTTCATAAGGGAGAGACAATACGATGCTGCCAGGTTTTCACTTGAATTCAATAGTTACGAACATGTGGGGTGAGTGACACCGACTGGATCAATAGATAGTGCAGGAACACTGAGTCACACTGGCAACCTGAAAAGCCCATGATTTTATTCTCAGTTGAAACCTTTACCCCAACATTTCCTTCGCAAATGTAGCACCTTAATATTGGACAGAGAGACTCAGAGAAAAAAAATTCAATAAACCCATAAATATAGAAACATGTACTTAGCATTTATACATGTATTTCACTGGATCGAGAGTTAAAGTCTGGGATTTTTTTGAAGTCAGAACAATGACATTTAAGATAGATGCTGTTAATTTTGACAATGAAGGATAATTAAGAACCATTTCCTGCATGGTGCAGAAGGAAAATGCTCATCTCATCTCCATCTATTACAATCAGTGTCACTTGGAAGGTTAGATCATCTCATTCATAAAGAGTGGTCACAAAAGTGCTGAATTCTTCCAAGTTCTCCCCTCCAAGTTCACATTTGTAGTTAGAGGTGCAGGAGGAGGCAGATCTTTGCAAGTAGATACTGCCTAAATATCTAATATAGACATTATTCCCACTTGTCCCTAACACTCCCGTCCAAAGGCTTCTCCCTCTGTAGTCAGTAATTCTGCAGCCAAGTGTCCTCTCCTCCCTAAAATGGCCACTTTAACCCAGGGGTTTTGCAGCAGGAGACACCTCTGGCCTTGATGCTCCTCTGGTAGCTCCGAGTCCTCACTGCTGCCTGCTCAGACATGATCCCAGGGCAGGGAGCATAGCTCCCACAGCACAGCTCAGCAGCACATTTCATCCTTGTTCCCAGCATCTCTGCTGTTCCACCTAACTACCCACCCAGAAAAGACGTTTCCAGACTTTTGAATCACTTCTTGACATCTGTTTCAATCTGTAACAAGCTATCTGGCAGTAACAGGAAGCTTACAGGTGGCTTTGGGAGGCTTCAGTATTCTTCACTCTTGCATTAAAAAGAAAAACCCCCTGTGTGTAAGCAGTGTAAATGATCATGTACTTTTACTGTATATAATCTGGTCTCCTCACAATCCATCATACAAAGCAGTAGCTCTGAATATTTTTAAAAGAAGCCCAAAAAAAATAACATTTTTCCTCTGTGCCTCCCTCTCCTCCTACTGCTGTCAAGCCAAAATAGCTCTATTGCTTCCTTTTTCCTCCACCAGATTGATGTTTTTCAGTTCCTCATCACTTTTTCATCACAACACCCTACCATAACAGCATGGAACTTAAAGAAACTGGAAAGGAAAAGGAAAGGAATAAAAGACTGTGGCAACATCTGGTCCCCACTACCTTATTTGTCTTCCCTTTCAACAACATGTTGAAAGTCTCTCATGCTTTCTAGAAGCCAACACACTGGTTATTGGAAGGAAAAAAAAAAAAGAGACCAAAGTGTAGTTTTCTCAAAGACCATGCCAACTGTATCTGCTGTGCCTTTCAGTCCCTCTGTAGTAGTGAAATCGCTTTGCTTGCTGCCCTCCTTCAGAAAAAAATGCACAAGTATTATACTTCCACCATAGCAATGATGAAGAGTTAATTAATAATAATTATAATACTACTTATCTTTTACTCTGCAAGATAATTTTTGAGCTTCAAAACATCTTTGCAGACTCTATCTGATCAAAATATGCTTCCCCATTTATCTGTTCCATTCTTTGGCTGGCAGATAAGTGACTCTAATTTTCCACCCTTTGTAGGTGGAGAAACAGACAGACATGTGAGGCAGCTTGGACAAAGATGGAGGCAGGAAAGGAGCTGGGTTGTAATTGAGGAATCCAAAAGCACCAAATGATTCAGGAACAATATATCTCTTTGCCCTCTGATCTTCAGACTTCCTATCTGCAGAATTTAGTGTTGTGAAAAGCACTGTTAGATGATGGAATATGGCATTTTCAGCTTAGACTAAAATGGCCAAAGAAAGTATCAATATCCCAGACTTCTGGGCCACTTCAAAACAGAGTTCAAATGGAAAGTAAAATGTTTCTCCCTTCCAATCTGTTGATGCATTCCCTTGTTCCAAAATACTTCTCACTTGGAGTTCGGTGTCTTCATTTTCCATGTCTGGACTTCCTTGCATCTCTAAGTGTGGTTATTAAATGCAAGATACTTTAGTAACACCTTCATATAATAAAAAGCAGTATTTAACAATTTACTGGGCATGGTTGTTTTGGGGTCTGCCACATTGGAAAGCAGAAAATGCACAACACACCTTCCTTTCCAAAGGGCAAATCCATGATAAGGTATTTTTGTTGTCAATATTTCAGACAGAATCTGAACTGAAGTAGAATATTCCCCCAGCTGCTGTGCCATTAAGGTGCTCAGTCATACTGCAAAGGCCAGGTGCTCTCAGAGTGAGACTGATGTCTCACCCTCTCACAGACATCATTAGAGCTGGGAAGTGACCTGCTAATGTTATGATGTTTATTTCATCTAATGTGATTATAAAGATGCTGAAAAGAGAAGGCCTAGTTCTGACATCGTTATGATCACTAAACAGCCAAGTTTTTAGTGCTGATGTGAGAACAAAACACTCCATGTACCTCATTACTATCTGACCCCACTACTGTCTGAAAAAGCTGCAGGTTAGATAATGTGCTTAGAATGAGCCGTGAAACCAAAGGCACAAGCACATTGCCACTAATTCAACACTCAGCTGCCATTGTTCCTTAAATAATTTGCCAGAAAGGAATATTATTCAGTGCATAAATGCTGCCAAGACAGCAAGAGAATTAGATGATCTTATTGTAACTGCAACTGTTTATCATGGGTGTATCCTGTCACTTCACAGAGAGGCAATAAAATAGAGCAGAAGTGTCACTCAGCTACTTTTTGACAAGAGCTCTGCCAGTATTTTTCACAACATAAAAACTCTTGTGAGACATATGAGAAAGGTGCACAGTGACACAGCTGTGCCACAACATTCATCTTTATGAGTGAACTACCCCATCCTCAGGGAAGATGAATTCCAAAGATCAGCCAACCTGCTCCACACAGACATCTCACCAATGAGCTTTTCCTCTCCCTGCCCTTCAGCTCAGGGGTGTCTCTCAGTAAAGGCCCTGCTGCAAAAGCAATTAAAGGCATCCCTGGGTTCCTCTGCATTTTTGAAAGTATATCACTCTTTTCCCATATTTATTAATAACTCCTGGCAATGGATGAGGTTCCCTTCAAAGTATGCAGCCCCACCTTAGGATCACTGTGACCAGGGTGAAACAGGGTGAAGTGAGCTCTTTCCCCAAAATACTGGTAGTGTGATATCCCTGTAGTAATCCCATCTCCTTCTCTTTGAGACAAAGCCTGAGCAGCCCCATCCCCACTAGTTTCACATTCCTCCCCGCTACAACTTCTAATGACTGAGAAGCTCTTTTATAAGCACTGAAATAAAAACATTTAAGTTTCAGTAGAGGTGAAAATGTATTTACGTGTGTGCATGCACATTTTTGTGTATACAAAAAATATGTGAAAACCAGGAACACACAATAAATGAGAGACAAGAAGTACTTATCCTAGATGATTATGTTGACATATAATTCAATGTACAGCTAGAAAACACAGAATATTCCAAATCAATAGAACAATTCTCTCATATATTCTGAACAAGAATCTGATTACAGGCTTAATTGCACAATCATGGCTTAATCTTGGAAGTCAGCTGTTGTTTAATCACTGCACAATAGCAGCCTTGTTAATGATTTAGGAAGCCTCTGCAATGGTATCCAGCATGAAAAGTCTGCCCATACTCAGAGAAGTCAGAGATTACAGGCAAAGGGAAGCCACTGCACCACATATGTGAGGTCTTGAGGTAGAAAAGGTTAAGGTCAGGTTCATGAAGGTCAGCAAAGAGTACTTGAAACAAAATAAAATAGCTACTCAAATTGCTGTAGACAGATGCCAGGCTGAGAGAGGATAATCTGTGCTTTCAACCCCTCCCCATCCCAAACTGAAAAAAAAATTACAGCAGAAATCGGCACAACTTGGAATTTTCTTCCGAGGCTCTGGCACACTGCAAAAGCAGCCTGACATAGGGAATTTGCACAAATATCAGCACTGAGCTTGTCACTGTTGTATATCCAACCATTCTTTGGCTCCTCAGCTCCTCTATCTCTCATAAAAGTCAGAGCATGTAACCGAAAAGCAATTACACAGAATTACACAGAATCACCACGTTGGAAGATACCTCCAAGATCGAGTCCAACCCAACCCTAACCTCAACTAAATCATGGCACCAAGTGCCACATCCAGACTTTAATTTTTAAACACATCCAGGGATGGTGACTCCACCACCTCCACTGGAAGACCATTCCCATACTTTATCACCCTTTCTGTAGAAAACAATGATCCCATCCAGCTCTTTTCTTCCCAGACAGGGGAAGAAACCACTACACTACTTCTCCTTTCCTTCTCCTTCCTCCTGGGCAAGGGAATTCTGCATATTCCCTGGCAGCTAATAGTGAGATCTCACTTGTGGCTGTTTTCTGAGGGTAGAAGCACATAACACACTGAGACAGCACCAACTTAGAGACATTTGGAATAGGGGGCACTGGTGGCTAGAGGCTTGTGACATCAGTGCAGTTAACAGGAGCAAAACAGTGGAGAAAGGAAGGCAGAAATTATTCACCAAAAGTGCACTTACTTGTAGTAGCAGATCTCCTGGCCTGCCCGAGTCCAGCGAGGCCTGCCCTGGAGAGCTTCCCTCACTGAGTACATGACCAGCTGCATGCCTACAGAAAACAAGATAATTTCAGGTGATGCAACTTCTCTGGCTGGAAAAGACAGGAGTGGGAAGAAAAAGGCTAAAGAAGCATCATTGTTATTTTGTCAGTGCTCTCTCTGCTGATAGTTTATGCAGGTTAAATACATTCCCAAAGTCCCCAATGTGTTTTATTCTGAGACAGCCATGTCTGTACAAAAAGCCCCTCCAGAAGAAATGAGCTGAATGGAGTTTATTAAAAAATAAATTATTCTTCTGGCCTTTGCAAACCATTTTGTTTACAAACAGAGGAAGATAATATGAACCAAGGCATCAAGAAGATCAGTAATTTGGTTAGTCAAATAATTTATGCTTGGCTGCACTAATATCAAACTCTTAATCCTACCATAACATCAGAGATCTGTGGTGCATCCAGTATCCTGCCTTCCAAAATCAGCAAGCAAAACTAGATGGTTTTAAACTTACTATTTTGACCTAAATAACACCTAAGTGTCATAAATGCTCATAACAATAGCATCCATCTTTGCACTGCATCACCCCAGAGCATGACTTCTTGCTGACCTCCAAAATATTACCATTTCATGCCCTGAGGGACTTTCCCTGATCATCTGCAAGGAGTTTTTGTATCAATTTCCTTTGCTGCACACACCTGGCTGCTCTTTAGGGCAGGGTGAGGATGCTGCCCTCCCCAGCAGAGCTCTCTGCACAGGGTGTTTCTGGTGGGGCGCTGCAGGGGAGGCTCCTGCCAGCAGGTCCAGTGGACCCAGCACAGCCACAGCCAAGCTCAGCATTGGTGCTGGCAGCACTTCTGTGAGAGCACATTTAAGAAAGAGAAAAATTCCCTCCCAAGTATTTTTCCATGTTAATAAGTTGCTCCCCGAGCCTCCTCTTGGCTGTTCTTGTGCTGGGAAGAGGTGAGGCTTGAAAATCATTAATACTGATGGCATATTTGCATTAGCAGCTATTCAGTTCCCTTCTTCCTTTGGGTTTCCCTGTTGGACTCTCCAGCACTGTTGGAGCCAGAAGTATCAGCAGCAGTGCCTTTCCTTTTCCTTGGCCTTTGGCTGTGCTGTGGGGCAGCACTAACTCACCACAGCCAGGAGTAGCCTCTATAATGATGTTTTCTGAACCAGTGCTGTGAGTTATGTACAAGAGGCAATTCTGTGTTTGGTACCAGGACATGGCCACCACGAATTTTGAGAGACACAGGCCTGTCCAGATTCCCAGCTGATCAGAGAAGGGATGTGGGGCTCAGTGAATGCAAGTGTCTTGATATCCTGAATGCCAGCTCCTGCCCTTCTCTCTGAGTTCCAAGGACCACACATAAAACTGTCTCAGAGCAATGGTTGCTGCTACTCTGCCATCTCACTTTAATTAAAAAAGAAAAATATCAGTTTCTCCTTTTTACTTCCCCTGTGGAAATGTTCAGCTTTAGAAAACAAACTGAAATCAGGGTTCTGATGAAATCCCATTATTTCCCTTGGTAGAGTAAGTTAGTGAAAGAGGGGGAAGGAGGGAGGTGGAGGCTGTGCCTCCTGTCTTGCTCTGCTCCTGGCCACAACTATTTCATTAAATATCCTTTCTGCTGATTTGAAAGTCACACAGTGCCATCTAACCAAGAGCAAATGGGAAAAATTAAACCAGACAAGTAACCAGGAGCTGTAAAAAATTGCCACCCAGGGCATTTTGGCACTACATCTCAACCAGAGGCTTTTTGTCTCAGAGTGTGGGCATTAGCCCAGGAAAGTGCAGAGGGAATGTGACAAATAAACAGCATCTCTTACCCCTGCTCTTTGTGAATGCTGTGCATGGGCTGGAAGGGGTGGTGAGCCTTGCTCAGCCAAGCCAGAAAAGCTGGAGCTTCACTGCCCGCCTGGAGCAGCAGAAGGAACCCACAGAGGAATTGGTTAATAGCCAACCCCATGAACAAGCCATCCAAAAGCCAGCCATGGCTTAGCCTCCCTCCTTAGTCCAGATGGTATTTTCACATTTCTCTTCCAAATATATTTTTCATCGCATGCTTGAACATGTGAGTCATATACGGTTTCAGGTACACAAAATGAGATTATAAATGCTGACAACAGCCAAACTAGCAGGCAACAACCTTCCACCAATAACAGCCTGAATCTCTGGCTACTAGAGTGAAAGCACTAGGGGCTACACCAACGATTGCATTGTGGTTTAAAATAGGACGTCAACATCCTTCATTTTCAGGCTCCTACCACACACTCCACACTGAATTGTTTGGTAATTCAGGTAAGCAGTATAAGACGACCAAGAAAATTCAGCTGGGGTCCATATGAATACTTGAACTTCAGGCCTTTGGGTTAAAGAGTAAATGCCTTTTAATTCATCATGTCACTCATCTAGCCAGTTTCACACATACAAGTGATTCCAGCTCCTAATGCTGTTCATTATAGGCACATTGATCCTCAGAGGGTTGTCCTGGTGATGCTAGAGGCTGTAGCCACAGGGCTTCACAGGAATGCAAAGTCTAATATTATGGATTTATTAAACATTCTGAGTCAGGTCTTGAGCTGGTGTAAATTAACAGAGCTCCATGGAAACAAACCGAAAAAAAAAACAAACACCTATGCCAGCTAAGAATTCAATCCACAGTCTCCTTGCAGAAGAAATAATTTCTCTTCTAAAATGGGTATTGAGAGATGGGATTTGCCCTGCCTATTTCTGAACAATTCTGCCTTCCTCCTGAACCATGACAGGGGCTCAAAGACCTCAAGGAACAGAATTTTTATCATCATTAATATCAACAGAAATTTCAGTAGGTCTGAAGATGTCTTACTAGATAAAACCAAAGAATCATGAATATTTGTTTGAGGATTATCACATTTATTTAAACCTTAGAAGTACTTTCCAACCCTATGCTGCTCATTCAGTTCCAACAGATTGTCTTTCCCCCCCAGCTCTCCCAACCCTAGTGCCATTCTTCTTCTGTTCTGGTCTATAAACTCAACAGTGACATTTATTTCCCCCTACAAATCCTCTCCCAGGTCTCAATATTCAGTTTCCTCCTCAGTCCTCCTGAGGATAGACAAAGGTTCCTTGACAAATCTAAAGTGACTTTTTCAGTGGACTTCAGGGCAGATAAAATTGAATTTACAGTCTCCCTTATACTTATAGACACGGAGAATTTGAAACCTTTATGGCATTAAAAAGACATTCTTGTGAAGAGAAGGCTACCCCAATTCTCCAAAGGCTCCTACCATAATTAAACTGGCTGTTGAACTTCTCACAGTTGATGATGTTGAAGCGATAGGGAACCGCCGACTTCATGTCTCGGACCTCGAAGTAGAACCACTGGTGGTGCTGGTTGCTGTTCACATCTGCATTCATCATTAGGTCATACTCAAACCTGTAAAGGAAAGTAATAAAAGCAGTGGCCATGAACACCTCCTGTCTGCCACTGAACATGCTGACAGCAGGCTATGCAGTCAAACTGATTGATGTTTTGTCAGCATCACCATCAAGCACCATTAAATACTCACACTATAATAGTCAAAACATTTGGAGCTCTGTTTTCTTAATCATGTTCCTTCCATGACATCCAGGTGTTAGAAGGCATAATAAGCATCAGATCATCTAACTTGTTTCCCTGGCTGACCCTCTCCAAACCCAGGAGAAGGTCACCATCCCAGTCTGTGGTGACAGCATCAGGCAGGCTGGGACACCTCTGTGCAGGGGTACTTACTCACGCACTTGGATCGCTTTCCGAAGGTTTCCCGACTCAAACTTGGAGAAAAATGTCAGACAGCCTGGAGCAGCTGGGCTTGAGAGACTGCTGTAGAGAAAAGCAAGGACACCTGTAGCAGAAGGCTTCAAAGACAAGCCTTCCCCACACTTTTTGTATGCTAAAATTGGCTTCAATAATTTTTTAAATAAGCAAGACCCTGGGAAGGAGGAGGAGGAGGTGAACAAATCCATAATCTTCCTAGCCAATGCAGCTTTTCTCTATTTTGCTTAGTAATTCTAATTCACATCTTTCCTTTTCCCAATAATCTCTTTTGTCACTGTCCATGTTTGCTTTTGTCCAGTTACTTTCCCACTGGACTATTCCTATTATTCCATTAATTGGAGAAGGCAGCTTTATACAATTGCTCTATATTTACTCTTCCATCATCTATAGAGTTTCTTTCTCCAAGTGCTTAGAAACCCTTAAATTAATCCTAAGCAACTTTATAAGTTTCTCCTACCTCAAACTATTACCTGTTTTTTACTCCAAAGAATGTTCTCCAGGACACCTATCCTTTCTCTGAAGGCAATTTCTTTAAATTTGGGACCCTCTCAACAGCCTGGTGCTACATCTTCTCACAGACCATAGTTGAGTGCTTAAAGCTTTCACAAGGCCAGGTGTTTGAGGGTTTTCTTGAAGAGTTGTGTGAGTATCACACTTATGAAACAGAGTACATCTACAGCCTGACACTGGCTGTGCAGACACTCAGTGGGAAATGCTGCATTGGGGGGGAGGAAAAGATGGATTTGGAGGTACAGTTCCCAGCTCCAGCCAAATCACTGCATGCAATGCAGACAGATCCAGGGACAACCTGCAGTCCCTTTGGTGTATTTTCTTGTTCTATCTAAAAGTTTTGATGCTCTCCTGCTCCAGTGACTTCCACAACAAATCCTTTCCCTGGAGTCATCTACAAGGAATCTGCTCCTCCTGGATATTTTCCCTGTTGGGCCTCCACCTCTCGTGTTACTCCTTTGCCTGTATCAGAGCTGATCAAGTAAACTCAGCTCACTGACAGCACTGATCTTGCCCCTGGTTGCAGCACTCAATTTATGTGACCCACCTGGGATCATCTAAATCAAACACAGTTCTTCCTATCACATCTCCTGGTTGGATTAGGCGGCGAACATCATCAAGGACTTTGTCCCTGGGAAAAAGAAAGCAGCAAATCAGCAAATTGTAGTGACAGTGTAAGAAATATTGATATAGGGTATTCCAGAAAGAGTTTTAGGAAATTCTTTTTAAGGACTGGAAAGGACCTCCATGTGCTAATTCCAGGTGAACTTTTTTCCCCATTGTGAGAACACTTCTGCTCCAACCCCATTACAACAAGTTGCCTTTTGGGTTAAATGACTGATTCTGGAAGATTATTTATTCACTACTGGATTGTGTCAAGTTTGATTTATCCCCAGTTCTTCCCAGTCAATGCCAGCCCCCAAGTGGCCAGTTTTATCCTGTGAGGAAATCTGCCATAACTTACAAACCTACTAGTCTGACTCATAGTGAATATTGACTCTAAGTCAAGCTGATTTCTACTCATTATTAAACAGAGCTTCTCTGATCCCTGAAGATGATCAAACGTGGAATACCAGATTTTCTTCCTGACCTTTGAAGCAATCATGTTATGCCTTGAAGCATGATATGATTAGCCCCATTTTTGCTGTACAATTACACATGTTGTTGTAGCCATAAAAGCAGAGCTTTTAGAGCAAGAAGATGGTGGAGTGATTTTCCCTCTAAATAAGATTTCTACCTTATATATTTACTGCAGAAAGAATCATTCTCCCTGGCAGCCTGAAATTAGTGGTCTTAACAAATGCCATTTGTTGGTCAACTCTAAAGTTTAGCATAGAATCCACCATCTCTCCTGCCTGTCAATGATCCCCTAAACCACTGAAAAGCAATGTAAAGTCATTGCATACAGCCCTTGTTGGAACAAAAAACCTGCGGTTATAAGAGCATTCTCTCCCAGCACAACTTCAAAACACAACTTCCCACTCATCTGAGCACCCAAATAATGAGAAGTCCTCCCTTAGAGGACAGATAGGATTTTCCCTGAAAGAACCAGACAGGATGCTGTAAGCACTAAAGGTTTAGTATAGGCTGAATAAAGAGTAAGACTGAAGGGAAAAACATATCCCAACAAGGACACAGAGGCTTCTCCATCTCTAAAATGGACTTGTTCTCATTTGTGGTCTAACAAGGTCACAGTTTTCACAACCCAGCTTAGATTACCATCACAAATATAGGTATATGGACGAATTTATCAATCAATTGAGGCAAATCACTGGGTAGCAAAACCTTTGTTCAATAACTTCCCTAAGACATTCAGAACTGTTAGAACCTAGATAAGCCAGTTTTGAGCCCAAGGGCTCTCCAGGTGGTCACACATCAAAGCACAATCACCTTTGGACCCCATGCTTGCGCTCCAGCACGGGCTTGCTGTAAGGAGGGGGCTGGTGACCCCAGAAATCTGGGAATGCCAGCTCTCTGTAGCCTGGGATGGACTTCACACATCTGGCTCTGGCTGCGTACAAATGAGGGCTGTGGAACTGGATATCCCCTTGATGTTGCTCCAGAAGGTTTCTAACTATATCTGAGCTCTCCAGTCTCCCTTCAGGGCTAGGATTACCCTCACAGTGAGGGTAAAACAGTTTTTGGTACCAAGCAGCATCTTTTAGGAGATGGCACAAAGTAAACACATGACTCCTGGCTGGATCTTCCTCCTCACAGAAGTCTTTATCCTGTTCCTCTTCAGCAATGTCTCCCTTTTCATCATTCTTATTCCATATGCATTCCTCCTTCTTTCTCCAGCTCTTCAATGGGGCTTTGCAATCCTGTTCCCCTGGATCTGGTCCCATCTCTGTGACACTTTGGTTTCTCCATCTGCAGTTTGGATGTTTCACAGAAGTAGCACTTGGAATGAAATGAGAGGGAGCAGAGGGAAGATTCTCAGTCCTGTCCTCCAAGCTCTTCTTTTCCTCAGACTCAAATTCAAGCTCCTTTAAATTTAAAAAGCAGAAGAAATTAAGAGAAGCTACAGACAGATTGTGCCTCCTTCCAGAGGAAACCTTTCAAGGAGGAAAAGAGGAAATATTTGCACATCTCCCAAAACTGTACTCAACCAATAAAACAGCCATAGCAAAATCAGTGCATGGAACACCTGCCAGCATTTCTCTATCCACAAAGCTGTTTCAACAGAAATCCTCAGAAACCAAAAGGATCTGATTGGAGATGACTCGTCCAGATGACTCAACCAAAACAAATCATTCAAACAAGAAGTGAAGATCTTTTGCAAAGTGGTTTCTTTTAAATATAAATGTTACAGGTGGGAAAAGGTGGCAAATCTGTCTTCACCCCACCTTCATACAGGAGTATGATTTAATCCCATTTGGCTACTTACGGTCACAATCAATATCACAACATTGTGTGTACAAGAGATACATTAACCCAGATTCATATTTAAAACAGGGTTTTCAGCTCTCCTAAATTCCAAAACTTGTAATGAGTGCAATATTCCTTATTTTTTGTCCCAAGCATCACTAGAAAAAAATTATTTGAGCTGTTCGTTTCACTCAGTGCCAGTGCAATCTTCTCTTCCTTCAAACCACTACTTGACAGTATTTACTTTTCACATCTCATTCTGACTTTGATATTTCTGTTGAGATTGCCAGCAAGGACATATATTATCTGACAGATTTCTCATGTGGCAATTGATTCAACAGTGCTTACTTAATCTACACCCAGACAAATGTGCATCAAACATCATTCCTTTTATCACTCATGATTCACACCAAAAAACTACAGCAAAAAGTCATAATCTTTGGCTTTCCAGTCCTGTAAGACTTACAGATTTCACTTTTGACATAGTCTTGTCTAGCTATTATTTGTCAATACTCCCTTTCAAGTATTCCTTAAATTCTGGAATATTCACAAATAAAGGAAACTGCACTACAATCATACCTGAAAATTCTGGGAAAGTTCTGCACACAAAGCTTCATATTTTTCAAGATCTTGTTCCGGTCGGTCAAGAACTGGATTTGACCTCAATTTATTCACATCTGTCTCCAAGTCACAGTCCTAGAAATGCAGAATTAGAAAAGCACGTGTATTACACTTGCCCTGTGAGATGATCTCAACCATCAGTGAATTGAGGATAAAAACAGTATCTGAAACTTTCACAGTTGAAGGCTGCTGTGTATTAATGTGCAGCCTCACCCATATCAGATGTGAGAACCAAACCCAAACTGTGTCAAGCATTCAGCTGTTACACAAAAAAAAACCCAAAATAAAAAACTCTAAATCAAATTTAAAAAAAAAAAAAAGAAAAAAAAAGAAGAAGAAAAAAAAAGACAAACAGGAAAAGTTGAAGCAAGAGGAAAGGATGGAGACATGGCATTCATGGCTGGGCATTATTTTATAGAATTATTTAATTCAACATGTCTCTGTCCCACCAAATGCCATCAAAAAATTATTTGCTCCTGACAAACAGATTCATTTCCAAAGCTGTTAGAGAAAGAAAAAAGAAAAATTGCCTGAATGCACCAGTGCCCATGGCATTTCAAACCCTGAGCCACACTTGGGTCACAAAGCAGAGTCTGAAGTGTTGTTTGGGCAGAGATGAAAAGGCAGTGAAGGCCTGCCAGGAGCATGAGGTCAGTTGAAAAGGATTTGCCACTGAGAGCATACTGATGCATAAGAAGCTTCAAATTTTGAATGGAAAAGAATAGATGGTTTATGTGGTGATTTTTATCTTCGTAGAACTCTCTAAACAGTTCCTGATGGAAGGGTAGAGACAAGTTTCAGTTTGGTTGGTGTTGCTAGCATGCACGGATATGTGTAATGTAACTGTGAAAGTGTTTGTAAATCGCATCAATGCCAGCAATCATCGTGCAAAAGATCTTACACAAAAAATAAAAAAAAAAGGGGGGAAAGCTGAAAGTTCATTATCCATTCCCTGCTTGCTTTCCCTTCAGCAAGGTTTTTTACAGGAGATATATGACCAGCAAACCAGACAAACGGTATTTAAAACTCATATTCAGAATAAGCTCTTAGGCAAAAAAAAAAAACAACAAAGACAACATCCCCAAAACTGCTTACATCTACTTGGTAAATCCTTATGAATAATGAAATAGTTCAGAAGCATAGAGGAGCTGTTACTGAATGAATAACTAATTAAAGAAGGAGATAAATCCACTATGAGCCTTATTCCTAACGAGCATCTTGACGAGCTCTAATATTCAGATAAAAACAGCCAGACAGGGGCAAGTTAGGACACTCGGATAATGTGTGTGGGGGGTTTCTAACTTCTTTTTTTCACTAGGTGACATCAGTTTAATATTTGAGGAGAAAAAGACAGGGCAAGTAATGAGAAGTCCCTTTTACAGAAGTCTCAATCATTTCTAATTAGACTGTATCTGCAACTTCATTTCTTTAATTTGATTTCCCAAGCCACTTTATGTGGATAAGACTTATTAGGACCATTCACTACTTCACATTTTCACATGAGCTTGTTTGTATTTTCTCAACAAAAAAGTTTGCACCCTCATCCTCAGCTGGTAGGAGGGGTTTTTGCCAGTTAGGTCACTGCAGGGAGAGTGCTAAGGGAGAATTCAGAGAAGTATTGAATAATTCATTGTATTATTTGTCTGTGTGCAGCAGCAAATAAAGAAGGAATATTGGTTCAAATGCACAATCTGTGGCTTAAAAGAACTAACCTTTTCCTTAGGGTAGGTGCACAGCCCAAATGTGCTCTGATATGGGAATAAAGGGAGGATTAGCCTTTCCTAGACGATAAATCAATTTTCCCTAAGTGCCATTTTCCTGCCACATGCCTAGCAGATCAAAGATCCACCATTTATCCCTGACTATGGATGTGATTCTGGGTAGTGTCTGTTCAGGAACAGAGAAGTCACCAAACCCCCTCCACCCTGGGTGACAAGCATGAAAAGGAACAGAATAAATGCAGGACACTTTTTAGTGAAAGTCAGTGCAATCTCCTTTCCTTCTTTCAAGTATCCTCCTATTATCCATGAAGTGTGTTCATGTGGGACCACATGCACATTACATGCTTAGACAGTCTTTCAGGGTGTCAAAATGGACAACAAAAAGTTTTATTTTCCAGTATGTAGATAATTATGGGAACTGTGGCTTGTATACCTACTTCCTCTTTACTCTCCACATCCTCATTATCCCAGTCTTTTTCAGCCTCTTCCTCTCCTTCACTTTCACTCCAACCTGCAGAAGTAGGAAGGAAGCAGAGACAAAGGTGTTCAGCCCAATATCCCTCATACCCTGCAGAGAAATTCGTGTAAATTCTTCTACATGTGCCACACAGTCCACAACCCACCACAACCCTGATTAAAGCAAATCTCATTTGTTAATCTCATATAAATGAATTTGGCACTAATTCACCCAGTTTTTCAAGCTCTGCTCTCTTGGACTCAAGGGCTGCCTTTCAAAACCATGACAAATGTCCCCATGCCATGGATCCAACTCATTTTACAAAGCAATACAGAGATTTTCTGCTTGGCTGCAATGATATTACAGAATGCTCTTAATCTGTATTATCTAGATTAGGGTGTTTTACTGCTGTGATTGTTATAGTATTTCAGCATCTTCCACACGAAATTGAATGCAGCAGAAATTGCTTCTGTGTATCATGGAGCCTTTTCTGCAGAGTAGCTGTCCTGCCTGTGTGTGAGTTCTGCTTTCCAGCAAGAGCTCCCATCCTTAACTCATGCAGCATGACTGCTATCTGCTTTTGCTTTAGAAAGGGAAAAGGATAATAACTCTTGCAATTCTTTACTGAAAAAGCTGCAGGGCAGTTTTTACCCCCCCAAGCAGCCAATGCACAGGCACAATTATGTCTTCATCTGTTACAGGGGAGCAATGGCATCTCCAGCCTCTGCTATACCCACTCTGCTCCATTATTTTTTGGATAATAGAAGATTTTTTTTTCTTTTTCCTCGCTCCTTTCCATCTTCTCTCATTTATTTTCCAAACAGACTCTAGCAGCTTCAGGAAGACCTGGGAGTAATTTTTTCCCTATTGAGTGACACTGTAGGTTATCAGATTAATTTTAACTGCAAACCTCAGGATTATGCCAAGTCTCCCTTCCCCAGATCCCACACTTAATTCTCATGTCATGCTCCTTTTCCTCCTTCTGAACTCACCATTTAGCTGTTTGCCTTCAGATCCCTCACATGGAGGTTCAGCATTGGCATTCCCAGGAAGAGGGAAGGAATAGGAACTCCTTACAGTCACCACAGGCAGATGCTCCTTGGGGTAGCACTTTCTCAGAATATGAGTGGCAGTAGTTACAATAGGATCCAGATTTTTACAAGATAAACAGTCCTAGGAAACAAAGGAGAACTACATTAAGAATAATCTCTTACAACAGTCCTTCCTGTCACACATAATCCCCCAGAGCAGAGCAACTCTTCTGGTGAGAACATAATTCTCTTTACCACTCATGATTCACACCCATAAACTACAGCAAAGAGTCATAATCTTGGTTTTCCAGTCCTATAAGGCTTAGAGGTTCTCCAATATAACAGAGTCAGGGAGTTTGGATAAAGGAATGATAGTGCTGCACAAAGACAAAGTTGTTTAAAACCAATGGGTGCAATTCTGACAAAACTCAGCCCTCAGATTTGCCCAAATGCAGCACACCCAAAGCACAGTTTCCATCAGAGTGACTGAGTCATAGGTGCAGTATCCTACCCAAACTCACAATTTTCACTCTGCCTCTCAGCACGTTTTCTTCAGTGGTTTGGAACTAAGACTGAGCCCGTCAGAACAGGAATGCAACTTAAATAAGCAGCATGAATGTGCTATAAGGGAAAAGAGAAATATTGCAATACATTCTACTACCACGTCATAATTTTGCATCCCTGCAGCAGACATGAAATGGACCAACCAGGAGGGAAGAATGGATACTTCATGCCGCTGTCTGACAGCCCATAGTCAGGATTTGGGCTGGACAAAAAAACCCAGAAAATCCAGACACTCGGCAGAACCAGGCAGAGGGCCAGGAGAACATAAAGAACATAAAATGACCATTGGAACATTGGTTCAGCCTGACTAACCTGATCTCCTTGTAGGAAAAGTGACAGTGTTTAGTGGTGGATTTGACAGTGCTGGGTTAATGACTGGATTTGCTCTTAAAGGCCTTTTCCAATCAAAATGAGTCTGTGATTATAAAGTACTTTATCATAATCAGGAACAGGGAAATGGCTGTATTGGGGTTCTTTTGGTTGTAGGGGATTCTACTCTGTTTTCTCATGTATGATTGAATGGCATTATAAGATTCAGTGGGATTAACCAGGATTCCTGTAGGGAGGCTAAAAAAAATCATCTAAAGCTGACATGCTTACAAGATTCACTGCAAGAATTTTAATATGTATTTCTAGTTCTTTGGCTGTTTGGAACTAGGGGGAGAGAAAATAAAATTAAGAAAGCATCTCCAAGGAAAGTTTTATTATGGGTAGAGCTAGCACCAAGGGAAACTATTTTCTATTTCTGTTTCAATTTATTCACTCCTTCATATGGTTGCCTTTGTTTGCTTGTTATTAAAGGAAAGATTAGGAAAGTTTGTCTACATGTGGGAACAGGCTAATATTCTTAACAGTCTACTAGTTTAGTTTACTAAAACTGATCTGTTTTTGCTAAAACAGTGAACACAGGACTGTTTAATTGCCTGCCTTGGGACAACCATTTTAATTCACTGCCAAGTGAATTTAAATAGTCAAGAACAAGGCATGTTCATCCAGAAAATGAACTTCAACACATGGAGTTACTCAATGATGCTATTTGAAAGTCATGTTTCTCTGTATGGCAAATTAGCTCATGAGTGCAAACAAGCCTTCAGATACCTTATAGGGAATCTGTGGGACTGTTTTCATTACTGCTCATAAAGTGCTCTCAGATTCTAAGGTAACACTGTTTACAAATGACCGAAAATTATTACATCAGTGCATTGGAAAAGCCCTTTTTACTGACACCTGGGAGGCAGACAGGAGACTGCTCTGTAAGCTATCCTATTTATTTTTTGTGGTGGGATAATGTGAATGAGGGAGGAGTAAATCCTTAGCTCAGAAAACTCATGCAAAGCTAACCCGGATTCAGATCTGCTTTTTAATCTCCACACTCAATCTTTCCTCCACTGAGTATGGAATAGAGCAGATATTATGGTACGTGATTTATATAGAAAAAAAAAAAAAAAAAAGGAGGTTTCAATATGACAACAAGACAAAAGATAGTGATACTGACGGATGCTCCTACTGGCAGAGAGTGGAACATAGGATAATATTATCCTAGAGTAGTGTGGGAAGGCTGAAGAGAAACAAGGCAAGCTTAAAAAACTAGATGGAAAAGTGATAAAATATCAAGATAACCTTCCATGCAGCAGTCTCTCCTAAAACACATACAAACCTGTTTTCTTGTCTCAGAGTAGGCAGCTCTACCACTGCACACAAAACCAGACAGTGCTAATGTGACTGTACCATTTAACTGTCAGGAAAATCTAAGTGCAGCTAGGAAAGGGAATGGGAACAGAAAGTACTTCCTTTACATGAATGATTTCATTATCTAAAATTATTTTTTATTCCAGGTAGAAGTAAAATTCAGAATATCTCTAAATTCCCTTAAAATATCTCTCAACTCTCCTCAAATAGAGTAGCAGTCACTTCTAATCTGTGTGAGGTGACAGTTTTTGAACTATTGGCTCTTCCTGTAAAGAAATAAGCTTAAGGGCTATTAAAAGCTCAGGGTATTTCATCTGTCCATCAGCCCAGACAATAGGCAGCCAGAGAGGTTTCAACTGAAAACCAGCCACATAAATAGAATTTCCACTGGAGTTTAAAACATACATATCTTGGCAAAAAGGTTTTCCTTTCAGTAAATATGTCTCTATCAGAAAAAGAAAAAAAAAAAAAAAAGAGCTTAAAAAGTTTAAGCAGAACTTTTCTAACCAGATTTTAGCACCTTAAAAATTTCATTAGGTGCTCAGAGGTTGGTCCAGGTTAATCACAGGTTAAGAGCCAGCACATTCCCTAAAGGCACTAAAACAATGTCCACACACAGAGTCATTCCTTTCCCAGTCAGGAGTTGTTTGTCTTGTCCTGTCTTCATCTCCTTCTCTCTTGCTACAGCCTGTTGTCCAT
The DNA here is from genome assembly GCA_013399915.1 of Illadopsis cleaveri. Taxonomy (NCBI): domain Eukaryota; kingdom Metazoa; phylum Chordata; class Aves; order Passeriformes; family Timaliidae; genus Illadopsis; species Illadopsis cleaveri. The sequence continues at coordinate 1,259,669 of VXBB01014215.1, read as the reverse complement.
CTCAGGAGACAAGCCTTGCCATGTTTCCATCATGAAAGTTATGAAGATTTTCATGGCAGCATCAGCATCTCCCTCAGGTTAGAGTAGGGAAGAGCATGAGTGAGACTCCTAAGGCTGCCAGACTCCTGCCAACACTTCATGTCTTGAAGAGACACTGCAAGACTGACAATATCCCAAAGAAGCAGCAAGAGAATATTGAGCTTTGAATTTATTAACCTTGGTTCCTTCTTGTCCAAGGTCTCCCTAATAGCACACACTGGGAAAAAAAAGCAAACTGGAGGCCCCTGAAGCTGTCATTTCCGCTCCACTTCTGACCTTTGGAAGGATTAGCATTATCAGTGTTTACTGGAGCCTTAGTATGTCATTTCCTGTTTGCTCACCCAAGGTGACCCCACGTTTGCACTTCCCAGGAGTTGCTCCCAGGCTGAGCTATCAGGAGGTGTTAGCTCAGAAAGCTTCATGGGCTGTGGAAGGTTCCTGAGAGGGAACCAGCCAACATCCACCCTCAAGCAGCTGTTTCCATCCACCCCATTCACGTTTCTTCAGACCAGGGACTTCTCATGAACAGAGGCCATAATCCCTTGGGAGGTCTGCTGGCTCGGCCACCTCATCCTACCTAAAGAAAAGGTCAATTCCTCATGAGGAAAGTGAAGAAAAAAAAATCCCAGAAGTCTCCCATACATTGCTGGTAAGAAATGACTCACAGAAGAATCCTTCATGACAGTGATGGAAAAGGGGAAGAAATAAACACACTGAATCATAAGGCAATGGATTTTTTAAAGGCAGAAGGAGACAGGCTTTCCTTTCTGATGGTTCTAGAGTGAGATAATGCATAACCATCAAGAATGACAATGGAAACACTCCTATGGAATCACACAGGTGATCTTCTCTAGGTTCAAAGCAAGCTAAGGAAGCATTTTGCTGAGAGCCTGAGGAAACTCTCACTGTTCTGTATGTGCCTTTTCTATACCTTATAGGCATCCCATCCACAGGACCATGGCCTCTTTCTTGAACTCACATTTATGTTTCACAAGATTAAAATTTAACCTCCTGAAAAACTGTTGATGGATGCTTCTCATTAGGAAAGGCTTAGCTAAATGAGCATTTTGTTTAAAAGGCTGATTGAGGGGAATTATCTGGATATTGTGGAGGAAAATGTCACAAAAGACCTAAGCAATTCCCCTGTAGAGATATTGCATTATTCTTCAGGAGAAGTCCAAGCAGGCAGCAGGATATACAGGGAAAGAGAAAGAAGCACTGAAAGCATGAACTAGAATTCCCATGCGTCTCATAGGAATTAAGATTTGTTTTAAACTGAAACATTTCAGCCTTTTCTAAAGTACTAACTGTGTAAAAGTCAATAGTTCTTAATGTTATCAGTTTTTTCATCTATATAGCCTATCCTGAATTTATATAACCATGAGATTTCCTGCAGTGGGATGTAGAGCCCAGCCCTAACCACCAAATCACCTCATTTAAACACAAAAGGCACCATTTACCTGCACACTTGTGAAGAGAATCTCCATTCCCCGGGAACCAAAGAAAGTCTCCCTGCCCAATTGGATGTTGGTGATGTACTTCAGGCAGAGCAGGAGACCCCTACGAATGTAAATGTAGTTGTTGGAGACATCATTGCGATGCCAGTCTTGGTAGAGTCTCAGCAATTCACCCAGGTAGCCTCTGTTCACTGCCCGGCGGCTGTTTGACTCTGAAAAGGAGAGAAAAGGCTGAATTAAACTCCTTCCTGTTCGGTAATTGTGGCTACTCAGTGCCTGAACTCAGACTTTAACACGTGCTCATTCTGCCTTAATGGTCTCAGTTAAAAAAATCCCAACTTTTTAACCTTTTTTTTATTATTTAAAATGTTATTTGTTAAACATGACCTATGTTCTCAGAACAACATATGAGAAAAAAAATACAATAGTGTCATGTCTGGAAACAGGAATCCTCCAGATGAACCAAACCATAAGTCTGTATCTCCTTCCAAGTGCTAATAAACTTAATTCCAGTTGCAGCACCACAAGATTTCCAGAAACTACCAAACCTCCTGAGGAGTGAGAAAAGTTGAATAAAGTAAGAGTAGTCAACAGCACAAAATCTTTACATAGTGCTGCATTTCAGTCCTGAGAGAACACCTTGCTGAGATCAACAAATTCAAAAACCTTGTGGCTGTACAGTCCTGTCACAGCCAGAGAAATTATATTTAACTTCTAAATGTATTCCCACAAATACCTGTATAATGAAAACCATGAATCAAGTGATTCTGAAAACCAACAGTATTTAAAAATTAACAAAACACCAACATGAGCAGTAGCAGTTTGGGCTTCTTTTCTGTTGTCTTCTGGCTCCAAGATTTTAAAAGTCACATTCAGATTTTTAAAGTCTTTACTGCATGGGCAGGAAAATTATAAAAAATAATTTTTAAAAAAATCATAACTTTTTTTTAGGAGATCTACTATATTCCCTTAATCATGTAGCTCCAGGATATCAGATAGAAAGAAGAAGATGATAAAGCTTGTGATATAATACAAACTCTGCTGAGTTTCTAAAACACAACCCTTCACCTACTGCATTCCTTGCCCTGGCCCTTAGGATGAACATGAAGCCATACCAGACTCCAGGCTCCCTCACTTTAAACAAACTCTGCCTAAATTTTCCTGACTCGTGCTGACATTCCTTGCTGTGACACACATTAAAAGCTGTCAGGAGCTCAGTAATCAACTCAGGGGGCCAGGTAGCATATGCAAGGCAGGAGCCCAGCTCCTGAATGCCAATCAGCACTTGCAGCTCACAGCAGATGGCTCTTGGTATGGCTGCTCCAGGGCTGGTGGGCTCCAATCCATTCCCACTTCATTAAACAAAGTGCCAGAGCCCCTCACACCTGGGGATTCACAGGACAGGAGAAGCAGCTAGAGGTTAAGTGAGAGAATGGAAAGATGCTGCCTGAAGAAAATCAGCAACAGAAGAAGCCACAGAAGGGATAAGCAGGAAGCAGCATGGGCAGAAAACCTCAATGAGTGATGAATCCCTTAATCATGTAGGAAAGGGGAAAGAAGTCCCCTGCAGTCGTCTCAGTGGGCTCTCTGCAGCAGATTAGCAAACCCTTACCTGGAGGAGGGATTGGAGGGTTTTTCTGCTACCTGGCCTGGTCCTGCAATTTTCTCTACCATTGGCACCAACCAGCACCCCCAGGCCAGGCTGACAACTCATTTTACTGCTGCTCTGCATCTTCACACCACCCTGCTGTCATGCCCCTGGACTGATCAGCTGCTCCCACTGCAATTCCAGTCCTACACAGCCCTGCCCAAGCTCCCACACCATGGCCTGAAGCTCTCCAGCACTGCCTGTCCTTGCTGGTAACCACCTACACTAACTCTGCATTCTGAGGTGGTTGTCAGCATGGAGAAGGTCACCCTCCTCCTCTGACCTTCACTCTGTATTTCTGTTTTCTATTTGACTCTCTGCAAGAAAACTTTAATTGCTTGAGAATCCCTTACCAATCCCAATGATTTTATTCATGATTTCCTGTTAATCCTCAACCAGCTGTCATGTTTACTAACCTGCAGGATGACTAACCCCTTAAATCAGTCAATCTTCCTTGAAGAATTACTCAGAAAGCTCTGTAAAAGTCAATAAGCGTATAAAACATGACAACAAGAAGAAGAGAGTTGGGGAGCATAAGGTAGGGACAATTTAGATCAGACTCAGAGCTTCCCTGAGGTGCTCAGGGACAGATGAAATTGGACTAGATCTTGGGTTTTACAGCCTCTAGCACTCAGAGCTTGAAGTCTAAGCTTTCTGTGTCAATGTCAATAGGAAGAGGGGAAAACTGGGAAGCACTGTGTGTAGAGCTTCTTGGGGAATTTATTGAAAAAAATAAATTCTCTCAAAGTGTGTTTGTGATCTTTTAAGAGAGATTTCCATATTTGAATCTCAGCTCCATAGGGACCAGAACATACAACTGTCCTATTCTTTAGTTTTAATGCTGGTTGAAAAGCATGGAGGAAGGTGAGCAGAATAATTTTGCCATTTCCTCACATGTTTTCTGTAGTACTTACCACCTTCAGGATCAAAACTGTCTCTTTTCAAAATGAAGCTGAGATAGTCTATTCTATGAGAAAGAGATGGAGAGGCAGGACTACAGTTTCCTGAACCCTTTGATCAAAAGCAACGAGAATTAATTGCTGAAGGGGCAAAAACCACATTCACTTTGTTTCTCCTGTCTGATTTCATTGATTCTGCTCTGCTCTTCTGTGCTGTCAGTGTTTTTCTTAATTTTTCTTCCATTTTTTCAGTTCTGTAGTCAATAAAGTAGTGAATAAATGAAAGAGAAAGTATGCCAAGATCTCCAGAAGGGAGAATGGAAAAAAGGAGGCCTCCCCACCTGTCTGTGTCTGTTGGTCTCTCCATCTAGGGATGCACCAGCATGGGTATCTGTCTATATTTTGGCACAAATACAGATGGTGGAAATGAATCATACAGGTACAAGCAGCACTGCACAGATTTGTAGGCAGCAAGAACCACCCCTCCTGGAGTGAGTGTGTACAATCTGTGTGGTAAGTGGCAAAACGTCCTGTCTTTTGACCCTCTTCCTGATATTCTTTTGTCAGGCCCTTTCCTTCTCCCTGGGTATGGTCAGTGGCCAGTGGAAATGGAAGTTTTTCCACCATACAGCTTTCAGAGGTGCACAGGGATGGTGCTTCCTACTTTGAGGGAACTGAAGGGATTCTTGTCTTGTGAGGTCACCAGTGGGAATTCAGCACCAAACCCAAAAAACCCCCTGTTTTGGCTAAAGACTGGGCTGATCAGATTAACAGCAAAAACCTGACTATACATCAAGCATTTTAAGCTAAAATATCTGCAGCCATCAGATGAATTCTCCCTCTGTGGCAGCTGAATGTGTGGCACTGACCCCCCCCTTGAGCAGGGACAGCTCTCAGGGTTACCTCTCAAGGCTGAGGGATCCCTTGCCTGACACCGGACATGGAAGGGTTGGTGACATTTTATATTGAATTTATGTGCTCATCTTTGTATCCCATTTTAACCTTAAGTGTAGTAAATAGAGTGTTGCCCTCCAATCACTCTGTACTTAATAGATGTTGTACTTACCCAGGTTTACTGATTAAAACAAAACTAACTACTAGATCAGATCTGTCTGAGCAATCTCTGACTCTTCCCCTGTGACACTCTGTCTTCCTAATCTTATTCTGCCATCTCTGACTGGGGAGCACTGTCTTCACTACCACCCCAAACCTGTCCCTGGAATCTTATTTTCTTTGCAAGAGTTTCAGTTCTGCCTGATGAGAACTGGGGTGAAAGGAAAACCTTCTTAATTTCCCGTATTTCTAGACCTGCCCCTCCATTTGTGGTTCCAGGGCAGTGCTGCTCATCAGTGAAAGTCTGAGCACTGCAGCTCAAGACAACGGACCTCACTCACCTACACAGCTCACCAGAAATATCTGACATGAATGTCCAGCCAACAGGCAGAAGCCTCAAATGGTTAAAGTTGCATCTGAGTTGGCAAAGGGATCTCACTAGAAAGAAATCTCCAGTTTTCATGGAATTCTTGTTCAGTGGTGGGGGCCTAAAGTCAGGTTTTCAGTCTAGCAGATGAAAGCCTCACGAGCACCAGTGCTACTGGAGACATTTCTGAAGCCCTCTTTGCAATCCAGTCCCCTCTGAAGTGTTTGCCAAGAACACGGGCACCACTGGAAAACATGCAGTGTATTTAATCACAAAACTGAATTACCGTCAACCTGAAATATGATGAGCAATGCACTGCTTACCAGGCAGAACAAAGAGATATTTATCTTTCTGTCTATCTGCTTAAATCTCTTTGTTGATGCCAGTCAGCTGATTCATTATGCCAAGAACATACACTGCTACAGCTTGGAGATAAGAATACTCTGCTAAATTAACCCTATGGCCCCTAAAGCAGTGAAAGGAATAAGAAAAACCCCAACTTCTCCACTCTGCTCTAGTGATTGCCTCCTGGGAATGAAAAATGCAAGATATCTCCTCCAGCAAAGAGAACACAGCTGTTTTACTCGGTCATTGAGAGGCCATTTTTGCAGAGAAAAGCACAAGGGCTCTCTGTAGAAACAAAATTAATTGTCCCCATGAAGAAACCGAGTCACACATGAAGTGCTGGGATCACTTCAGACCCAGGGGACACCACAGCAAGAAGGTGATATTAGCTCAACTCGTGTTGGAAGCCAGAAAACTGCCCTGTACTTTTGCCCTAAACAGTCTCCCTTTTTTCCTTTGATTTCAGTTTCACAGTATCTTCTGGTTGCAACTCACCAGAAAACCAGAAATAAATTAAAAACAAAAATACAGTTGCACAAAATCTACAGTGTGATTTTTCCAACTGAAGTGGTTTGAAAGAGTTTTAATGAGGACACCAGAATCTGGAAGACTTCCTCAAATTCAGGCACCGAATTTTCTGAAGCCAGATCATCACTGGAGGCACAAACACTGCCCATGCCAAGACAAGGAGGTAAACAATCATTACTAAGGATGTCAACAGAGAATAATGCAGCTCCTCAACACTTAGTTTTCATTACACTCACTCTGAGAGGCAAAACATCAGGAAGTTGCCATGCCCCAGAGATAAAGGAAAAATGCCCCAACATTTTTCTCTGGAGCACTGAGTTACTCTCAGTTTGGGTTATGTCTATGAATGAAGAGTCTTGGGGAAGGGACTATAAAGGACATAGGAAAATTATTTTCTTTCCCACAGAGTGGCTCTTCTCAAAGAGATAAAAGTGTAGAATCAAGACTGTTCACATTCTGAAATTCAGGAAGAAAAGACAGACACAATGCTTGGTTTAGATTACCATGAAAGGAAAAAATTCAACTCTGATCACAATACCCGACAAGATGGGATCATGGATTTGCAGCCAGACTGACACTGGAGTTTGAATCCAGAGATGGATAACAAAGACTTAAACTGGTGACGAGAGGTGGGCAGCTGGTGCAGCATGAGGCAAATCCCAGACACTGTGCTGTAGGATACAGGAACTGGGATGGTTTAACAATGGGATATTTCTACTTGAGATCAAAGTCCTGCCTCACTAGATCTGTTGTCAAGCATTATGGATTCAGCTGTAGAGAGTGCAGGCCTTTCACACACCCTAATCTGCTTCTGTGCTAGAACATCACTCTCTCTTCCTCAGAGTTACTTGCCCCTCCTTGATGCCAACATAAAAGGAAAAGAATGACAACGATTATTTTATCCCAGCAGCCACAAAATATAATTCTTATTGTTTGATTAAAAAAAGAAGTGGGTGAAAGGTTAAATAAAGGTTAGTTGCTGGAAGATGGGGAGGAGAGAGTAGGAAATGAGACATGAAAGGCTGTGGGGGAAGGCAAGAAGATAAAGACAGCAAAAGGAAGATTTAGAAAGAGAGAGGGGAAAGGCCATCAGCAGTAACTGCTGTTAGCACACAGAATTGTCTTGATGAAATAAGCACCATCAGGAGGTCACCACAACCTGTCTTTTTAAATTGCTCATCACAATGTTACTAGGCAAGCACTGCACCAAGGGCCCTGCCCATTCCCCCAGCCTTTTCCCTCAATATCCGCTCAGCCAATGCCTCTGAGACCAGCTCTAGCTAATTTCCTTAAAGACATGCAAGCTGGTAATTCTGGGAAGCACAGATAGTCGGGAATAACAAACACGACCAAAATTAGATTAAAATAACCTGCTGATAAACAAATTACTCACCCAAAATACACATTGGATTAGGCACAGTGGGGTTCCCTATAATCACATCGCCACCGTGTGGCTCCTGCTCCCTCACATCCCCTCCAGCCTCAACACCCCTGGCTTGAGTTTGTCTGTGCTTGGACAGCAGCTGTCCAGTTTTATTCCACTGCCCCCAAACTGGGAATGGTTTGCCTGGTTTATTCTGGGGTTTGGGTTCACTAAGAGCAATAGACCTCGTGGCTAAGAGTGCCCCGGAGGGCATCCCACACCTCCAAGTGCTGCTCAAACAGACTCCAGCCCCTCCACAGCTGGGGGTCTTGAAGACACAGGAGTGCTTTGCAATGAGCTCCTCAGGCCTTAATACAGAGCTGAATCAAGATATGAAGAGATATATACAGAGAATAAGTAGAGAAAAGCTAAAAGAGGTTGGAAAAAATAGCATGTTCACACTGGGACAGAGAGAGACTTTGGGAAAGTTGCAGTGCCTCACTCCACCTCAGTTTATCTATAGCTATCAGCATCTACCTCCTCCTCCCCACCCTGGCCTGTAGTGAGCACCTAGAAATTGAAGAAGGAAGAATGGACATGAGTAACACTGGAAACTTTGACTGTAACATCGAAGAGAAGAGCAAAAATTCTCCTGACGCTCTGATGGCAATTCAGCACCACTATAGATATTTACCAATCAGGACGTTCAGCCTTATCATAAAGTCAGAGTTAACATGATGGAGAGACAACAGATATTAAAAAAGCAGCAAGGCAATGGAGGAAGAACTTGGTGTGAACTGTTTGCTGTTTGCATGTGGGTATGGCAGGTGGTGAACAGCAACTGGGAGAGCAGCATGCAAGGATTGGTAAAATACTCTGGGATGTTTGCAAAGAGATAAGTCAGGAGCGAGAGACTAGCTGATGATCAGACAAGAAAGGTCTTCTCCATATCAGTAATCTGAGCTTTCACTGATAGAAAGGTGCAGCACTGCCATTAGAAGGGACTTAAACTTCTACTCCTCCATTATTCACCATCTCTTTGATTATCACCATGTGGCAATAACTGGATGCAGGGACACAGGACAACCAAGGTCTCTCATTTCTCACTGGGTGGGTCTCCAAGCATTTTTTTCCTGTTGTGGATAAGGCGCAATTGTTGTGTTCTAACACTTATTTCTTTACTTCCCCCTCTGAAACACATCAGCAATGATTTCCCAGGTCCATCTGGAGTGGTAATTTTTTCTTAAGCTGATCTCTCTTTTCCAGGCATATCCTGCTTCTTGCAGTTATGCACCTGATAAGTGAGCATTTAGCATCAGCTTCTGTTAGGAAGGAGACAGAAGCCAAACAGTTTCTAGCCAGCCCATGGCTCTGCAGGTGGACAAAGTTTCAAGTAGAGCTTATGGAAGCCTGAGATGAAGATGGATGTTTCTGAATCCATGGGGGAGACACACTGCCATCTGCCTGTTCCCTTTAAAACTGCTTTCTCAGTGCAGCTCTGCTAAAAGCAAGAGGGACAATGAACCTACAGCACAGCCCCATGTAAAACCATAATCCGCTGGATCACTTTGGGCTGAAACATTCAAGGACAGGCCTACACAGATACCCCCAGAATGGCCATGTTCTTGTCCTGTCACTCTTGCAGCCTTCAGCACCATCAAAATACAATCTCCCCAGCATTTCCCAGCAAGCAGGTTACTGGAATTCTCAAAAAAAACACCCTCACAATAATCAGTCCACCACTTCACCACTGTAGCACTTTCCAGGATTCCTGCCTTCCATTTAGTTTGTATCCCAACTAAAACATGCTCAGGTGCTTCTGGGTGCTTTGCTGTGTGCAGCTGTTTTCATAAGCAATTTTCAAGTGCTATAGCATTCACCAGATTTGATTCCCAGCTTTCCAAGAACCCCTGCACCACCCAAATGCACTGAGCTCAGGGCCACAAATATGTTAACTGTGACAAAGAAAGATGCCCTGGTGCAATCCTGAAAAAGAATTCATCGCTTTTCCAAGCATGGTGAATTTATCTCAAGGAACCAGAGCTGTTTCTCACATCTCCTGACCCACACTTCCCAAAAGACACAACCTGCTCATTTGTATGCAGCTACCAGAGCAGTCTGCTCCAAAAGCCTGGAGCTTCTCATGCCCTGAACCACAGGACAAGGAGAAAACTAGAATACATTCTTGGGCACTCAGAACTGCAGAAAACATCCAAAAAACACAGTTCAGGCTGACTTCTGTATGTGATGTTCTATTTGATTTTACAGTATAGCACCATTCCCTAAATTCCAGCTCCAGTACCTTTAAAAACAACAAAACAGCTGAAAATAGACAATGTCCTCTCCTAAAATCACTTTACCACTCACAACCAAACAACATTGCTGTTATTTACATCCTTTCCTCCCTTTCCATGGAAGAAACAACAAACTGGAAGGGCAATAAGTATCTGTCACTGGCTGGAGAAATTCCCCATTTCTCCCATTGTACCAAACCCCAAGACAACCAATGCTCTCTGAATACTCAAAATAAGGGTCCAGCATGGCTCTCTGGGCACTCAGGGCACCATCTCCCACAGGGCTGGGGGTGCTCCAAGAATCAGAACTGATATAGGAAACTCCTGCACTACTGCCTCTTTCCTGTGCATTGCTCTTTGGGACCAAGGGATGAGGGAATACCAAGGGAGAACAAGGTTCAACGGGATCGTTCTGTCCAGCAGCACAGCATAGAAAGGAAAGTCAGAAAGAATATGAAGAAAAAAGCTTACTTGATTTCAGCAGAGCTGCCAGAGCCCCAATGGCTGCCCTGGGGAAAGAAGAGAGATGGAGAAATAATGTCAATTTCTTCAATAATTTTTGTAACCTTCATCTTCACAGTCTTCTGGGCCAGGCTTCCCAGATGGTCTAAACTGACAGCTTATGATGGACTTTGACAGAACTGCAATGTTTTACACCAACAGAGGATCCAGCCTCTGCAGCTGACTCAGTTATTCTAAAATACTATTAGCCCTCTAGCTTTACTGTTACACTGATTTGTAGTGACCATTAAAATTTAAAGCAACACCCACAAAGTGATCTAACAAGGTTTTTAAACTGCTGCCCCAGAGCTTTTTCTCTGTACCAGAGACTGAGCACATGCCCACTCCAGACACATGTGCATCAGCAGATAACTTCCATATCAAGCTGGGACATCAAAGTCAGTATTTCCAGCAAAAAACCCACTCCTTTTTCTATTTTCCCAAAACAGGCTTCACCCCTATCCTCCCTCCCAGCTTTAACTGAAAACAAAATTGAATTTCTTTCAATTGAAAGAAATTCAATTGCATTGCAGGGGTATGTGGGGGGCCCCACTCAGAGGAGGACTGGTAGGAAAGGTGCTACAGCTCTGTAGTAAGACTGCTTGCAGTGAGTAAAGGCAGAGACAGGCACATTTCTGAGGACTTTCTGTGTCATTTCATTGTGCAGGTAAGCAAGTGAACCTGCCTGAGCCAGCACAGCCCTGGTTTGACTGGGAGCTGGTCACTAACATTTGCAGCTTGAGAAGCTGAACCTAGACATCACTGCTCCCCAGTTTCTGGAGGCAAGTTCCTTCTTCATATGGTAAAATCTTCATCCCACTTATCTCACAGAAGACTTTCTTTTCCAGCCATGTTCTGCTGGAGAAAGATCCCTGTTCTAACATGGCTTACTGCTGTGAAGTTTCAAGTGCCCAGAGCTGATTAAATAAATACCGCTACAAAAACCTCCATGTGCAAGGATTCCTTAAAATGTAATCTCTTTACAAACCAATCCCCAAATAAAATTGTATTAAATTCCATACTGAGGCAATTATCATCCTGCAGCAAATAAATATTTTTTGTCACCAAGCTCCTGTTCATTGTGTGTCCTGACAGCAGCTGAGACTAAGATTCAAGAGTTGGTTCTTGCTGATACTGGGTCAACATCTCTATCTGAAGTCATTTTTTCATAATGAATCTGTCAGAGTTCAACAACAGCTTTACAAACTGCAAAGAAAATGCACCCAAGTACTGACAGAACAGGAAATCAGGAGCTAAAAATCTCACCAGTGGAAGAACAGTCATGCTTTCATTACTTCTTTAGCTCCAACTGAACAGCAATCATTCAGATGATGGAGGAGTAATGTCATCCCCCAGCTATTCAGCCTGCTCAGAAAAGGAACACTCTATAGTCACTGATCACTCAGTCTCTTCCCAAGTTTAATGTCTGGGACAAAGTAAACAACTCTAAGCAAGTTAAAATTCCACCCAGAGCATCTCCCAAAGCTCACACTCCAGTATGTCTTTAAAAAGAGACTGCTCTGCATACCTATATTTTACAGGCCTAATGTGATGTCTCAATCACCTGCCAGAGCAGCAGAGCAATGAAGGAATGACCAGAGTATCTCTGGCTCCAAGCAGAGGAGTTCTCAGGATTTCCTCTAGGCATCTGTTTTATGTTGTGGGTGCTTATGAGCATTGCTAAGAGTTGCAGCAGAGCTACACTACTGCCATAAAGACAACAGTGCCAGCAAACCTCCCACCAGAGAACAAAACAGCAAATCTGGATCTCCTAATGCTTTTGGGGGGTGGGGGGGTCTGTGAACCAGACAACTTCATTCATCCTCAAAGGATCCCAGAATTCCCAGAGCATGTTCTCAGTCTAATCTCCAGTTCCAACTGTCTGGGTAGGGCCTAGATGCAGGCCCATTAGACTGACTTCAATGGTATACATTGCTTTAGAACAGATTTTGAGAGTGAAAAAAAAAAAAAAAAAGCCATAAAAGACATGAGGATAAACTAAAAAAACAAGTAAAATAAGTTTAAGGGATAAAACAGGCTTACCAAGAGTAGATCAAGCCAGCCTAGCTTGGTGTCTTTCTTTGATAAGAAATCCAACTTCTACACAAGGGAAGTGTGGTAGATCTAATTCATCTGTACTTCAATAAAGCATTTGATACAGTGCCACACTGAAAATTATTAACCAAGCTGGAGAACATGGGGATTAGTGTAAGAATTACAATGTGGGAAAGGAATTGGTTAAAGACTCAGTGACAGGAGTTGTGCTGGAAGAGGAATTATTAGTCTAGAGGGAACTTATGTGTGGAAGTCCTCAAGGATCTTTTCAGACTGATCTTATTTCAGTTTTTCATTAATGACCTTGGCACAAAAAGTCAGAGTATACTAAAAAAATCTGCTGACCGTGTGAAGTCAGGAACTGCTGCCAATAGCAGGAGTTCAGAATATCTTTCAGGAGTAACAAGATGTTCTTGAGTTCTGAAGGAATAGAAATGTGATGAAATGTAATAGTCAAAGTGCAAGGTTAAGCATTTAGGGTTTAATAAGGATTACTGTTATGAGCAGGGGCTCGTCATTTGGAAATGAGTAGAAGGACACCCTGGATATATGAACCCATTAAGGGATAAGGACAAGGATAACTAGCAGGGTGACAACCATGAAAGGGACAGATCAAGTCTCAGAAAACCACTTCCAGTGGAGAAGGGAGCATGGATGTTCTCATAGAAGGCTTAAAATGAACAGCTGTGTGCAGAAGGAAGGAAGGAAGGAACCACACAGAAAACTGCCAAGGAAATCATTGTGGTAACGGAGACATAACTCATTAGGAATCTTAAAGATCACAGTTTAGTCTTAACAAAATGATAGCTAAGAGACAACTGGATTGTTCCCCTCAGACACACTGGGTGGCAGAGAAGTAAACACTGAGGAAGGCAGAGAAATACTTAGGGTGAGGAAAAAATTTGGCACTAGGACAAATGGATATAAAATGGCCATGAATAAATTTAGCTGGAATTGAAAGGATAGTTTTAAGCACTGGAAAATGAAGGCATGAAACATCCTCTTGGCAGCCATGAGACAAACAACCTAACGACTTTGAAAAGGCAGCCTGAAGTGCTATAATGGGACTGCCAAGTCCAGTTGCCAATGAGGAAAAGCTCTGAAAAAAGTGACCCAGGAACGACTGTACCCCCATAGCCTTACATTTTAAGCATAGATATAATGGGAATGAAATGAGAAACATGTATTCTAAGTGCAGAGTTAATCAGCCAGCCCAGAAAAGAGCAGCTGCATCAGCTTAAGATGGCAGTCCAAAGAGTCCAGTGTCCTGTGGCCAACAGTGCCAAGGAAAGCATGCAAGGCCACAGCAGACACACAGTGCTAGGGCTTGCAGAACAGATTCAAACTCCAGCAGCTTTCAGTCCAGAGATCCCATAAACTAGCAAAGGTGCCTTTGGGAGGGCCTTCAGCTCTCAGCTGATTTTGCTTCCATATGTTTGCCGGAAAACTTTTGAACTTGTGTAAAATCTTAGCATTCACAATTATCCTGGAAAAGGACTCCACACTTACATTGTCTATAGAGTCAATCACCTGCATTTGTTTTAAGTTTGGACTTTCAATCAGCATTGTAATTTGCACATTAAGTCAGGTGTTAGCCACCCCCAGAATGTTACCTATCTTTGATGCTGAACAAAATCAAACACATAAAACACCTAATGGGAAACAATAAATCAGAGAAGAGGAATAGATGCAGAATAGCTTTCACTGAAAGCAGCAGCAAGATCACTGAAACATCAGTGGGGCTACAGCAAGCCAGGAAAACTGTGTTTGTGATAATACCAGCACCTCTCAGCACCATATGGCAAACCAACAGCATCTTTGCTGGCATCAGGAGATATAATGAGATGAGTCAGCCTGGGACAGGCAGACAGAGAGAGGAGTTCATAAATTGTGCTCAAGAGCAAGGACAAGGCTGGAGGAAGATGAGGAGGAAAAGTTTAAGAGCACAAGAAAGATGACTTGATGAGCCATATGCCAGACCAGAGAGTTTGATAGCGTGCCCAGAGCAAATCTCTGCATTTGTCTCAAGAAGGAATGGAGAGGAGATGATGGGGAGTGGGGGGGGGTGGGGAGGGGCAGAGATTAAATCATTTAAAAAACTTGCCAAATCTGTCCAGATGCCTTCCTCTGATTTTCTGTTTTCTGTGGTAACACATTAGCAAAATCTTAGCTGTTTTGTCAAGTCCAGTGTATCCCAAAGGAGACTCATTTATATATTAACAAAAAAAGATGTATAAGTAAAGTTGCACTATCTTATAAAGCATATAAATGTTGCTCCATAATCAGAAAACATTAAAAACTCCCTATAGTAGCAGTCGAGACAGCCACTCTGAAGAATGGAAAACTTTGAAGTGTTTCCAAGTCAGCAGCTTGGATATCTGGGCAAGAGTACAACTAGTAGACAGATAGACAAATGCAACTTCCAGATCCTGTGCTTAGGAACCAGGAGCAACAACAAAGAAAAACTCCATGTCCCAAGCCAAAGCACAATTGGATTAGCCAGTAAAACCAGGAGGTTAAAGAGCCTGGACAAAGGAGCCCTGTGCCTAGGTCACCGTTTCAGAGCTGAGCTGCCAGGATATTTTTTGCTGGAAATCACTGCAGGCAGAGGAGCCTGAAAACCAAGATCTCTCATTTTCTTCTGCACTCCAATCTCAGCTCACAGCACAAGACACTATATGATGGACAATCCTGTGCCTGTTTCTGTCTCTTGAAAACAGAAGGACTCCTGAAAATACAAAAGCCCACTCCAGAAGAGATACAGGGTTGACTGCATGGAAGGATTTTAAGACTGACAGAACACACTGATGGTGCACAACCACCCAGGACTAGTCTGGAACTATGGCCAGGGGATAGCAGAGAAGCCAAAGACTGAACAAAGAAATGAACCAAAAGGGCTCTGCAGAACAGCCCCCAAGCAACTTAACCATCCTTCCTTCTGTGAAATTGTGCCTTCTACACACCAAAACACAGAACTCCCTCTTCAAATTATTGATTGAAAGCTAATGACTTGGTGCTTTATTACACACCCCTTCAACCTGATGCCTAACCCCTCACAGCAATCACACCTGGATGATAAAGACATAAAGCACTATTTTTACAGAAATGTAAGAAAAGGTTCTGCCCTAGCAGAACCCATGTTGCTCAACTCCTCCTGCCCTTCACTCTGCTATTTCTCATATACTCTCTTACTGCTGTCATGTTTCTTCATACCACAAGCAGTGTGGGGAAGGGACCCTGCAGGATGTATTTGTACAGCACCTGGCAAAATGGACCCCTGACTCAGAGCTCAAAACCCCTAAACTTCCACAGTCCCTCTTCTCCAGGCAGAATTAAGTGTCCTCAAGTGTAGACATAACCTAGCTGCATTTTGCCTCAAACCCCTGGGACTTGTACTTAACTACTGGAATTTATACAGTCACAGAACCACTCACTGTAAAGATGATTTCACATTTGACAACTAAGAGACATTCAGAAACAACTCGCAGGCACCACAGCAATAGGTGCTTTATAAATCCTACCAGAAGGTAGATCTCATCTGAGGCAGATGCCTTGAAAGTCATTTCCCTCATGGCCCAGAAATACAGATCTGAAATACGCAGGCACTTACGCAGCGATTTGTTTTAAAGACTTAAAACCAGCAGCTTCACAAGTCTTGGAAATATGGGTGGGGAAAAGCTCCTTATGCTGCTGGCATTTTCATAGCAGTGCTAGTCTAGGACTTATGCAAAAACACCCATCACCTTGTCCTCTTTAATTCCACCTTGTTAGCAAGGCATTAAAACTTACACTGAAGGGAAAGTTTGCTTACAGTCTGCAACGTCCCACACACTGCCAACAGGTGGAGTTTGGACATCCAGCTGTTATCTACAGATGTGCTTTCAGTGTAATGCTGAAAGATGAAGGGAAAAAAACCCCACACTCCTTTTCTAGTAGATATATCCATTCCAGTGACCAGCGTGTCTCAGTTCCCAGATTCAGCTCAAAGCCTTCACTGCAGCATCTTCCAAACATCTCTGCCAGCTTTGGTGCCTGTCAGGTTAAAATCAGTGAAAAGGTACATCCTTCCAGCCTCTTTCATCTCTGTCTCCCAGAAAGAAGAGTGACTCCAGGCTTATCCTCCAGGCATCCTTACAAGTATCCTACTTTTTCTTGTGTACTAATACAGAAGTGGAGACAGCTGTATCTGAAGAAGTCAAGCTATTCTTTATAGCCCTAAATTAAATTAGCTTCAAAGTAGTAACAAAGAAGACCAAGGTACATGAAATACTCTTAAAACCTTGCCAAAAGGATGCCCAGGCATTTCTGACAGTGCAGTGCAGAGCTGGCACTGCCTCCCCAGGCAGAAGTCATACCTCAGAAGATTATGTCACCTCCCTCTCCAGGGTCAGATGTCACCAAGATGGCTGAGGGAGGCTGTGACAGCTTGTCATTCACATCAAGATAAAGGGGCTGGAAGGTTCACAATCAGACAGAATTCTTAACACATTCATCACCCAGGCACTTCCAGGATGACAGTGTGAGAACCCAGCTCTCCCACCCCAGGGACACATGTGAGGGGACTGGGAAAGGGAGTCAATACTGTCCTTGACTGATTAAGAGGAGTGGTGAGGACACTCATCGAGGCCACATCAGCTAACAAGCACCAACAGAGCCCTACAGAACATCTCATACACAGTTAAAGTGTGTCAGGGAATGTGGTTAAATCCCCCTCCTTCCCCCAGGCAGCGGTCTTCCACTCCCAATCCAGTCACTACTCAGTTCAAAAGAGCCTGATGTTCTCTTGGCTCACTCCTTAGCTGTCATTTTATTTGTAGCTCATCCCTTCCCAACAGTTTTTGCTCTGGAAACCACAGGGATTGACATGAAGACTCTGCTGACAGGAGAGTGTGTACTCCACACATGGGGGAAGACACCCAGGCCCATTTTTCTTACTTCTGGATCATTCAGCCTTAAACTTTTCTGAGTGCTGTGTACATCCAGAGTAAGGGCAGGGAGAGGGACACTACCTGTGCTTCCTGCTTAGGACATGATGAAGCCAAATGACACTTTTTGGTGACATACCCAGAAACACTGGGCTCAAACCCCAGCAGGACAACTGGGACTTCTTCCATTAAGAGAAATTGAACTGCAGGTGCTTTGCCACCAGGGAGTCTCTGATGGTGAATGATTCAGGGAGAGTTTGGGAGATGCCAGATAATAAGGCTGCACAGACACCATATTGCTGGCAAACCACTGCAAGATTTTCATTTTATGAATGCTTTCAATTACTGGCAATGAAATATCCAAGGGCAGCTCATGTTGCTGACAATCCAGGTAGAGAAGTATCTCTCACATGTCACTGCTTGTGCCCAGAGCTATTTGAGAGCATAAAAGGGAGGCTGGTTTCAATGCAATCAAGGCTAAGAGCCATAGCTCTTCCTGACTGCTGGTTAGTACAAACCATCTCTAAGGCAGCAGTAATCTCAGGGTACAACATCTTTAAAAAGCACTTTGTAGTGAAAGGTTCCCTCGAGCTGTGTTTTAAAAAGTCACCTTTCCTTCATGGAGCTAGGTTGCTGCGATGGATGGAAAACTTGAGTTCTCATTTCAGCTCTTCCTGTGGTTTTCAGAATTTTGAGGTCTGTTTTGTTTGATGGTTTGGTTGGTTGGTCTTTTTAACCAAAGAAGTAAACATCTTTCAGAGAAGCTAATTTAAAAAATGTGCACAACATAAGAGACTTGAAAAGGACATGAATTATGAAGCTGAAGGACTGAGAAAGCATCATCTTCCTTGATCTCTTCCTAGAAAGAAGGCTGACTTGTACAGAAGCCTTTTCTTTAAGCAAAAGTCAGATGTTTCAGAATAAAAGAAGGAATGGCTTATATTGAACACAAGACGAAAAACTCTGATCTTTTTAATCTAATGGTATTGTTTCCATATTAGAAGGCCCTAGAAATAGATCCATCAGTTTGAGTTTATATTGCACTTCACTTCCCCTCTGGTCCCATTCAGATGAAGCACATCCATAAAGTCCAGCCAAAAGAAGCTCAAAGATTAAAATCTCAAGGGAAGAGGGCTGGATTGCAGAGGGGTTTTTTGAATATGCCAGAGCAAGAAGCTGTTTCAGGCAGCAGGTGCAAGTGCAAAAAGATATCTATGAAATTAATCTTCTTGCATGCAATACATTTATCAATCCCCATGTGCTTACCAAGGAGGGATCACTTCCCCTGTTTTGCACACAGGTCAGGCTGTTTCTATCCATTCCTCCTACCAAATACCAAAGGATGGTGAACAGAGTTAGGCCTGCCTGAAAAGCTCATATGCAAGTGGAATTTCAACAAAATATGCAGAAGAAAATGTGCAGAATAGGTCACCAAATCTTTCCTGTTTTCCAACTATTCCCACTTTTCAACCTTGTAATGATCGTGGTCCCTAAGTACATCCAAACACAGCCCTCTAGCACTAAATTTAGTGTGAATTGGGCACTTTACAGTTTGTTGGTCCCAACTGATGCTGCCAAACAGGAACACACTTGGAAATACTGGGGTATTCATTTGTATGTCACACGTGCACACAATACTGAGCTTAATTGGCACTATTAAATCAGCCTCAAATTGAGAACAATGCATAAACATGCTCGAGAATCACAAAGTAACATCCTCTTACAGATTCACAATAGGCATCTTGACCTGAATTTAAAAGGCATTTTTATGTCTAAACATGCAGGTAGCACTCAGCAGGATTTTTCAAAGCTCCTTTGTATACTAAGGTCAGAACTACCTTTTAACTGTACAGGTTAATCCATTAACCTGCTAAGAGGCTTTCTTTTATGGTTACATTTCCTTTCCTCTTCACACATTTAAATATCTCTGAAAATCTGGACATTCGTTCAAAAATTCAGGCCTCACCTAAGTACCTTCAGTCAGTGTCAATAGCCATTTTTAAGAAATTTTTCAGATTTTTTTCAAATGTGTGTTTTGTGCTAGGAAAAAATTGCCATTTTACCCACCATGTGTGCCAAAACAGAGGGCTGCAAAACACACACAGAATGCTGCTAGAAATGTATAATACTGACTAGTTTTGCCACAGGTAAGCATGAAGTTTTAGGGGGAAATAAAGGTTTCAAATGCAGAGCAGGGAGAAAAGCTTATTAATTTGCCTGGGATTTTCAATAAGGATTTAGCAGATAAAGCCATCCTGCTCTTCATCTCCCTCTGCCATTCTGGGGTTTGTCTTGCTGGATAGTGAGGGCAGGGGGTGGGGATACTGCTGTATTGTGCAGTATATCCAGAGCTGCAGGAGAAGGAGCCAAGGTGTGGAAAGCAGCTGGATTTCCCACAGCCCTGAAGCAGCTTTTTGAACATAAAACCACCAGGCTGGCATAGGGGAGGCAGCAGAGTCACTGAGGGCTGACCAGGCTCACACAAAACAGGATAGATGCTGCAATGAGGATGCACCTTCTGCAGAAGCTGCCCCTTGCAAGCAGGCTGAGCCACCACCTCCAACAACAGCACCCCAATGCCTGCTGTGACCCTGTCCTTATCCTGTCCTCGTCTCCACAGCTCTGCAGGACAGAAGTAGGACATCTGACTGCAGGGAAGGCAACCTGCAGGCTGCAGGTCAGAGATGAGGCTCTCTGCAATCACAGTACCTCGAGATTTGCAACATTTCAAGGAACAGCCTGTATAAGACAGCAGTGGGAATGGCATGGGTAGGGTCCTGAGAAAGAATGTTTGTTTATTCGTTTCCCAAGAATGCATGAGAGTCAGAGAAATAGGTTTAACTGCTAGATCACCCATGTTGCCTTCCACGCAGCACTTTGCCCAGCTGGTGCCTGAGATTCAACATGCAGGAAAAGATTTTGACTCAGACTCTGACAGGATGAGCAAGAAGACTGCCAGGGGCAGCCAGAGCAGCCTCAGCTTTCCCCTCCAGTTCTACAAGCAAGGCTGACACCAGCCTCACCTGCAGCACATGTCCCTACAGCACATGAGGCTGGTGGTAAGGCAGCATCTGGCTGCTGTGGCTGATCCAGCCTAACCCTAACCCTGATATAGCCACCCACAGACTAATGAATTTGTTCAGTTGCACATGTCTAACCCCTTACTAAGCAATAATCTGGTCACATCTTAATGCCGGTGCCTGTTCTTCACAGCATTTAGCTGGAACATTTAAAAGGAAGACAAAGTCAGTAAATGTCAAAATGCAGCACATACTGGGTCAAATTCTCTTGATATTTGCTGTTGGAAAGCTTCAATGTCACATTGACATAACTGCAGGGGCTTTTTGAAGCAGTAATTTGTAGAAGCCTAAGTAATGAAAGTTAGGGACTGGGTTTGGTTTTTTTTTCTCCCTTCTTTTCCATTGGAAATCTTCCATTTCATATAATCCAGCCAAACTCTGGATTCTGAAAACAAACCATATCAAAGCCAAAGCTGGTAGAACTTAAGGTGTAAATCTAATACAGAAGCAACAGGGATAAAGAATTAAAATTCATAGGAAAAATTCTGAGCATTATTTGGGTGGTTCTTCCACATGCCTTTTTTTCTACATAGTAAAATCTGGAAGGTGGTTAAAACTGGAATGACCACAAATTTTTAACTGCAATTTTCAATAATGAAAAACAAGGAGGAAATTAAGCTTTTGACTAGACAGTGACAGCTGTTGTGCCATTGCAGCATATGCCCTATGGTCCACACAAAGCCTGAGCTGTATCCCTTTAGCACAGGAAAGAAATACATGGATTTGGTGTGCTGAAGTTATAGGATAATTCTCTCTTTTCTATTCTGCAATAATCTGGCTTTTGCTGTCTCAGAGCCATGACCTTTCCAAGGTTTGCACTTTGGGGGGAGTTTCCGTTCCCACCCCCAGAGGAGCAGCCATCCATGTTGGGAATCAGCAGCCCTGTTCTTCCTCACCAGCCACTTCCTCAAGTCTTCAGGTTCTCCCCTCCACATTCCAAGCCCTGCCTCCAAACACCTCCCACAGCAACTCAGCTCTGGGTTTATTTACAGGTTTTACTGGCATTGCTGCAATTCCAAGTGTTGCCCTGCAGATAGAGGGATGGAGAAGAGCTGTGCCAGCATCAGTGAGCCAGAGCCCCGTGCTGAATCTGTGCCACTGCTGTTACAAAACCTTCTCTCCCTAAAAAATTCATTTCACCTTCATTGGCAAACACTCTATTATTTACTTTATCTCTTTCATTCTCTGTAATAATTGTTTGATAACCATTCAAAAGAGCCTGAAAGACTGAAGACTTTGGAGCTCTCTTTCACCCACTGGAAATTAGTCTCTTGTGTTGCCTCTGTATCTCTAAATCCAGCTACCCTGCTGCTGTTACAGCTGGTGAGGCTCCAACAGTGCTATCAGGACAGGGAACCCTGCAGCAGAAAGGCTGTTGCTAAGGTTTTGACACTGTGTCATATAACTCTGCTCAGGGCAGGTCTAATCACCGCTGTGCTTTAAAAACTGATAGTTCTAGAGACTGGCTCGCACTCCATCTGCCAGCACTGCCAGCACTGATGGAGCTGGGAAAAAGCTTCACCCACCACAGGAAATTCTTGGGCTGATTTCCTTGTAAGGACAGCATTGTGCAAATTGTTCCTGCAGAAGTTCTGCATTGGCACTTATTTTCATTGGTTTTCTCCTAATTTTCCTAGTCTATCTCTGGACTGAAAGCCCTTGTGGGGAGGATTTCACAGCTGCTTTCTACCCTCTTCATGATGGCAAGAGGCTTCTGGGTGGGAGAAGAAATGGCAATAAATCAAGGGAAAAGCAAAGAAGAGGAGATTCCTGGGCTCTCACACGTGCTGACACACAAGTGAATGCCCTCAGTTTTATCTGCTCACTCTCTGGCCACTATCAGAGATTCACGTCATTACTCAACTCCGTGATTTCTGAAGGGGAATTCTTTCTTTGTCTCCTTGACACAGGAAAACCAATGTAGGCAAACAGGCAGGGTGGGCACCCCTTCATCATCTCTACATGCACATTCAGATAGGCTTTGTCTGGAAATCCCTTTCCCCCAGTCCCCATCCCCCAGGGCTGCCTGCTGAGGTTTTCTGAAGGCTTTGGCACTTCACAGCCACCTCAAACATGATTACAAGGTCACATAACCACATTGCTCAACCCTCTCCTCACTGCATCAGCTCCACTTTCACTCCACAATCCACTTCAGCTGCATCTCACCTGAACATAAAACGTTCCACAAATTCACTACTGTTCTTCTCTCCCTTTTCTCATTCCCCCATCTATGTTCTCACTGAATGCCTTAGGCAGAGCTGAGTGTACCCTCAGTCAGGCATGAAAAAAGGAATGGGTTTAGGTGTTTCAAGCATATGAAAAGTCTGATCTCAGGTGACCTGCCCACAGCAACACACAGCGTTTCAGGTTAACACCTCAGACACCAGAGATCCTTTGTCTCCTAACAGTAGACCTTTTGCCTTCTTTACTCTTACAGTCCCACCACCACTGGTGAAAGATCTTCCTGCACCTCCAGATCAGGGGCCTGCACACTCCACATCTCACAGATAACCCATCAACTGCCAGAAGTCATCCCAACCCTTCATTTATTCCTAAATTATTAAATATCTTATAATAGCTGTGTTCTAATTTTTTAAAAATTTTACTAATTCCACTCTGGTTTTGACATGCTAATTACATGTAATGAGTGTAATGAGTCCACACTAGTCTTGACCATAATCTTCTATGGGGGACTATCATATTCAGCTGCAAGACACCTTTATCAACATTAACAATTCATCTAACTCCAGGAAACACTCCAAGATGCAACTGATGTATGAAATCGAGTCATACCTCCCATTTGGATGGGAATGACAGTATTTTCCATGGTTACATGGGATATACACCTCAGAGAGGTCCTAGGAGGCAGTGGGAGTGCAGTGAGGCACCCAGGTGTTAGTTCTAATCCAGTTAGAACAAAGACCAACAGATACAGCAACATGAATGATACTCTCAGACTGGAAACATGTCCTAAGAGACTTGGCTAGCTCACAGTGGAGGCCCTGCTGCAAGCCTGAGCATTTTTTAGGAGGAGGAAGATTATATCTCAAGCAGAGGGACTCTCCTGCCCAACAAACCCAGGGCTGCCTGCAGTATGGACATACCCAAGGCCAACACGAGGCCAGCCATGAACTGCATCTGCCATAGCCACTGGCTGTGAAACGCCAAGAACTTGAGAACAGCAGGGACTTGCCCTCACAGCATCTTTCCAAAGATAGCAGTCTAGCTCACCAAAGGGGAGAAATAATGAGCAGGCAAAGAAAGGCCTTCAGCTGAAAGCATTGTTTCTCTTTCAAACTCTGACCTGAAATAATTGTAAAACATAAGCTAGACCTAAAAGCAAAAGGCAAACATCTCTTTCAAAATAACAGTCTCACTAAGTTGCTCCATTTGTAAATCAGTTCTTCCCTTCCCGAAGTGTAGGCTCCGAAGTGAATTTCTCTCCATATAATGCTCATTCACCAATTTTTAATGCCTCGGAGGTGGGTATATCTGTGGTGAAATGTGCCATTCCAAAGGCTACCAAGAGATGGCACCAGGATTTCTGTGTGCCACGTGTTCTTCCAGACCTCTGGAACAACCTTGGGAGATGCTGTTCCTCCTCGCCTCATCAACTCCTAACCTATTTTCAAATCTCTCCTGAAAACATCTCTTTTTCCCTTGTCTCTACCTCTTAATTTTTCAATTTCTCTCATCTACTGCTATTAACAGTACAATACCAGTAAAGTGTAACTCTGAAATGCAACTCCGTTTGATCTGCAAAGCAGCACTGACACATCACCAGTCTGAAATGAGATTTTGTAACTGATTATTGATATTAGAACAGGTAATTCTTTGAGAGAAACCACATAGACCGTAAAAATAATGAAAGAGAAGGAACTGCATGAAACTGGGACACCTCTGGCTCCAAGATCATTTCTTCTATTACAATGGCTCATTGCAATAAATTTGCACAGTAGGGTTTATTTACTTATCTTAGTGATGCAATCATCCCTGCTTCATGTTATCTGAGATTTTAGACAAGCTGAAGAGACATTTTATAGAAAGAAAAATTTTCAAGACAACACTCTTTCCTTTGTTGTTGGCATTGTCTCATTCAGAATGGTATTTTCTAGTTTTATTTAACAGGACTTCTAGCATAAATCCCACGCAGATCAAGGCCAGATGGGAAGCAAGTCATTTAGCTGTGATATAGCTCAACAGAAATGTTTTCTCCCTTCCCATGAATTTTCTACAGGAATCAAGTGAACCAAATAGTGTCTGTTTATTCTCAAAATGCTAAGCATTGATTAATTCTGACCACATTCCAATAGAATCATGTGTTACTTTCCAATTAAATATCCAGACTGCTCAACATGATCAATGACAAAACACAGACTAACAAGAGGAATTAAGAATAATTTGCTTTTGATCTTCTATCAGGAACCATTGCCAAATAAACACAGGCATAAAGCTGAACCCACCACAACAGCTTCCCTATCAGGTTGAAGAAGAACTAATCACCACATCAATGCCTTGAGTTTCTGCTCTTTCTCAAAATACAGTCTGGCAGTGGCCAGATATGCCACATGTTCTTCTGCTCAAGAAGAGAGCAGCTGGAAGTTTAGACCAACCCAGGAGATGGAATTACAGTAGATGTTTATGGTGGTCTACCAGCAAGACATCATCCAGGATTAAGGGTAGGGAAAAATCTAACTGCCTGCACTGGGGTGTAGGGCACATTTGCAGTTGAATCTCTTCCATATGCCTCTCCATCACTTCAGCAGAAGAGATAAGTCCAGTATTCAGGTCACCCTCAGTACACATCTCCTCTCTCTTTGTCTAAACCAGACATAGCCCACTGCTGTTCTGATTTCTTCTGTCAGTGTTAAGGTCAGGAGAGCACTTGTACAAGCATTTCTTGATGTAGCACCTTGGTCACTTTTCAACACTATGGGCTTGACACTTTAACCTTGCAATGAAAGCACCAGTTTCAAAGTGAGAAAACAGAATCTCAGTTGTATGCAAACAAAACAGGTTTTATTAAAAAACAGAGTTATATATATCCCTATATTCAAAGCTATGTACAGCCTCTAAATTTATATCTTCAGCATCTCCAGGGTCTTCATATTCTCCCTGGTCAATCTGACACAATATCTGATTAAATATGGCTTTTAGCTTTAGATGTGCTCTCTTGCTCACTTTGGTATTTCCCTTTCCACTTGCATGAGCTCTGCTTCCTGTAGTCACTAAAAATCTCCTCAGCTCCCACTCTGACAGAAGTATGTGATACAGGAATCACTTCATGGCCATGGCAACAGCCCCATCAATATTCTCACATGTTTCAGGCTCATGAATCCCTCCCCATCTCAAATCACTCCTGAACACTTATCAGCAAAGAAAAGACATCTGTGGTATTCTCACTCCTCCTGGGTTTTGAGCCCTGACACCAGATGGATCTGACTCCACTTTACAAATCTCTTTCAACAACCTTCTACCTGACCCAGCTTTAAATGCCCATTATGCCACTTCCAGGTTGCCCACTGCAGACTCATCGTCCACTGCACAGAGAGAAATAAACATTTACAAGACCCCAAGTTTCTAGAGACAAACATTTACCAAAGATGAACAGAACTTGCTTCTTTTTCCCTTCAGTATGTGAGGAATCCAGATATTCACCTCAGGTGAAATAGAGTTACATGGGAGGATTCCCTCCCTTTAATGAAAAGGGAGATTATCAGCAAGCATTTGAGGCCCTGGGACAATCCAATAAGCACCAAACGTAGGAAGAATTGTGATCAAATGTCAGAAGTGGGTAATGCTGGACATGAGCAAAGGCAGATAATTTCTGCATATCACATTTTCTAGTGAATTAATTTGGCGCCATTCCCAGACCTTTTTTATTCACTTTCCACTTTTAATTAAGTAGTCAAACTTTACTGGAATAGCCCAGTGTAGAAAGCCAAGTATTCTGAATACCCACAGAAAGAGTTTTTATTTCTGATGAATACTCACTCTTGTAATCTTTCATACAAGGTTTATGTGAACACTTAATATGAGCCAGCTCTGCTCAGTATAATAAATAGATGTACTCATGGAGGTTTGAAAAACAAAGACATTTTAAAAGACTCTCCAAATTGCTTTAATAAAACTGTGCACCAACCTTTTAACAGCAGAAAAGGAAAACATAATGGAGGGAACCACCAATGCACCAGTCACCCCACCATTTGCCATTTTCTAAAGCACAGAAATTCTTCTTCTTATGACAGAAGAATAAATTCTGAGGGTTTTGTTTTCAGCTTCTTTGATACTCTGTCTTCAACATGAGGAGTCCTAGAAGAGTCTGCACAAGTAGCCACAGACAACTGAGCCTCCAAAGCCACTGGTAAGGATACCTGGTGTCTGACAGCCTGGACAGAGTCATGTAGAAGAGATCAGCTCCTGGCTGACTAGAGAGCAAGCACCCTCCACTGTCACATTCCACAACCCACAACACTCCTCAGAACAAGTAAGTTGGGAAAACAAGCAACAGTGTTGAAAGGGATACTGGAAAACAGGAGAAGGGTAGAAGCTGTGGAACATACAGGGAATAATAAGGCTGAAAGGTGAAAAGAGCAGAGATCATTGCACTGTGTGAGGCATCAGAGACGCTGCATTAGAGAAGGTGTTGATGGAGCGAAGATTTGAGCATCCCACACACACTCCTATCAGATATCCCAGCTACTGACATAAACAGAACTGAGACAAGCAGAACATCATCTGGCTTTCTTTTAAAGTGTCCCTGTAAATGGTATCAGAAAACCTTCTCTGCAGCACAGCATCATGAGAGATGGGCAAGACAGTCTTAAGTCTCTGATTCCCTTGGATTTCACAGCGGTTAACTCAAGAGCTCTCTACACCTCAGGGAGCTCCATGTTTCTTCCATGTAGCTATTACCTCAGATATGGATAGTTCTGGAGAGATCCACAGTCATGGCACCAGCAAGCTGAAGACCTCAAATGCCTAACTAAAGCCAGTAAAGCCCATGAGTCACAGTCTCAGGGGAATCAGAGCTACTTGGCAGGTACCCAGAGAAGGTCAATTGAAGCATGGGGAGACTATTTCTAAATACCCCAGAGCTTTGCCACTGGGAAAAATAAATAGAACTATGTATCTTGTTTCCACATCTTAGCCAGCTAAATAAATAGCTCTCACAGGGCACCCTCCAGGGCAGATTCTTAAAGTGACCTTGGCCCTGCTGCTGCCCTGGGACACGGGAAGGCGGGTGTGCCCACCAGAGAAGTGGTGCATTTTCAATGCTGCATTCCTGGCAGCTGATCAGAGAGTCAGGGTAATCTCAGCTCCCACAGTTGCCGGCTGTTCCTACCCAGCAAAAAAGGCAAACCATGGTGGCACATAGTTATGAGGTGGAGAGAAGGTATCGAGAGCAAATGCAAAGTGAGTGTCAAAGGATTTCTGGGACAACATCAGTTTTCCTCTGTAGCCAGGGTAGAAGCTGGTCTCTACAACTTCCCTGTTGATAACCAAAAAGAAGCAGATGTTTTTGTGACCAAGAGCCACACCAAAATGCCACTCTCCCAATTTCAGCATAGCCACATCCACTTTGGGAAGAGCTGCACCAGTGTCAGACAGCTGAGTGCACATGCTGAGCTAGACAAAGAACATGACCCCTTTTTATGCTTTCTGCCCAGCTCAGAAAACCCATCCATAAGGTCCCTGCCCCAGTCACCTCACAAAGCTTTAGGACATTTTCCCCACGTGTACCCACCTCCTTTTTCTGATGAACTGCAAAAATGATTAGGGATTTCAGACTGCAGCTATTCCAGGCATTTGCTAATGCTGGGAGAGAAGATCTGTTACCCAGTCCACAGTCTGTTCTTCTGGTCTCAAAACCTAAATTCTTGCCCACAATATCTCCTAAAGCCACTTTCCACAATGAAAGCAGCACTTCCAAGTGAACTGTAAACAAACAGAACCTCCACCGACTAACAAGAAACTAGTGCCTTTTAATGGGTTGCAATTGTGTTTTAAAACAAAACAGGCTGGTGTGGTTCTTCTGATGTAAAACAGGCTGTCTCCACTGTGCCACTGAGCTTCTCAGCTGCCCTTAGCTGTGAAACAAAAGGCACAGCTCTGAGCCCTGAGCAGGCCAGCATAGTGGCCACCAGGCTTGAGCTAATTTATGGGTTTTGTTCATCAGACCAAGAGTAGGTGTGAGCCAAATCACCTTTTCCTGTGACCTGAGTCCCAGCAAAGATTGTTTGCACACTTATGAAAAATATGTTTTAAGAAGAGCACAAATATTATAGGAAATAAAAAGAAAATTAGGAAACTGAACTAGCAGTGAGAAAGCTCAGGTAGACAAAAATTAATGCACAAGACACCTTTTTTCAAATGAAAAATGAATTCAAGCTTTTCAGTAATAAATAAAAAGGCTTATTAGCAATAAAATAAGATTTACTGAGGGCAATTTTGAGTTTTTCTGGTGTTTGTCTCTGTGTTCCAAATGGAAAAAACAATGTCTACAGAAGAATTCAAAAGAATCCTTGTACAACAGATAAAAGGACGTAAAAGTTAAATATTGCATATTGACAATGTGGAACCATTGAAATCAAAAGCAGCATGTTTCTCTGGTTGTTTCCCTTAGAAGTGAGTATTTTATGGCAGTTTACAGACTACACTTACAGCAACACTCCCTGCATCTCTAAAGGTATTTCAGCAAGAAGCCAGGCTAGAAAGGTGTGACAGATACCAAGGCTTCCACTTCCCCTATGGGAAACAGTCAATGGAAAATAAAGCCCTTTTGCAAAAAATTCATTTTAAAAGCCTTTAGGCAGCCAGTCCCATTGCTTAACAGAAAACTGATACAGGCCCAAGTCCCATCACACACAGATCCTGGCCTAACACAGAAGCAGAACTAACACTGGTCTAATCACAGCCAACACTTCCACAGGAAGGAAAACAGGGAATTTAGAGGAATTTGTTTAGTTAAGCATGGGCTTGGACCTATCAATCACTTCTGGTTGCCTCAGAAGCCAAGAGCAGCTCTGGGTCTAGCTCATCCTGGGCACCCCTACATAGAGCAGTTCTCCAGGCTGCCGAAACCTTAAAGTTATTAAATGTAGCCTGAGGGTAATGTTGGGGGATGATCAGATATCCTAGGAATAATATCTTATTGGTAATATTCTTTGAGTTGGGTAATATCCAAATGTCTGTGTAAGAAATATCCTGGTATCCCCACATAGAGGAACCTCAGGTACTTTGTCTGAGAGAGAAGTGAAGCTGTGAAGCAGTTCCAGGTACTTAGCACTGTGCTAGAAAGCCAAAAGCTCAGGCAAAAGTGAGTTGGCTCCCATCAACAAGGCAGCTGCAGGAAGTTATGCATCTGCTGGGCCCCCTCAGTATCTTATTTAGAAAGACAAACTCAAAAAAATTGTGTATCTCCAGACACGTAGGCAGAGAAACTGGAAGGAAGCTGCAGTTAGCAAACAGCAGTTACCACGTGTTGATGTGCAGCTTCAGCACTGGTGAAAATTAATTCAAATTCCTTCCCAGTTACTGTGTAACTCGTGATATTGAGACAGCTGCTGTCAGTCTTTGATGGCAACAGCAGGATGGACATTATTTAATGCATCCAGGGTGACTGGCCCCCACTTCAACCACAGCTAAATAAACAGTGGCCAAACTGTTGTGCCATGTCTGTTCATCCTTCTCACCTCATGCTCTATCTGAAGCTGCTTCCTCAGTAATCACCAGCCATGGACCTCACCCACGTCAGGAACATGCAGAAACCATGGCTGAATGCTGCCATGTCCTTACTGACACATGCCTGAGCAAGTAGGGACTGTGCCCCACAAGCCATTGCCTATCCCAGCAGAACTGGCAGGTTCTGTGTGGTTTAAGCAAAGGGCATTGTGTGGGCACAGTTCACACCAGGAAATTCTTCTCCTGCTTTTAAAGAGCAAGCCAGAGATACATATTATGCTTTTACAAAGTTTGCCTTGAAAGGCATCTGAGGAAGTGGTCAGAACAGACAACTTGGGGACTAACATTCAGCATTGAGATGAAGTTATAAAATGGACTTGCTGTCTTCAGAAAAAAACTATTTGAAATATGTGGGACGGGCTTAAAAGCAGATGCAGATTAATACTAGTAAGAACTGTCATAGTTCAAAAATATCGTGATGACCAGGTCATGACTCTGCAAATGGAGGATGAGGCAGCACTGCCACGATTCCACTCTACCTACCCGCAGGCTGGGGGTGGCAGGAGGTTCTTGCTGAGTGGGAGGCAGGAGTAGCTTGTCTGCTGCCAGCACATGCTTCTCAAAACCCAGTTGTGGCTGGGAAATGAAGGAGGGTACCTTGCAATCAAACTGCCATCGCTGTCTAGGGCACACTACAAATAAAGGGCCACCAGCATGAATCATATGATGAATCACAGCATTAACGTGTCCTTCGGGGAACTACTTCTGCCTCTTAAAAAACCCTGAAGATTTAAAGTGAGTGGAAACTGCATACATTTCTGATTTCTTTGCCTCTTCAAGTGGAACCAAAATTTTATTTCTTGCTGTCCTGGAAAGATGAGTTCCCTTGGGGCTACTGCCTACCTGACCGTCCTGACGTGCCTCTTGCTGTAGGGAGTGATGACTTTGAAAAGCA
The DNA here is from genome assembly GCA_013399915.1 of Illadopsis cleaveri. NCBI lineage: Eukaryota > Metazoa > Chordata > Aves > Passeriformes > Timaliidae > Illadopsis > Illadopsis cleaveri. The sequence goes on along the minus strand of VXBB01014215.1, from coordinate 1,228,476 downwards.
GCTCCATGGCTCCATTGATGCCAAGCATAGTTCCCGTGGTAACTATGGCAATAAAAGGAAAAAGCAGTCAGCTCTGAAGCAGGCAGCTGGCAAACATTGCTTAGAAGAGATATGGGGAAGAGTAGCTGCCCCTGGGGCTATGAGCTCTCTGGGCTCCCATCTGGACTTCACAGGTCCCCTTACAAACACAGAAAGTGAAGCACAAGGCTGTCTGTGGACACAACCTGAGCCAAAATCGGTGCAAAACCGGTCCTGCAGCTCTTTCCTAATTTCCCCAAAGCCCCTTTTCCTGTAGACATTGTCCTCTCTAGAGAACATATCATAATTAAACAGGGTCTTCTCCCAGAAAAAAAAGACAGAGCACAAATTTATCCCACATTTCCTACATGCAACTCAGTGAGGACAGTTCATTTCATAGGGGCTTAAAGGGCAGAGTTTTCTTTCTGTGCTATTATTTAGCAGAGTGGAAGTGGGTTTGGGGGCTTCTGAATGCAGTTTAATTTCATCTAGGCCAATTTTCCCTTTCATCCTTCACTTTTTAACACACTAGCAACTTTTATAGATAGATTTTGCAATTAGTTTCAATATCTAATGCACAGCCTAGGTGTTCAGCCAAACCTCCCCACTATGAGACAGAATATCTCAGTGTAATGAAGGAACAAATACAGCCCTGAAATATTAAACGGAAGCGACCAAGGTGAAAGGATCAGTAATCAACAGCAGCCAGAAGGAGCCCTGGCTGCCTGCCCACTGCTGGGTTTTGGCTGTTTTGTAGATATCTCCCAGTGGCCATCGGAGAGCTGCCAGAGGGCCCATCATCTCCTGCTGTCCTACCGTGTCCCTGCCAAGCTGTCCTGTGATGGAAAGCCTTGCAAGGCCTGCCAGCTACATTCACATTGGCTGGCAATTCATTAGAGACAGGGTGGTGGACAAGGCTGCTCAAACTCATCCTGCTCCAGAGCAGGATGTGAGCAGCCACAGACATCTGGTGGCAGTGAAAGGAGCAGCCCAGAGTGGGGCACGAGGTGAGACAAGGACTCATCTTTACTGCTTTCATACCTAAGCACTCTAGGGAGTTTTGTATAGTTCTGACTTCCCTTAAGTTCCACTCCATCCTTTTTAAGGTTGGGAACATGTAATCCCCTGGTTTGATATCACACCCATACAGATTTTCACCTAACCTCCCCTGCAGATTCCCAGCTGGGCCACAGAACCCACAAAGCCAAAGTTATTAATAGAGAGTGCTGGAGATACCTGGAGAGTAACAGAGATGCTCCAGCAAAGGAGCAGAGCTGGGGTTCTATGGTCTGACAGTAACAGAAAGGAGGTCAGGCTGCTGTGTGCATCCCAAAACCTCTGCAGAAACAGCAGCTGGACTGAGTGCAGCTGCACAGGAGCAGGGAGCAGGGAAGTGGACAGATAATAATTTTGGGTGAGAGGCAGCACTGGATTACTGCACAGCAATGAAACCCAAATAATGGCACATTTCATCTTCTGGCTTTGGCTGCATTTTCAGCCACATTCAGACTTTCAAATACTGCTTATCATGGGGAGAGGGGTTGAGTGTTGAGGCTTGGCTGCTTGCCTGAGGAAGCCCAAAGCATGAAGCCAGCTCCTGTCCAGGCAGAAGGGACCTGCAGGGCTGGGGGCCAGGAGAGCTAAATCTCAGGATGCACACAGCAGACAGCATGGCCATCAAGAGTTATCTGCTGGGTGAGGGATGTAGGGAAGGAGAGGAAAGGGTTAGAGTGAGCAAAGGGAAATTTGTGCTGATGAGCTCAGTGCTTTATAGCACCAAAAGCCTCTATGAATCTGTAATGATCCCAGAGAGAATACTGGAAATCCCATTGCTTGAATCATTTGACTTGAGGGCATTGCCAAGCAAGAAAAGCTGGGAGAGTGCACATCTGAGGGGATACTAGTCAGAAGACCAGGATCTAATATCTGCTTCCTGGGGGACCTTGAATAAGTAACAGATTTCTCTCTCTCTCTGCTTCTCCACCCTCATGGAGCTGCTCTGAGGTTCAGTACAATCAACAATAGTGAGACATTTAGCTGTTATGGTAATGGGAACTGTGTAGAGACTTAAGGTACCCAAGTCTCAGAGCAAAAGAATTGACTGCTTATATTCCAGAATAGGAGATCTTTGCCATGAATATTTTTCACTACAGCACTTTTATTTCCATAGCTTGCAGATGAAATGCACTGTAAAGGCTGCATAGGTCCTTTGAGAAGCACCTTTTTCTAAGGTTGTTCTGACTTTTGTGCTTTTCTGTATATTAATGGTGCATGCAGGCACTAACCCTACCAGGAATGATGTTTCTTTGCATTGAAATGACTGAAAAAGAACCCTGGTGGTTGTCACACAGAAGAAAAGAGGGAAATTGTGGTGCTCACCATTAGAAGCACAAACACGCAGGACCCAGAGGCAGTGGGTGAGGTGCAGGGGGTGGCCCAGGTCTCTTCTTGTCAAGCTCAGTATTATATCAGTGGCTTCTGCCTTCTGCACTTTAAGCCCAAATTTCCTATCTGAAAAGCAAATGAGAATTATATTATTGCAAAGGCCAGGTCATTGCAGCTGTGCTGCTAATTATGTTTATTAAGCCTTGTTACTCAAAATCTTATAACAAAGGCATTCAAATGTATCAATGAGTTAAATCAATATTAATCTCACTGAAAACAGACAAACATGGGGTTTACTTTGAGTCACCATATATGAAACATAGAATAGTCTGGACTGAAAATGACCTTTAAAGGCCACCCAGTACAAGCACCTTGCAACGAGTTGCATCAGACAAGGTTGCTCAGAGCCCTGTCAAACCTGACCCTCAATGTTCCCAGGGATGGGGCATCCACCACCTCTATGGGCAACCCATGCCAGTGCCCATCACCATCCTTATCATGAAATATTTCTTCCTTACATTTTATCTAAACCCATCCTCTTTCAGTTTAAAACCATTACTCCTTGCCCTGTATCAACAGGCCCTACTAAAATGTCTGTCCCCATTTGTTGGAACTCTGGAGGCTGAAAATTTCAGGCTTTCTGTGCTGAGGGGCACTGAGCCTCAGGCATGCACTACATTTGACCTGAGGCTGTGGAACAGGCTTCCAAAGTTGAGTGATAGCACTGGGGTTGTGGAGGTGTAGTTCGAATAGTATTGTGTGATTTCACAGGGTGAAAAACTTAGATTTGAGATTTTAATTTATAGTAATATATGGGGCAAGATGGAGGATTTAGGGCATTGTCTAAGTCCTTCTTCTTCACCACCTTCTTCCTTCTTCTTCATGGGTTTAGGTGGTTTTCTTTAATTGAGTGAAAAAGTCCACATTGTGGGCCTTACGTGGTCATTATTGGGTTGGAAATATAAATATATAGGTGTCACCTCGTTATTGGGGGATTGGCACTTAAATAACCTTGGAAAGAATTAGAGGTGCTCCATTTTACCTTTGTTTTCTAACTTGCTAGTTAGAGATCATGGTTTGTGGGACTGTAATATAGATAAGAAATAACACTGACTTTGAACACAAAACTGTGACTCCTGTGTATTAATTCCAACCTTGGGAGAAAAAGAAGCCAGTACCATCACACCCTTTAGCTACTGGAAAACCACAATGAGGTTATCCTGATTTCTGACCCCCCTCCAGAAGCCCCCCAGTACCTCGTTGTCCCACCCTGGCCAGCAGGCGCAGCAGGGGCAGGAGGGTGCCGTGGTCGAGGGGCTCTGTCCGGGCAGCCGTGGCCAGGGCCTGCAGCAAAGCCTCACTGCCCCCTTTGCTGACCACGTAGTGAATTCTCCGTCCAGTGCCTGGGGAAGAGAGGAGAGACTGCTCAGAGCATCCCCTCCCTGAGCCACAGCTGTCACAAACCCTCAGTCTGCAAGGAGCACTCAGAGCTTCCATGGCATTCAGACAATATTTGAGCGCTGTGAGTGCACGAGCATTTCCAGACCTGTCCATGAATCTCTGGTGTCCCCAGCCTGGAGACATGGGTGGTGGCTGTGTGGTGGAACTGTGGGCTCTGCTGCCTGTCACCACCACAGTTGTGGTCTCTCAAACCCACATGCTGCAGAAGTTTTTCACTGTGCACTGAAATGTGGCAGAGAGGAATAAGCAGAGACACCGGCAGGTTTCAAAACAGCAAAAGGCTCAGTGATCTTTTCTTAGATACTGGAAATTAAACAAGGAAGGAACTAAAGCTGCACTGGGCTTCTGCCAAATGAAAAGGAATCCTAGGGAAGCCTTGGGGACAGCTTTCAAATAAATGTAGGTCTCCAAAGAAATCACACTCTAACCCTGGGAGCCTTAGTGTGTTAACAAACACTGATCCAGGCTCTGTGGTTGGGGGATGCTGCTCATTCAGTTCCCAGAGGAGAGCAGGACTCCCTATTCTCCATGGGGGCCATCCTTTCACCCAGCTGAGGAGCAGGGCTGCAGGGCTCCAAAAGACAGGCCCAGATGGACAGGTGATGTCTCTGCAGTGGGGGACCCAGGAGGATCCAGCACTCACCAATGCAGCCCCCACAGCCTGGCAGCCTAGCTGGGTTGGGAATTGTTTAGCAGATGATATTTCTGTGGTGGAGCAGAAAGGAAAAGGAACTTTTTTTTTTTTTTTTTTTTTTTTTTTTTCAGTTCTTTTTCCAATACACTTATTTTTTTGTGCAGCTTTGAGCACATAGAGCGACATCCATTGCCTGCAGCCCCAAGGTAGAAGTGCCTTTTGGAGAGAGGCTGAACCCTCTGCATTAGAGGGTCCCTGGGCTCTGAAAAGTCAGGTTCCTTTCCCTGTCTCACAGACCACTCTCCAATGGCACTGGTGGACATTTCCAATGGTTGACTGCCAGGGATTATGAAATACTTTGCAACCCATGGGCATCTTCGAAACTAAAAATAAAAAATTGAAACTTTCTCTGAGTCTCTTTTTCTTTTCTTTAACACTTTGAATAAGCTCAGTTTTCCAAACACAGGGGTAAGGACTTCTTGTCTATAGGTAAAATTTATATTTTTTTCACCTTGCAAACACCTGGTCAAGTTTGAATGCAAGTATGACTTCCCTGACTTACTTGAGGACCCCCTTTCTGCCCTAGCCCACAGCCATTGCCCCAGATCTTTGCTTCCTTACCCAAAGACAGCAAGTCAGTGAGGACACTGAGAATGTTCAGGATGACATCCTTGTCACAGGAGCTCTGGAATGGAAACACACCAAATTGACAGATCAATTCAGAACATGACACTTTGTCCTGCACAGGGCTGCAGCTCATCATGAAGTGCAGAGGCACTGAGATCCTTGTTTGGATACTGAGCATTTTTGTGCCATCTGGACAGTGAATATGTGGAAACATATTGATGACACATTTTAAAAGCCTCTAACATATCATTCTACACAGTATTTAATACACAGTAGCATTTCTGTAGAACTTACATCTAAATTATAAACTAAATCTCTTTTCATTGGTTTGATATGGCTGCCCCAAAGTTGAAGAAATTCTGTATCACATAGAAATGAAAATGTGACGTGTTTTTCCATGAGAGCATCTCTTATTACTGGAGTTGAAGAACAATGTATTTAAATTATACTAATCCCATCTGCAAGAAAATTCTCCTCTCTTTGCAGCCACAACCACATGAAAACCTTGAATTTGAGAAGAAAAAATCCTAAGCTTATTTTTAAACTAATATAATTTAATTTTAAGACCAAGTTTCCACCACACTTTGACATGACACATTCTGCTTTAGAGTCACTTAAAATTTTGCATTAGAGGAAATAAGATAAAATGCACTTGAGGGGAAAGAAACACACGATATCTACCATCCATCTGTGCAATACACTAGACCCTTTCTTTAATCCTCCCCCAAACAGATTTCATTGCTGTGATTGAAGAATTAATCACCAGTCTGTATTGCAATTTGGGTGATTTGGGTTAAGACCTGGATGTCTTTATTTCTGAACAGATACAGCACCATAAAAAATTCTAATATTTTACAAAACTTGATTTTGAATAGCCTTGGTCCCAAAGAACCTTAGGATCACACAAACTATAACAGCATCATTTTATTTGCAATTAAATTATGACAAGAAGATAACATCTCACAAATATATGGTTCCTATATTTCTGAATGTTTAACTGCTTCAGAAACTTAATCTACCTTGTAACTTAAACTAACCTGGTATCTATTCTAGATATATGTGATCATTTTACCAGCCAAATTGATTCAACCATTCTCTGACATATTTAACATTAGGCAACTGTATATTTAAGACAAGGAGTCGAGAAGTAAAACCTGGCAAAAAGAAACTCTAGAAAGAATATTAGGGAAAATCTAATTCAGACCTGTAATAATGACTGTTAATGGAAATGGACCCTTTTTTCCCAATGGGTCCCTGAAAAAGTCGCAGCACAAGCTGACAAGGTGCTGAGGATTGTGTTGCTAATTAGGGAGCTGCAGTTCATACCTCCTCCTTTGTTTCAGCTGGGGAGGGTATGCATTGGGTGAGACTTGGGGATGAAACAGGCAATTGATCAGTCTGCAGTCAGAGCAGGTGACTGCCAGCCTGGAGAAACAGATTTCCACCCCAGTCACAGAAATCCTGTAGGATGCTTGGCAGCTCCCTGCAACCAAATCTCCTTCTGTATTGGCAAATTATACATGCCATTTTCTGCATGGAATCACTACATTAGTGCCAATGTTTCCTAGCTTCTGCATCCTAAACCTTGTGTGTATTCTTAGATTTCTCTCTTTTTTTGGTCATAATTATTAACAAAAACAAACTCCCAATCTCTGAAAAATAAGATTTCCCATCATACTGGTTATGGTCAATTACCAATGCTACCAACCATTCCCTGCTCAATATATTCACCAAGTGAGCCACAGGGACAAGAGGTGTCAGCAGGGGAATGAGAGAAAAGAGTAAGATGTGGTAAGGGAAGGGGAAGGAAGGAGAGAAGAAAAGCCAGGTGAGGCTGGAGCAAACAGGCAGAGGATCACTTCTGACATGGGGACTCAGTGGAGGAGGGTCTGTGAGCACTGATGGCTTTCTCAAGGCTCAACTTGCTTTTGGTCTTAGCTAAAATCCACAGGCAAAGTGCCTGTCTCATCCCCACCTCAGAGCTGGCCCATGCCCAGAGAGCGAGCCTGCTGTTTCTATTTGTTATTAATTCAGCAAGCAGAGATCTTAGCACTGAACAGAAAAGTTCAGCCCTTTTATGATCCATGTTGAAATCAAAAGGCTCGGTGTGACAGGATTCCTGCTCCTTTCAGAGCCAAGACAAACAGAATAAGTGGCTTTAATGAAATCCAGTGGCTGTTGTCACCAAGTATTGCCACCCTCACCTTAGAGCAGTCCAGATTTGTGCCACTGGCTCAAGGGACCACACAGAAAGGACAGTCTGCCACAGGGTCAGAGCAGTTCTGAGCAGCATTACTTTTGGGTGAGATATATAGTTTTAGCCCTATGTTAATCTTCCTAATTCATGTCTTTGTTCATTTCAGCTGGCTCAAGTCTCACAGACTAAACAAAGAACATTCAGAGCTCTCTTTCCAAGAGTTTCTTGGCATTTTTTAGCATAAGGACTTAATAGTCAGGGGCAGTTGTCAGGAGTGATGAACATCCATCAAATTTACTGACTCCAGGAAGACTTACTGTTCTCAACACCTTTTTAAATATCAGGGTTGCCTAAATCAGGCTGTCCTCTGGTTTTGTCTTGCTGCCTCTCAGTATCCCTTTCCTCTGTAGGTGGATGGATTACACATTAAGGTTTCAGTAATGAAGTCTTCATTGATTTATGCTCCTATTACACTGGGTTGTTTATTTTAACTGATTGGATTGTGGGTTCCTAAGCCATTAACACAAATAGTGATGACATAAGATATCCTCTGACTTTCCATGCACTTTATCCAGGGACTCGGGCAAACAAAGAACTTGAGGGAACATGAAAGATCGACCTTTAAAATGTGAAAATTAAAGCTGGGTGATATTGCCAAATATTTTACCTGAGTGTTTACTCTTGATATTTTAACACTAAAATTCTATGTTGGTGCCTCATTGCTCCCCTTTGTTCTGCACACTACTGAAGGAGTTGGATGAATCATGTGTTGGCTGAAACAGTGGATAAAACCCCAGTCCCATTACAAATTCTAACATATTTCCCACTAACTTTAGTGGCACCACTGAATAATACAGACTTCTGCAGAAGAGCACAGCTCTCATTTATAATAGCAAGACAACACAGAAAAAAAAAACCCCTAAAGTTGCTATTGTCTTGCTAGATGACAACTTGCCCCTAGAAAAGAAACAGCTCAGATTTTGACTAATTAGCTTCAGGTTCTCAAAGTCATCAAAGATATTTGGACATTGAAATCCATTAGAATCGATTGTTTAAATTAATACCCATAACAAACTCTTTGTGGATGAATTGCCAACATATTCATTCATAAAAAATATTCAGTAAATCTTTTTGAACAGTAAGTACAAATAAGAAAATCACAACTTGTGCCTGATCTAAAAAAGATGAATAGAGTAATTTCTTTAATGTAAATTTCTTACCCAGCTCTGGTAAAAATAAACACATTAGTTATTTTTATTGAAAGGGATGTTTGATGGTTTAAGAACAAACCATAACCAAAGAGGGGAGAAAAGGAAAATTCTTCTTGCTAAGTATTTTCTATTCCTGCCAGCACTTACAAATGTTAGATACAGCATCTACATGTGCACAGACTAATGAAGATGCATTTGTTGTATATGGGTGGAATAAGAGAAGAGAAAAGTTCCCAGAGGCTTAAGTTAGATTACCAAATCGCTGACCTCCTGCAGGATTTCACTAAAAGGATTTAAAGTTAGAGCTAAATTGTTACCTATTAACAACAGCCTATAGTTGTCTTTCACAGCTTGTGGCTGGACAAAGGTTAAAGTAGCAAAACCATCACTTTAAATATCAGGCATGGCTGTACTTTTTGGTCAGAGCCCCTCATCTCTCTTAGACTTACTCCAGCAAAGCATCCTGTCTTCCTCACCCAACCAGGAGTATCACAGGGCTGAGCTCAGATGCATTTAATCAGCTCCTGGCTGAGAGCTCCTCTCTGAGCTTTTTCTGGGAATTAATCCCTGAAACACTGGGGTTAGCTTGGCAGAAGCTCCTCAGAGATAAACAGCAGGAGGATGGAGAAAGCCAGGAATAAAAAAATACCCCAGCACATCGTCATTGATACGTTCCAGGCAGCAAGTGATTAATTGGTGACATTGGGCTTGGAGGACAAGAGCTCGATCCCAACATTTCTGACTGGCAGCTCGGATTATTTCACTGACCCACGACTGAGCAGGGAGCAGCTCCTGTCTCCTTGTTCTGCTCCTGGGAACATGCCAAGACAGCTGTTATTTACTCAAGACAAGATTATAAAATTGCTACTAAGCCACAGTAACAGGTAACCTCAGGGAAGTCTCTGGGGATGTTTTCCACAAGACTCAGAAACCCAACAGAGGGTTGGGACTTTTCGTGTCCTGCCTGAGGACAGCAGCCACCACTGCCATTCCCCTTCCAGCACTGCCTTCAAACAAAAACTCCCCATAAACTCAGTCTTTTGAGCTTTTGTGTCTTTTGCCCAAAGGCAAGTATTTCCCTCTATGAGACACACAATCTACTGAGAGAGTTTGTTGGGAGTCTAAGCATTAATGCTGAAAAAAGGAGGACGCCCAGAAAGAAATCAAAGAGCATTAATTTGTGCGGTGTGAGATTTACTAATAAATATTTTATTTGGGGGAAGAAATACAAAGCAGCCATTCCAATCACAAAAATAATGAATGCAAAATGAAAGAAGTCGCTCTTGCAAGACTACACATAACATGGTTTCTACCAATACATCTTTTTAAATTAATTGTTGAATTGTCTCACAAAACGGTGTGACCGCTTAGGAAAAATCTCCCAAACAACAAAACAAAATGGTCTAATTTTAAAGAAAAGGTACTGCTGCACTGAGCTAAAAAACTTCCAGACCTTAATGTTTGGGTCTTTTTTAGGGAGACTAAGGAATAGGATATCCAGTTCCAGGGTTTGTTTGTTTATTTGTTTGTTTGTTTGTTTTAAAATAGCCTGTTTCTAAATATGGAAGCGGGGTTTGACCTGTCCAAAATATACCCCCCTCTCTTCTCTTTCCCTTAATAAATTTGCTCACACAAATAGAAGTCAGCAGCCCAACTGCCTGTGTAATGAAACTTACATCTGCAAGTCAGATTTCTCACTCTCTGCACTTGAAGCCTATTGAAGAGAAATTCTGATGCAAAATTAATACTGGCTAAAATCAAGAGCAGGTTAGAGGCTGAGCAGCATTAGTCCTCACTGTCTCCTGATTCCTCTAGAAAATATTGGGTTCTAATTACCCTCTTAATGCTTAAATCAGAAAGTCCTCTGCCAGCAAGGTAGAGGTGCCTACCAGCCCAAACTGCTGGGCACAGCCACTCACCGCTGGCATTATGGATTTGCCAGCTGGATGTCTCCTTCCCACAGCTGATTATCCAGCCTTACAATAACTGTGAAAGCAGGTTTGGTGCCTTATGTTCCATGCTTTGTCAGAGTAAATTGCTTTTTCTAATTTAAGAGGCGCTAAAAATTCACATTTAAATAAGAGAGTAAAATACCCTGGAGAGTTTCTTGTCTGTGTGCTCCTATCCTCAGCCTCAATATTCAGCCAGGTAAGTGTGACTTCTTCTTGTTGGAAGGTCCACAGTATTTGTTGCATGGAGGTTTATGGAAGAAAAAAATCATTATTTCTGAGGGGGAAAAAAGGGTTCAGAGACCTCTGAAATACAAGCAGGCAACCACAGAATAAGGGATGATTTCAGTTGAAGTGATTATAGCCTGAATTTTGGCATAAGTGGAGCACCTTCTTAACAATACTACCATTATCCAGCTTTAGAAGAACCCCAAGAAATTATGGTCAACCTGCCCCTGCTCCCAAAATAACCATCCGAACATCCTCAGCCGCACCACAGGAGTCACCATTGTCTGTGGCAAACAGTACGTTCATTTCTTTGTTCAAATCTGGATTTCCTCATTTTAGGAGCCAGATAGGCCTGAGCAAGGCAGGAAACTCAGAGGAGACATGGAAGGAAAAGGGGCTATTTAAAGCCTCAGAGAGGAGGACCTTGCAGCTCTGGGAGTGTCCTAAGTGACCTCTTTAATCCTGGGAGAAAGGCGTCCGCAGCTGTGGGGGATCACGTAGCCCTCAAACTGTACCCGGGGCAGCCAAGGGGCCTCCAGGGACAGGACACGTGGCCCAGCAACTTCTTTCTCCTGCTCCCAAGCCTTGGAGACAAGTCCCTCTGGCTGGCCCTGGCCACCCCTGTGAGCCATGGCAAGCACCCCACTGAGCCAAGCGCCAGACATTTCTTTTCCTACTGATGCTTCACACCACACCAAGCCCAAAGCAGAAATTGTGGGGTTTATATCACAAAATATAGCAAAGGCTCATTAAAAATGTCCCTCCCTCTGGCCTGCTGCAATCAGGTGGGTGGCTTTTTTCATAGCTTGCAATGACCTGAAGGTCTGGGTTTTTTTCACCTTTGTTTGCACTTGGTTGTGATAACCTGCAGCATCTTTTTCAGTAACACATCAGATCACGGCTGGGTGTTATGATTTCAACCTCTCACAGTGGGTGGCAACTCATCCAGGTGAGCAGGAGTAGTGCCTCAAAGCAAACTTCCAGTATGCAAATGGACAGGGCTTCGCTCCTCTTCACTGAGCTTCACGACCTCTTCTCAAAGGATACACTCTGCAGGACTGAAGTACATCAAGGCAGAGATGGGAAAATTGCAAACTTACAACCTAATGTCTTCAAAACACTGAAGGCGTTGAGATGAAACAGCTTGGCTTAAGCTGATCTCTAGCCAAAATAACTTGGTGAATAACATGGTGAAAATCATCTGTGCCAAGGAATCTTACAAAATTTAATGCACTAACATAACACCTTGCATCAGAGGATCACGGACTTCTTCACAAATATTAGCTAACACCTGCCCAGTAGCATCCCTCATAAAGATCAGATTGCTTCTTATTTTCCTGGTGGGAAATATCACCTTGTGGTGGGAAATTCACTTAGTCAATACCTAAGAGGATAGCCGGCAGAGCCAGGATATTTATTATAACAAAATGAAGCAGAAACACTGCTTGCACAGAAGTACTGTGGCCCTCAATCACACATTTACTTCCATCTATTTGTGAGGAGTTCAAAATTTTCCTTCCCTGAGATCAGTCTTCTCGTCCCAACTTCCCAGAAGTAAGTGCAGCAGAAAAATATATCCCCTGCAAGGAATACTGATGGCAGATTGAGAGAAGAAAAAGCTACTCCACCAGTGGGTCCCAGAGCTATTTGAAAAGAGATTCATCCTTATGCCAAGGGACTACATTTAATTAATCCATACAAGAATTAGGAAGCACACAGACCATGACCTGATCTTTTTCTAAAGGATGTTTTACCTACCATGTCAAAAAGACTCAAAGGTGTTTCCCCTAAATTCAGAGCAAGGTTGTTCATCTCAGTGCCTCGTTATTAGTGTGTCCCTCCAATAAAATATATTCACACGCAGATATCTGCAGGAATTATGCCCTGACAGACTGCAATATCTTGGATACTGTTGGCAAAGTAAATCGGTTTTTTTCTCTCTTTCTTTTTTCACACCAAAGTTCTCTCAGTGTTCTCAAAGAAAAACTTGTCCTTGTGCAGAAGTTCCTCCTGCTACAAAGTTCCTTTGTGTCACTTGCTCCTCTCACTAATGCGCCTCTAATAGTGCAATTACTTTATTATGCAGAAACAGTGGTAAAACACATTATTATATAACCCTCAAATGCTTCTGTCAAATTGGAAGTGTTAAAAGAATGAGGAAACTTTGAGATAAATCAAAACACGTGATATTCTGCAAAAGGCTTTTAGACTTTCTTTTGAATATTTCTAATGTTCTTTCTGTAATTTCTACTGCAGATAAATTCTCCCAGGTTTTATCTCTTATTTCACAATAAGTTACCTATGACACCTAAAGATTTTGACTGGATTTAATGTTACATTATTCTCTTCTTTGCTCTTTTTAATCTATTTTTATTTTAATGCCGAGATAATCCTAGCATATGCCTTTCACACTCTCTTATTAAGTTTCTGTAAGGCATTAACCATTCTTGCACAATGAATTGTATATGCATGCCAGCACCTACTGTTTATTGCTATTTCTTGGATTTATTCCTATATTTTATATTACTTTTGCTGTTACTGAACTAATTTAAAATATTAATGTTTCATTCAAATGCCACTCTGTTACAGATATTTAACACAACTGCCACCCAAATTTAATAGGGAGGGATCTGTTTTCTCCATTCAGTTTTAGTTTTATTTTCCCCTACCAACGATGAAAAAGCAGCATGAAATGTGCTACTCTCTTTCTTTTTTGTGAGATTTGATGGCTGTCAAGCCAGAGAACGCTTTGTCTTTCAAAGATGAAGCACATTTGGGAATTGACAAATTTTTTACAAGCAATGGCATTTCTCAAAGTACAAATGAGTCTGGAGAATCTTGGAAAATTTCCAGATGTACTCACTTTTTAATGAAACCTCAGATTTTTTGAATGCTATAGCAAATGTGAGTATGTGCATGAGGAAATAAATAGCCATAATGAAATCCTTGCTGCTATCCTTGCCTTCTCTGGGATGTTCCTGCTTGGACCATACATGATAAAGCCCAAGACTCCCTGGGTCTAAATCTGCCCTGACACTTACCTGTGTTCAGTCCAGGCTTCTCTCTGTATTCCTGTGCCAACAATCCCACTTGCTGCACAGTATTCTGACACTGACTTGTACAGGCCAAAGATGAACATCACTATAAAGGCACACTGTGGTTTAGAAAAACCTCAGTCCTTTCTCTTGCCAAGACAAGTGTCCTTATGTGTCAATCTACCCCACTTCCAAAAGCGCCTTCCGGAACAGCCATGCAAATGCTTTTAATCAATCACATTTAACAACAATGATTGAGGAATGGACAGTGGAGACAAGCCACTTATAACTATTGTTAGTCACAGCTTATTTTCTTCAGAGATGCAACCTGAAAGTGAAAATGATGAACCTATTTTTGCCATCCAGTCTAAGTGAAAAATCAAGCAACAAACGAAACTCGGCATCCATAATGAATAGCAAACTGTGTTTTGAAATTCTAATGATTTAAAATAATATTACCAGTAATATAAAGCAGAACTTCTGTTTAACTGCATTGCTGAGACCCATCCATCTAGATTTAAACAGCAATCTCTCAACAGCAAAGCCCTCAGTTCTCTGAAAATGTTGCCAAGTTTTTAAGAGGCATGATAGGGGTATGTCATTTTCCATCCAAAAGGTAAACAAAGATTTTTATCTCCTTTATCTTCAGTCTACACCCCATGCAAGACACCCAACAGCAGCAAGCCCATGCCACCATGCCAAAACCAGGCATGTTTGGGGCTCTATTCCACCCTTGTTGCTTCATCCAGTAGCTCAGAAGCACTTGCAAACTAAGCGTTGGTCAGTCAAGCTAAAAGGCATTTTATTAGCTCCATGAATGAGCCCATGTCTGTGTTTGTGCTCCAGGAAAAGGGACAGGAGTTAGATTTAAAAATACCCAGCTCTACACATTCTGCTGGGATGCCTTGTGGAGTTCACCCAACCAAACCCCTTGGGCTGTCACTTCTGAGACTCTCTCACATGGGAATGGGCTGAACATGCAATGGCACTGTGGGCTGATCTCTCAGAGAAAGGTGAATTCTTCAGTGAATACCCAGTGGGAGATTTGATCTGTGTCAGAATTGACCTCTGATTCCTGCATTCATTGCAGGCAGGGAAAGATCATCAAAAAGTTGTTGTTGTTGTGTCCTGTTTTGTTTAAGCATGTTCCCAAGGAGACCTGTTGGTGTAGTAGTGCTCCACAGGCTTTGTAGGACATAGCAGGGGACTCTCTGTTAGGGAGATTTCCAACTATTTGATCACCCAGCCATGCAGACCTTTTTTGACAAACCCTCCAGAGTTTTCAGTCAGTGAGGTACTGCTGCTGCTGCGAGAGCTTTTGAAACAAGCTGTTAATAATCATGGTTTTCATCTCAAAGAGAAATCGCTTTAATGCATCTCTGCATCCAGCTGTCCCCTTGAAGTCCCTGTGCATCGTGGGGAGATCAAATGACCTTAGCCATATGGGAAGAGAAATTGTCAAAGAAAACAGAGCTAGGCACACATTTTTTTTCTCCTTTGTCACCCCCAGCTCTCTCTCCCACTAGCAGAACTTTAACACGGAGCCAGAGACTGTTCAAATTGGAGAAGATTGCCCCAAAGAGAAGGTCAGATAAACCAGGGCAATAATGCTGCTTTCCCCTAGCCTCTCCAGAAACTCTCTCCATATGGATGGTGCTGGTTTATTCCTGGAAGAATTGAGGGTTGAAAGAGGCTAGTTTGTTCCTCTGACTTCATCAGATCAGCATTTTAATCATAGGGAAAGGTCAGGTGGTCCATTCTGCCTCCTCCCCTCCTTTGAAGTGAGACAGGTGGGCATTCACCATGCCAAGCAAACTGCTTATGGGAGGGTATGTCAATCTTCTGCTTGCCAGGTTAATCCTGAATAAAATGGAGGGCTTTATCTTCATTGTAAATCTGCTGCTTTGGCCTTTCATCAGGAATCCCATAAAAACCACAGAAGATAGCAGAGGATAACAGGCACTGCACTGATTTCACCCAGGCTGCATGAGTGTCATCTGCTCAGAGAGTGAGTTGTTCCACCCTTTGATTTGGGAAATAAGGTGAGCTAAGATTCCCTTTGCCCTAACTTGACAGATGAACCTTATCTCCATCTACTGTCCAAATAAAGAAAGCAGAAGGCACAGACAATTGAATGAGTTTGATGGAGTTTGTAACAGTTTTGAAATAAAGCCCAGCACTCCTGCTTTATCCATCAATACAGCATCATTCCCTCCTTTGAAAGGAAAGGAATAGGTACCAGAGAGTGCACTAAGCTGATGGACCATGGGGAGAAGAGTCTGTCTCAGTTTACTACAGGGATCAAATTCCCATTAGGCCCAGTGGGAAAGCCTTTGCCTGTAAGTTACACCAAAAATTAATGTGCATAAAAGGCTTCTCAGAAGTTGATTGCAGTAAAACACAATGGTGTTTCCATGTCAGAAAAAAAAACCCCATATGTTTTGGTTTCAAAGCATCCCTTGTTGAAAGGCAGGGGAAAAAAAGCCAAGATTTCTTTGGTAGAGTAGTTATTTCTCCCGCAGGACTTCTGTGTCAGAATTACTCAATTTTCTAATAAGAATCATCATGAAAGCTTTGCAGTTCTCATTAATTCCACCTCAACCTACACCACCTTTTGAAAATAAGGCTGTGTTCTTCCACAAGAAGAGACCATGAGAAGAAAAACCCATCCTTGTTCTCTAAACCCTCAAAGGGAAGGAGATTTACCTTTGCCCATGTAATTTCTTATCAAGCAAATGTTATTCTATTAATCAATAGCTGGTCTAAAACATTAATTCTCTTTTTTGTACCTTAGTAGTGCCTGCAGGCAGAATCTCTACCATGTTATCTTTGTCCTCTCTAGAAGACATCTTACGAAGTCAATGACAAATTCTTGATTTCTGAGACCTTGATTTCTGTACGGTGTGGTTGGTCCCCACTCAGTAAAACAAAAGCCATAACAGCACAGAGATCAAGATATGAATGGGCTCTGTCTCTATCAGCCTCTGGAGAAGGATGACCAAGTTTCCCTTATTTTAAGAAATTATCTCCATTGCACTAGGCTTTTCTTCCCCAAACTGTACTAAGATAAATTGTTTTGCCTGTGTGAAAAGGAAAATATGTTATCCAGTTCTTAGAGATTTAAATCTCCACCTGAAGAATCCACCTAGATTGTGTTTAGGTCAACTTCTCATAAAATGAAACAATCAGGGAAATAAAGCCAGATTTTTAATAACAGAAAATGTCTACAAGTATTTTATTGATCTGGATTCATGTTCTTGCTTCTTAGCCATCTTAAATTAAACTGTATTTTCTGAAATAAACTGTCTCTTCTGAAGCAGCAGCCCAGTAATGCTCTCTGTGGCACACAAAGCTTGCAGGATTGCAGGCACCAGTGTGAACTGGGCTGGACAATGCAGCTGTGCAAGAACCTACCATACTGCTGACCCCTAACACTCACTGCTCACCTCCTGCAGCACACCTGGTTTTGTCCAGGGGAGAGGGGAGGCTGGCTGGTGAGCTACTGCTCCTGGTCTCCTTGGAGAAGGTTGTCACTCCCTCTCACAGAGTGCCTCACCGATTCCCAGGAGCATTCTGACCTCACAGTTCCCTGGGGACCGAAATCAGCCTCCTTTTCCCGGGAATAACAGCTCCCCATCCTTCCCTGCGGAGATTCCCGGCGCGCAGAGCGTCTCTGCCCTCGGGGCCATTGGGGCCTGCGGGCAAACAGGTGCAAATAGACTGTCCGTGAGACAAGCGCTTATTAAAAGAACGGGGGAAGGCAGGAGGGAATTATTTTCCACCCTGGTCTGGTGAGAACAGCAGAGTCACGGGACCGGAGTCTGGCAGGGCCCAGCGACACATGTGGGCACGTGGGGTGTGCGTGGATTTGGGATCCTCAGAGCCTGAGGGCCCCAGGTGTGCACACACCAACCCTGACACACACAGGGCAGGGACACCTCTGCCCAGGGTCACAACCTGTTCCATGAGGAGCTACTAGCAAGCACTGCTTTATTCTGCACTGCCACTGACTGCTTTTGGAGAAAGGAGGGGCTTTTACCTGCACTTCCAGAGGCTTCAATTCCCCCCAGATGTCATTGCAAGAGTAATGATGGCACAGCTTGTGTTATCTACCCTGGCACAAACAGGAGTGATCACACAGAGGCAGCGTGTCTATGATAACAACAACTCCAGGAGCAATTCCCAACCCTGCTATCCCAGACCAAGAAACACAAAAATCCCTCCTCATCTCCTAAACTCCCAGTTTGTGTATGAAATTATTTTCTTTCTGTTAACACACATCAGTAAGATCTCTGCTGATTCCAGTAGACACTGCTGGAGCCAACCATTATCAGCCCATATGTTTTTCAATACAAGCAACTTTTTGTGTGAGCTTTGCTGAACATAATATAATGAACTTTAATTCAAAATGCCCATGAACACATTTTCTACTACAGACAATTTTTCCTATTATAGATAAAATGAAGAAGACTGGACCAATGCATTGGACAGAAAAATGTGTCTAAGCCATCACAACAAATGCAGCATAATATACTGAAAATAAGATTATGCTACACAAAGAAATGCTAGCAAGACCTATTCAGGCAAATACCTCTCTGTATGAAAACATCTCTTCTTATATTTCAAAGAGGGAAATTATTGAAACCTGAGAAAAAGAGAGGGTGGAAATTTTCCATTGTTATAAAAATATTGATATAATGTATAAATACATCTGTAGGCATACAAAACAGCTAGGGAGGCTAGATAACTACCAATAATTATCCTCAACTTACAAATAGATAAACAGATGTTTTTAAATATATTTGCATACTGTATGTGAAGTACAAGTAGTTTAAACAAATCCATATACCTCCTTCCATAATGTGGTTTATTCTATTAATTTTTTTTTGTGTCTATAATGCAGTACCAATATGCACAATATTGAGTTGCATGACATGGCATAATGTGCTATTATATTACATCCAAATAGTCTGAGTTAAACAGCTTGGCCATAAGCATAAAGTCAGCCCCTCAACAGCTAAAAAGCACCAGTTTTAAAGCATTCCTGATATTTCATTTGGTCCCCTGGAGTAACTGCATTTTTTAATGTCCACATGACAACTTGTTTTATTTCACAAAACCTTTGCTTCAGGATGAGCAGTGCCTGTTGCCTGGAAAATCACCCCATGCAGCATTTTGTCCTCATCATTTAGCATGTGGTTCTGTGCATTATTTATTGTGCAGGATCCAAGCCCTGCACAAAAACAAATTATTAATTTGCTTCTCAATTTTATTTTTTTTTTACTCTGCTGTCAGCAGAACTTCAGGGCTTTTTTTTTTTCCCAGTGTTCATCACCTGGTTTCTCAAATACTGATGTGAGGCATGGTGGGATTATTTGCCATGTTACACATGATTAACTCAGAAGCAGAGGTTTATAATCCATTTTTCCAGACTGGCACCCAACTGATCCAGCAGCATGGCTATCCTGTCACGTTTGAATTGCTGAAGGAAGGGAGAAAGGGCTCTCCTCAGCCATTCATGACACAATCTCATTTGTGCTCAAAGCACAAACTATCCTAGACAAGGATGAGGGACAGCAGAAGATGAACAGAAGTTCACTTTCCTTGTCTGGCACAGAAAGTTCTGCTGAGGCTCAGACTGTGACACTTTTGTGCTCAGCTCAGCCATCACTGCTGCTGCTCTGATCAGTCTCTGGGTACATTTTGCACCCTGAGGTCCTGAATTCTCATTAATTCGGGCACAGAAAATTCTGGATAGCCCATCTGGAGGCATTTGCAGAGGAGCTGGCAGTGTACTCAGAGAAACAGCTGTGGCCAGCCCAAGGACAGAGAACCATTCTGGTCCCAGCTCAGTCGGTGGAAGGATTTCAGCAGAGTCCAAGACCTGTCACAGCTTCCTCTGAGGGTTTTTAGTGCTCTGTGCTGGTTCAGGGGAGTAACAAACCTCAATATTTATTCTGTGCCCTGGCAGGAATTTGGGATTAATGTTGCTTAGTAGTGCCCCATGGTGGTGAGCCTGGGGTTGTAGGGAAAAGCCCTGGGTTACCTTCAGGTTCTCCTTGGACAGGGACAAGATGATAGTGGAGGTGGGAAGGAAAAGCAACGACCCTGAAAGCTGAGGTGGGGACCTGCACTACCTCTGTAGGATTGTCTAAGGAAGATAATGCCTTTTTTTCAATGGTTAAAGCCAAAATCGGGCTCATGCAGCCCAAGTGGCATTGGAGTAGAGACATGAAAAAGTTGCACTCACTATTTCTACTTGAACGTTACAAGACAAGTGTTTCCCTGTCCTAACTGCACTTCTGCTGTTCCAACGCTGAAACAGTTTTTATAAGGAATAGCAGGAATAAGACCACTGCTGCTCAATTTAAGTACAACAATCTCAGTAAAACTCAGTTAATGAACCACATAAAAATGGCCATCTGGTTTTGAGTTGATTTTTGTTCCCTCTAAGGTTATTTCACTAAACCTGGTCTGCCAGGCTGCCTCCCAACAACACAGTTCCAAACTTTGAGCTCCTCCAACCCCAACCCAAATGAGTGGCCACCTGAGCAGTTCCTGGGATTTTTTCCATCTATTTCTCCGAAAGTCGGGAATCTCAGCAACTCTGCTGACAAAGTGCAAGGATGCAAAGGAGACAAAAGCATTTTGCAGAATGCACTTCTATTCATTGTCACTGGAGCAGCACAGATACCTTCCCACTTGTCCTTAGGATAACAATAGCTCTGCCTTGTCAGCCAGCCAGCAGGACAGCTTGGAAGGGGCAGCACAAAGAGCTGAGAGCTTCAAGTTATCAAACAGCAGATCCTGTGTCTGTTCTGCTGGACACTGCAGCCACTCACAGATAAATCCCTCTGCAAAAGCAACATCCGCCACCGATACGTAAGATTTGCATCTTTTCCCTGTCAAACCGTAGCATTTGGGGACCTGTGAAGTCCAACACAGCAAGACACAGTTTGAGCCAAAGATCTGCCAACGGCCCCAGGGGCTGCCAGCTTTGCAGAATATGTGAACGGGGGCTGTGGCTTGGGGAAACATGTGAAAATCACACTGAGAGCCAACAGGAAATCTGGGACTCCTCAGGCAACACGATGTATCCTGCCATGGAATAAGATGTTCTCAGGGGTAACCAAGGCATGGGCAGTGAGGAGGAGAGCAGGGAGAATGAAAGAGAAGTATCAAAATGCTTCTTATTTGTCTAAATGGTGGGGTGAGACAAAGGCCAGAGCAATGAGGAGGAGAAACTAAAATACTCTAGTCCCAAGGGATTCAGTAGTCAGGGTCACAAGGCAAGATGTTGGCTCCAGTTTTCAACTGCTCTTCTTAGCAAGTACCAGCTGTTTTTAACTAACACCCAGATACCTCCTCCTGGCATTAAAATAACCAAGAGATCTAATCCCAAACCTCTTGGGATTTTGCATTGAGGAGGCTGCCCATAAAATGGCATGTCAGACCTTTTTGCCCGGTCAAAAACCATACATGGGGAGGCTGTTTAATTCTGCCATGCTGTGGCCAGGGATCAGGGTGAGAGTGGCAACGAGCCCAGCCTTGATTGAGGGTCTGCATTGTCCATGTATGGAAGACAGAGTGGGGCTGGGTTGGGGCTGAGGAGCTCAATGTCATGCAGTGAGAGATGGGAACAGAAGCAGGTAACACTATCCAGACCAGAGGGATGGGAGGTGACAATTGTAGGATCACACTGGAGAGGGAGAGTCAAGAAGAGAGAGCAAAGAAGATGTTAGCAGGGTTAGAAAGAAAATGAGAAATGACAGTAAAATCCTCAGAGCTTGGCTCTGCCATACTGACACAAAACCTGTGAGACGGGGAGAGGGTTTTCTTCAATCTGAATTTCACATTTTTAAAGCTGAACATTGTAAGCAGTGAAGCACTTTTTACCTAGAGATCTGAAATGTCACGTCTTCCCTGCAGTGACATTTTGGTGACAAAATGCAGCTGCGCTTTGAAAGGAGTTTTTGCTATTCACCTTGTCACTTTGCAGAACATCCGTAGCACGTTGCACTTCCAGGGGTTTGAGCTGTCTTTGGAGGATCACGCCCCTTCATAGCACTGGGAATGGTTTTGAAGAACTCAAAAAATGTGTTTCTTTCCGTGACTAGAGCAGTTGCTCAGTTACAAAGTGCACAGTGTTCTGGATTTGTTCTGCTTGATACTGCCCTTACCCAGGCCAGGCTGTGAGTCTAGCAGTGAAAGTGTCTATGCCATGAGGAGATGGGGGAGATCCCTCCCTCAGCAGAAGGTGACAGACCCTATCTCAAGTCTGGACATTCCTCCAACTGGGAATGAAAATCTGTGCCAGTGCTTGGAAGGGAAGTGGAAATTTAGCCCTGTGTGAGTAACTGATGGAGAAAGATGTTTTTATTCTGAGTTTATAAAGACTGGCTAAATGTTCCCTCATTCTTCACCTGAAAGCTTTCTGCATTCAAAGCAATATTATGTGCTAACAGAAATGGAAAATACCCAGTAATACCCTGCAGAATAGCCTGCTGTAAGCAGCAGATATGTTCTTCATGCCCAATAAAAGAATATGAACCAGCACTGACAATCCAGCAGGTCACAAAAACAAAGCAACCATGTTCTGGACAGCTGTTGCAGAAAATAACAAAGTGTGAAGAAATGTTATCAGCAAAGGCAAACATTAACCAAAGTTATTATTTCCCAGGCCAATACTTTCCAACTGTGTCAAATAAAGGTCTTTTTTTATCACCTGATTTTTTTAGCAGAGATGGGTGATATAACCAGTATAACAAAGTTATGCTGGTAATTTTTTGGCTGAAGGCAAGAGGAAGAAGTGAATCACGACATTTAATTGTCATCAATCCCTTACTTCCTGCCCTTCAGCACTGAAGCCTCTGCATCAAATTGTAGATATTACAAGAAAGATTTTTGATGTCCTCCAAGTGATTATAGAATTTTTGGATATAAAGGTCTTGTACCAAGGTGGGATTTTGTAACGCTGTGCTACCTTGTGGTTTTATCAATATCATGCCTGCAGTGCTCCTAACCATTTCTAGTTTAGACCTCCATGTAGCTTTGTCAATGAACTGCATATGTGATTTTAAACTATAGGTTCCAATTTAGATCTGGGTCTTGTCCAATTCTGTTCCCAGATTATGCAGAGAACACCAGGACTGTTGTTAGAGAGCATAAGAAAAAACAGATGTGCACTCAGCACACAATTACCCAAAGAAATAGAGAGAGGACTATAGCCTGGATACAGCACCAACATGATCGACTACAAAATATGAATTAAAGAAGCTGTAACAACAGAGGGCAAACAAGTTACACTGTCAAAACATAAAAGGACAGCAGGATAATTTTTTTCAGCATGCCAGTTTACCTGTAGAACTCACTGACACAAGGGGCTACAGAGGGCAAATCAGTATTTGATATGAGAAGTAAAAGTTGTTGACAGTTACATAAGCTTGGATAAATATGTCAAGGTTGATCAGCCCCCACAACTGTAGTTTCAAAGCCAATTGCTATCATCAGGTTTTATAACCTCCTCTGCACGCTTGTAGCTGGTCACAGAGACCTCTTGAGACACAGGGCTGGGACACAAGAATCCTTGGGCTGGCCCAGGTGGGTCAGTCTGTTTTGCACACCCTCTCCCCTGTTTTCTGTGTCTGCAATGTGTGAGGCTTGGATGGCATGTGTAGCAGTCAGAGGATGCTGCTGCTTCAGATGTGGAACTCCTGTCCCCACAGGGCTCTGGCCCACATCAGCACAGCTGGACACAAGGGCTCAGGGCACCTGAGAAGTGCACACAAGTGGCATTTTACCATGACTGTCTAAAAGCTGCTTTATATGCAACTAGATTGTCTTGGCAAAGCAGTTTCCACCCACCCCTCATGACAAAACGAGGCTGATAAAAGCACAGGTTCCCTCCCAAAACAGGCTCCCTATTTCATAGGATAGCTCATGCCACAGCCTGGGCATCTTCTCCTGCCATCCCTGCAGTGGGAAAACAGAGCCAGAGATGCCTCTCCTTCATCCCATGGCCAAGCTTGTCTGTCAAGTATGATCGTGGACTGGGACATTTTCCTTTGGTCCTCAGGACCATTCACTGAGCACACCCAACACCAGCACCTCACCGATCTCAAGGGTTTTTGTTACTTCCTTGGAGTGCTCGAGGGTCCTGGGCAGACAATTTGACAGGGAAGAACTTGCTCCTCACAGGCAGATCTGTTTACTCGTGCCCCTCAGCCCTCGGACACACTGAGCTCAGACTGACAGCGCTGTCAGGTCCCATTCATTTCACAGCAGCCCATGCCTCACACCTCCCTGCTCCCCTGCTGAACACAGCCAGACCTCGGGAGCGGAGCCTCTGCCCTCACACGGGGCCCAGAGATTGATGCATAGCAGTAATCACCAGCACTCATCACTGAGCAGTGAAACTTCAATTCATAAAGGCTCTTCAGGGTGGGAGGTGCAGGTCAGGCTGCTGCACACTGATGCTTTTAGAGCCAAGCCAGCCAGGAGCTCGTACCAACAGCCTCAGCCCAACAGGTCACTGATGGGGAGTTAGAGAGGAAAACAAGCCCAAGCGCCTCTCTTGTTAGTCCAAGCTGTTCTTACCTGGAGGGTGGAGAGAAGGACTTGCAAGCCACTGGCTTCTTGTTCTGCCATGCTGCTCCCCACTCACACTCCCTCCTTGTAGCAGCAGACACAAAGCAGCTCGAAAGCCAAGCTGCCAACTTGCCTTGCTGCTGCCCCTGCGTCGTTTAAGAAACGAAGAACTAAACACAGATCCCCAAACACACGCACACTGCTACCACCAATAATCACAGCAATGCAACTCTAGACCTCAGCAGGAGAGATAAATGTACCCCCTCCCTCCCAGCTCTCCCACTGTGACGAGAAGATTAATTCCTATATAAAGAATCCCGGGGATTAAGTAAAGTGCCCAGGAAAGGTCTGGGTGCTTGATGTGCGGTAGGGGGAGTGTGGGGAGGGTGGCAATAGCAACAAGAAAGCAGAAGAGCTACAAACCTCAAAGAAAGCCAGGGAGAAGGGAGGGAGCAGCGCTGGCTGCCTGACAGGCATTCCCAGCTGACCTGCTGATCCGTTCCAGACCCTGCGTGGACTCGTCTCCGTTTGACTCCGTTCCAGTGAAACCCGAGACACGGAGAAGGCAAAGCGAGCGGGAGAGATGCCCTCGGTCTTAACGAGCGCTGACAACGAACGGAAGATACACCCGGCATGAGGGACAGGTGGAGCAAGGCTCGGGAGGGTTTTTGGCTTCCAAGCCCGATGATTGTCCCAAGTGGCAGCTGCTGTGGCCACAGGCAGTGCCCTGCGGGGCAGGGAGTGACCGCAGAGGGGCAGAGAGTGACCACAGAGGGGCATCTCGTGGCTGCACAGGGAGGAAAGCCACCTCTTCAAGGTGTGGCCTGGGGGAGAGTTCGGTCCAAGGGCCCCCACAGTGACCCACACGCACCTATAGCTGTCTATGGCACAGCAACTCGGAGCCTGCTTCACTCCCTGGTGCACAAGACACGCTGTAGTACAGTTGTAGTTGTAGCTTGAATTCCTAGGAGGGCACGGAGTCCACTTTTAGCTCCAGCCAAGTGATATCAAAGGGCTCGGTAAACAAGAAGGAGCAGATAAAGAAGCTGAGCAGAGGGTTAGATGAGGATTTTCCAGCAAAATATTTTCAATGTGAAAAGGTCAGTTAGTCCCACAACAGGTATTTTTTTCAGCTTTCCCAACACCAGAATGGCATTTTTAGTCCTGAGAGACATCACTCCAGGATGGTTAGAAGGCTGTCAGTGGAGCTAATTACTGGATATGAAGAAGACAAAGGTTAACTTTTGTTTTTCCATTTTGGGAACACTAATTTCAGACTTTTACCTCTAGAATAACCTTATTCTGATGTGGTTCTTTTTAGTTTGTTCCTTTTGAAAGAAATAACTGAGGATTTTTGGAGCAGTAACAGAAACCTGGGTCTCTGGGCACAAGGCAGATGCTTACAGAACTCAGTGGCACACAGCAACATACCAGACACTCAATGTGCACACACTTTCCTTTGCTGATGTCAGTATAAAACCCTAATCTTCTAAGAAGCAGTCAAATGAAGAATAAAACGCTCCAAGTCTTGGCCAAGGACTATTTTCACATGATGAATCTTCATTGATAAGTGCTTTATGCAAATGGTAAGACTAATCCTCCCTAGCTCATCCCAGCAATGTGTGAACAAATGGCACAAGCATGACATTCCTCAGTTTCTGTGTGTGCCAGCAGGGTACCAGGATGTCACTACCAGGTTATAAAATAAAACAGATTAAAATGCCTTTGTCATAACTGTGGAGACACATCAGTCCCTTCAGAGAGAATGCTGTGAAGACCATTCATTGATGGACAAGACACTCTACAGAGAGCTAGGAAGAATAAGACAAGAAATTTCCTTTCCTATGAAAATCCAGGTTTAAACATTTTAATTTTCTTAAAAATATGTTTTATTTAAATTCAAAAAATTAATCTCTCGTGCTTCATGAAATACCGTACTTTAGATATAGAGCTGGTTCAGCCATTAGAACACTGAATTTTTGGCCAATTTGGGTAAGCTTCTGGTAGTTTCCCACAGAAATCATTCCTGCATCCTCCCACTACCAAAACTTTGCCACACAAACCCAGTACAGCTTTGGGGGTTCTTTCCCATCTGCAGGATTCAATAAAACCTGATAAGAGGCCACAAATAAGTGGGGGGAGAGAACTAAGGCAATTCAGGCAATGTCCCTCCATGTGGGGGCGGGGGGAGGGGGGGGGAAGGTGAGTACCTCGTTTGTGAGCAGTGCCAACACATATCTCTTCTGCAAATTATTACAGTGACATGAAACTACTTCAGAGCTAATTAGAAGCTGTTTAAAGAAGCTCTTCCCCACTGTCGCTTCGTTCTCTTTCTTGTGACAATTGCACCTGTCAGCAGAGCTGTGTGGAGCGATTAATTCCTGCTGTGTGGATTTTCAGAAGGCAGAGAGAGCTGATGGATGTAAGCAGTGAGTGGCTGCAGGCAGCCTGGACACCCTGATCCCCCACCAAAAACACAACTTTGGCCTCTGTTATAGGATTCTATAACCGATTCTCTAACTCAGTGGTTCTTTCTCTGTGTGTGAGCTTTAGAAATAATTGCATACATTTCACTGCAAATACACCAACCCAAGAGGAAAGGGACACCAACATCAAAGCTTGGGGGTGGGGGAAAATCTCCTATGTTCCTTAAAATTTGGGGGTATTTAGCTTGGTTGTACTGAGAGAGTAAAAGAAAATATTGTATGCAGAAACCTCTGGAGCTTACATTTGATTAAAAAAAAAAAAAAAGAGACAATTGAAAAAGTGATTAAAGAATAAAATGCTCATGAAAGACCCCAGCAGTGACAGTGATGTTTACATTGATGTATAGTGTA
>VXBB01014215.1:1151433-1201234 GCA_013399915.1 Illadopsis cleaveri | reverse complement strand
GCAGTGACAGTGATGTTTACATTGATGTATAGTGTAAAACAGCAAAACCCCTTTGAAACCAAATTTTAACCTATAAATCATGGAGACTTCTAATTATTCACCATTCCCAAGCCATTTCCTCCAGAATTTGTTGAATTTCCAACGTTGTTGCTTTCTAAGAATAGGAGGTCCCCCACCTCAACACACAAAGGCCGAATGAATTAGGAAACCTACACAGAGCTAAATGCCAGAATTAAAGCATTCAGGTTCTCCCATTCATATTAAGTTGCAAACTCAGTTTGAAGATTAGCTTGTTAGTTTTTATTGATGGCGTTGTTGTTTCCCCTGTGCCCTCAGGATTATGTGATCTTTAAACAAAATGAAAATTAAACTCCTATCTCCAGCTTCCTGCTAGTGCCAGTGTTCTTGTGGGGAGGACAGAGGGGATTAGAAACACAAAGGCAGGACCTCTGAGCTCTCTGCAGGTGCTGCACACGCTCAGACCAGTAATTTCCTTTCCTTGTGCTCCAGGGCTCAGACACACAAACAAGCTAGAGATGTCATCTGATCTCCTGTAAATATGTGTACATACATTTAGCCCCTAGCAAAGGAAAGGTAATTCAGGATCGTTTTACCTACATTAAAAGAGCACTCAGTCCAATTATTTCACATTTTATGAGCATATGCAGAAACCATTACCATGGATCAGCTGACATTAAGTAATACATTAAGCACAGAAACTTGTTCCTGTGACTACACTGATGTTTTCCCTACCTGTGAAAGCTTGAAATTTTCCTCATGGAGATGGGAACCTACAGCTATAAAATTGGTAAGCCTTCATCCAGAAACTTTTTTTTTTTTTTTCAGACAGAGCATTGCAATAGAGTAATATAAGGTCAGAAATCTTCCTGAGTGAAATAATCTGAAAACTGATGAGAGGAAGATGGAAGTCCTCTGCCAGGTATCTGCAACCATAGTGTTATTAGTTTGATATTAATTAAAAGTAGAAAAACCATACAAAGAGATATAACATATTTAAACCACATTTTACTCTGTTATTATCACTTTTCTGTCACCTCCAAAACAGAATACATGCTTATCCATCCGAACCCTACAGAATCACATTTGAAAGTAATTTACAGGCTAAATCAAAATTAGCCTAAAGAAGTCTTAAACACTACAAAAGCAGCACCAGAATCAATACCAGCAGAATAAAGTGACCAGCCAAAGCCAAGCTTCACATTTCCTCTCCAGAGTCTGTACCAAGGAACGGCAGAACTCATTCATTTTTTTTGACATTAGCATTAAATGAAGTCCAAATACCGAAATCAGCTTGGAAACCTGTGATTAACCTGAGGATATTTTCCTCCTCATTCTCAAAATATTGACACCACTTTTGTACTCACATTGCACAGCTGATTTCTAATAGGATTATTTCAGTTTTTAAACCAGGGAGATAGATAAGAGAATGGCCACATTCTATTAAAAATGGGAAGGAAAAAATCTAATTGGATAAATTATTCATTCTGAAGCCAGCCTGAATTTTATGAAATGCAATGAAATATCACTGTGTAAAATACCCAGTTAACTGTCCATATTTCATTTATATTAAATAGAGGATAGACTTCCCCTGTCAAAATTATGTGTAGCCAAGAAATATATATATTTTAATAAAGGGATATTGCTTTTTCTATTTGGATGCTTTTCTCTCTAACAAACCCTTCATTTTCATTCTCTTTCATTTAAGCACAATGTTTATCGTAAGTGATTGCCAAAATAAATTTAATATATTTGAATGGAGAGGACTGATGATGTTCCATTTGTGACTGACTAGGCAGAGGTTCACCCCTCTGAATAATGTAATCTTGCTGCACCCTCTGGAAATAATTTACTCTTCTACACAAGAGAAAGGGTTAAAATTGAAGTGAAAACACAAGTCATGACAGTGAAATTGATTTTCAGATTCTGCTGGAAGTGACTCAAGGCTCCTGTAGCCACTGGATATGAAGATAACATCTTCTGGGTCAAAACCAGACCACTGGAAACTGCTGGAGTTACTGGTTTAATGGGAGGCTGGGACTGTGCAGAGCACCAAGGGCAGAGAGGGGAACAGGCAGCCTTAGTCAGAGCTTTGTTTCTCTGGGAACATCCCCATCCAACCTGCCTTTCATTTTGTCACTGCCCAGTGGCATGGCCTGGGGAGGGGGTTTTGACAAGGGCCCTTAAGGGTAGGACAACAGGTAATGTCTTTAAACTGAAAAAGGGTGGGGTTAGGCTGGATATAAGGATGAAATTCTTCCCTGTGAGGGTGCTGAGACACTGGCACAGTCTGCCAGAGCAGCTGTGGCTGCCCCATTTCTGGAAGTGTTCAAGGCCAGGTCAGACAGAACTTGGAGCAACCTGCTCTAGTGGAAGGTGTCCCTGCCCATGGCAGGGGGTGGGATGGGACGACCTTCAGGGTCCCTTGCAATTCTATGATTTTATGACTCGATGAAAAGCCTGTCGTATCTCAAACTCACGTGCACAACTCACCTTGAGACAGGTGTATTCAGTCACTTGACTGTTGTGAGATGCTCCCATTTTTCCCTACGGAACCTCTTGCTGTGTCCTTCAATGCCTCAGATACAGCATAGAAAATAGCTGCCCTTTTCCTGAATGCTGCAAGTGTGCTCCAGTCAGAGCTACCCAGGGAGCTACTGACTGCACCCAGTGCCCTGGCAGAGGAGACACCTGTGAGCCTGTGAGACTGAGGCAGGCACAGCCCTTGCTGGGCTGCTGCTCTTCTGGCTGCTGATAGAGCCCTCAGAGAATGAGGCTGTCAGTCCCACCCCTGGCCAAAAAAACCCATAATGACACCCCCATGTTGAATGATAACAGTAAACATAAGAAGCAAAAGAGGAAGATGAAATTATAGAAAAATACTGAAATTAAGAGCATGGATGCTGTAATCCTCTTTGGCAGGCCCCTGGGCAGCAGTACAAGGCAAAGATCTCTTTACCCTGATGCTCAGAAATCCTAACCCTAATCATAAAATTAACTCTAACCCTAACTCTAATCCCCTAAACCTAACCCCAAATGCTAACTCCAAACCCTAACCCTAACCCTTAACCCTAATCCTAAACCCTAAAACCTAAACTCTAACCCTAACTCTAACCATAACCCTAATATCTTTTCCCACAGACATAACTATATCAAACTTTTCTATTGCTTATAAAAAGAAAACCCTTTTTTCCTACCTTGACAGCCTTTCTTTGTCTCTTGTGTCATCATTGTTTTTCTGCTAAAAATGTCTCTGTTCTAATTTAGAAGTACCCGGCAAAAACTGAACACAGACACATGCAAGAAGAGGAAGATTCTGGTTTGTTGAATGTTTAAGGAAGTGGAATTTACATCAGCCAGATGCAGCAGTAGACAAAGCTCTCCAATTAGCAGAACAAATTGTGTTATATCTGTCTTTTCTGTTTGTCTCACATTTAGCATCTTTGACACACATCGTATGCAAAGGTGCCAGAAAAAGAGGTGGCTTTGAAAGGGTAATAAACAAAGAAAAAAGAGAGAATTCAACCCAAATAAGCAATCCCATGCTACAGTTTAATGAGCCCTGCAAATGAAGTAGAACATGGAAAGTTGGCCCAGTTTAGGTGAAACCGTATTGGGACTTAGAAAATTAACTCCAAAAGGGGCTCCCCACCACAGTTTTTGTTCTCCTTGTTTCGCTTTGAGATGTGATGAATATCAGTCATCTGTCTCATGAGGAAGCAATGACAAAAACAGTGATGATGGGAGAATCCCTACCCTGTTCCCCCTGGGTCCATCAAAACTGGCTAAATCTGGAGCTGAACTCTCCAAATCTGGAGGAGTCACAGTACACACACTGAGATTTGGCTAAGACTGAATTTGAAAAATGGTTTGTGACCTAATAAATTTATCAGTGCTGTGGAGGCCTTGGAAGGAGCTGTCATCATGAGAAACACAGTTGGAACTGAGGATGGCCCATTATTTGCAATACTTCATCATTAAAACCCATCTCCGTCCTGAATGATGAACAGTTCTCTGTAGGAATACAGAACACAGCAAAATTTAAAATGCAGGGAGATTTATACTGTGGGGAACTAAGTCATCTCAGAGACAGAGAAGCTGTAAGACTAAGGGACAGCATTTGTCTACATTTTGCTTTGACTGATTGAAAGCAGGCAGGGTTCCCGGAGACTTGGCTCTGGAAGCACCCAAGAGGATCTCTTAGGAGATTAGGTCCTTCTAACTTTCCTCAGAAATACGTATTTACACTCTCAGCCCTTTGGATGTGCAGAGCAGTGGCTTTTTGCAAACACTCCAGGAAGGAAGAGGTTCAGAAAAGCTGGCCCAGTTTCCCACATCCATGAATCCAGTGAAAACACACACTACTACAGGCCATATTATGCCCACAGATCCTATCTCTGGTTCCAGCTTCTGCTTCCTCTCCCCATCCTAGAGAATTTTTCCCTGCTCTGCTTCCCTGGAGGAACCCCTGCAGACCTGCTGAAGAAGATGGTTTGGTACAATTTCAGAAGAGTCTTCTTGTCAAAGTGCAGACCCTGTGGAAATCATCCTGGGCAAAAGGATATTTCTGGAAGCAATAGAGTTACTGAAGCTAGGCTTCTTATTGAATGCAGTTTCACAGCTGACCAGCTGTGGCTGAGAGCACAGGCTTTCCAACTGAAGTGCTTGGGGCAATCTTTTCCACACCTTCCTGGTCCACAGAGCCTCCAGAGTGTCCTAGAAAAGCCTTTCCCTCACCAGTGGTACATCACACATGTCTCACTTATACCCAGACATCTATTTTTCCTAAAATCCTAGGAACTACATGATCTCTGGGATTTCTGCTTCTCTGTAAAACTCATTTTGAAAAAGGCCAATGAGCTTGTAATTTTTAGGGCAAGGGAATAAAAGAAAGAGAAATCAGAAAGAGAAGGATTTTCTCAGCCAAGTTTCCAAGTGAAACTAAATTAAAGGACAGCTCATAGAATAATAATCGTTTGGTGCCATTTTCACATAATCTCTGAACACATCAATGATGTGACCCACCAGTGCTGGTATGTCCAAGGCCCCTCCTGCTCACACCTATGGTGGTTGCCATGAACATGACACAATTGCTAACAAACCCCAGGCTGCTCCTCTTGTTCAAGCTGTGGCAGCTCATCCTTTTAGCTGTGGATGTGCCCAGTACATTCCCTGGTGTGCCTATCAGTAGCTCTTGACACGTGCAAGATGCAGCAAATATTAATCCATCAAGCCTCACAACCCCATCTTGGGGAGTGAGACAATTTTTTCCAGCTTGCACTTTGCAAAGCCAAGGAAGAGTCTCTCAAGGACACATCCAGCACCGTGGCAGAGGCTGGGGGACAGTAGAGGTCACATTGCCCCCAGTGCCACCATAAAAAGCAGTAATATCTGGGATGGAAGCGAAAAAATGTTGTCATCTATTCAGCTGTTGCATTTTTCTCCCAAAAGTCGAAGAGGCTGTGGCCAGGTGCACATTTGTCTCTGTTTCAAAGCAGGAAGAGCTTATCACTGATGCCTGAGCATTCATTTGAACATCTGCACCCTTTTGTCCTTTGGGCAGCATTTGGCGAGCCCTTGGTTTGTCCCAGCAAGCTTCTGTGTGCATCTGCCTTGTTCTGGAGACAGGCTCAGGGAAATCATGAGGGTTTTGACTCATTTCTAATGAAAACTTGCCTCAGAGACCAGCTTCAATTAAGAGTGGCCACAAAGGTTCATACCTCCATCTTTCTCAACACAACATGGAGCCAAGTGTTGATTATTCCAGGACGTGTCCCTGCAGGCTGCTGGTGGGACAGTGCTGGCATTGATACAGACTTGGGCTCCCAGGTGGAAGTCAAAACCTTGTGAATTCAGGCTTATCCTGGTGGAAGTGGGGAAACAAACACAGAGCCAGGGAGAACCACAGGACACAAGCTGCCTCGCAACTTCATTATCATAAGTGTTTCTTGTTCAGCTCATTATGTGAATCCAGTTCTCCATGCATTTCCTCCAAAATTCGTTAGGGGAGGGGAGCCCTGTGGCTTGATGTATCCACTTCACCTCCCTCCTCCAACCGAAAACTCGTCAATCACCGCTGTCTCTTTTTCAGTAAAACCTTCATTTCATTAAAATTTAATTATTGGTTTAATTAAAATAGGCAAGCAGCAGTGTGAGATGTGTATGGGTTTTTATGGCTGAAGGAGATTGTAAAGTCCTCATTCATTTCCCAAATGAGCTTCCTCTAAAAATTGGGCTGCCTTTTTATAGGCCAATTCTCAATGCTGCTTTCAAATGGATCCCACAGCCATTCATATAGATTAATTCGGGCAGTGAATCAGATCCTGCTTATTGGCTGTCTTTCAGAACACACTGATGATGCTCCAGGAGCCCTGTGGTAGAGGACTGGGAGCCCATGGGTCTCTCCAAATGATTAATTAATCCTCATACGGGAATTTTTTCAGTTCCGTCTTAATTTATTCACGTCGCAAAACAAATTTAGTCTTGGTGAAATGGGCCAGATTGACAAGCCTTGTGTGACTGACAACTGCTCTGCTATTCCCACAGGAAGTGTGACATGGGGAAGGTTCTCCTGTACTGGTGAAACTTGTGCTGTAACACAGGAGACAACAATTATCTTCTTTTTTTTTTATAAAATACAAAAATACAGTGCTCCTTGTCTCTTCTCTCAATGGCTTCTCCGTCCCCTCATCCAGCATCTGGGGAACACATGTCTGTACACAGTGAGAAATCAATACAAAGCAGAGAACACACAAAAAACTGGCCTGGGTCTCTATACAAGGAGGTTTCCAGCTGTCCCATGGAAAAAGTGGACAGTGACACACTGGAGCGTGTGGAGTGTATTTCTAGGGGAAGAAACAGCACCACACAAGTACTAGCAATGAGACATTCCATGGCTTCCCTGAGAACCAAGTCCATGAGCTGCTAATGATTTTCAAGTAATAAAAGTGGTTTTCACCTCACAATAGAGATGTGAATCTTTAGACTCTCTCGAATCCCCAAACCATCTGGTATTTGGATTTGTTTTAATCACTCTTCTCTTTGCACCAGTGAATTGGGTTTCAAAGAGCTGTGTAGCTCTTTGTAAATGCTGGTTGCAAAATAATCACAATAAAAAGAGGAATATTGAAACTTTCAAATAATTTCAGCTCATGCTCCGAGGCAGTGCTGGGCTGCCTTCTAATCTTCAGATCTCTTTGGCCATAGTCTGTGAGGAAATGAGAGAAGCAACCCTTCATTTTGAAGCAACCCCCCAGACACTTTTGCAAGTACCTGCAATGACCTTCAGATGCCCAACCCTCCCCAGCAACACTAGCCCAGAAAGCAATTTAAGTACAGGGCTGGGAACAGAGTGTGCTGTTTCAAAAAGCTTTTACATCTCTTTTGTACTTGCTCTAGTCTCATCATTTTTCATTTTAAATATCTTCCTACATATGCCTGAAGGTTGTGGATCTCTTTTTATAACAAAAAGTACAGATCAATCTGCAGGTAGAGGTCTAATTTTCAGCATTGTCACTGAGTTCCCAGGGAGCCTGGAAGCACTTGAAAAAATCAGGTAGCAATGCTGGTACCCTAGATCTTTCTCCTAAAGGTAAGAGTATTGTATGATGTGAAATGGAAGGACACCTTTTCACATGGCTTGACTGAGCAACACGTCACAAACTCCTTGTCGTTGATGCTAAAATGATACTTGGCTCCATGGATCCTGTTGGATCTTTGTGAATACATTAATAGATTGTCATGGTTGCTGTTTGGAACAAATAAAGCCACAGACTGGCTATAGGTTTGAATAAAAGAATACTTGGGGGATCAGAAAGGGTTTCAAACTGTGATGCCCACAGGAGAAACAAGGCTAGACAGGCTTTCATGTGAGACAGTAGATCCGTTGGATATGGCTTCATGTTCAACCTGTTTGGGCTCTCTTGCCTTCTGCAACAACATTAGATTCACATCACAAGGTCTTGTGAGGCTTTGCAGCTGTGAGCTCCTCAGCTGAAAGGAGCCATGTAAGTGTGGACATAATTGTATCTTACTGAGGAATGCTGCTGTAATGAACAGCCTCTATTACCAACTGTCCAGCTGTAATATTTGTGTTTATGTCAGCACTTAAAAATCATTGATCTGCAATAAGCTCAGTGTGGGGAAAAGATTCTGATCCAGAGGTCAGAGAACAGAAATTCAAATTTTCCTTATCAGGCTGGAGAGCTCAGCCAGGCAATGTGGGATTGCAGGAAGCTTTGCTGCTGCTCCCTTCCCTGCTGCTAGAGCAGTGCTCAGGGAGATGACCCAGGATCAAAGCTGCTTGCAGCAGCAGTCTGGATGCAAGGCTAATCATCATTACTCTGCTTGGGCTGCCAGGTTGCAGGTAACCACCCACTGTGGTGTTTGCTGCTGTGCCAGAGCTGCACAGGCACTTTCCAGAGCCAGAGCCTCCCCACAGCCCTGCGTGTGGCAGCAGCAGGGTGAGCTCAGTGGGTATCTGCTAACAGGTTTTGCTCCTCACAGAGCCTTTGAACTGGGAACTGCCTCACTTATTTTCTCTGGGAGCAGGGGAGTTGCTGAAGAATGGGTGTTATGGAGAGCAATATCCCAGGGCACACACCAGTGAACACACAGTAGTGTAAAACTCTGCTCTGCAGTGCCTGTGTGCAGAATGTTGCACACTTTTAGCCCCCAAGTGTGTGTCTCTCCCCAAAGGCAGACCCATGATCTTAAGATAAACATGAAAATCTCCTCCTCAGGCAGCTCCTGATGTGTTCCTTTGCTCATGAGTAGCAGTGACCATCCTGCCCCATGCAAACAACCTGGGATTCTCCTTTCTCCCACCTCCGGCAAGGCAGCTTCCCTGCTTGACTCCCCTTCCTTCAGTGAGGGACTCAGGAATCTGGGCCACGACTCCCCTGTCATCAAGCATCTCAACAGTCCACTCAGGATCAGTATCTATGTCCTCCTATCCCAGAAAGGACCTGACACCATCCATGCTATTCCCTGCCCCTCTACGTCCTTTTTTATATCATCTGACTTTCCCCATTCTTGTTCTTGAAGGCATTAAAGTTACCTGGAAGGGACACCATCTCCCAGTAACTAGGCACTTTGGAAATAGGATTACTGGAGTACAGAGTGTTCCTCCCATCTGATCTCCCTGGTCCATACCCTGCCACCTCCCTTCTCCATGGGCTGCAGGGAGTTTGCACCAGGCCTCAGATGGAGGCAGGAACTGCCTCGCTGCCTCTGTAGCAGCTTCAAGGTTGCTTCAAGATAAGCAGATCTACACTCAGAGGTCAAGGAATCTGCAATTCCTCTCTGAGTCTCCATTGGCAGGTTAAATGGGATGAGAAGTTGGTCCTAGTTCATTACAGAGAAACTGCAGGGAAAAATTGAGAAATTAGACTGAGTTTGCCCTTTCCAAGCACTGGGATGTGGAAGAAGAAGGGGTGATGCAAGGGCAGAGGGCTGGTGATGGGAAACAGGGCTCACAGAGGGTGCCAGGGCTGGCTGCCTCAGTGAAACAGCACAGTATCATCACCTGCCAGCTCCTTCCTTTAATCCTTCTGAGCCTGCAGTCCATAACTGGCGACTTGTCTCTACCATCTAGGGCACCTGGATGAGCCCACAGCTCACTTCCCTAGAAGATAAGTTTGTGATCAGATTAAAGCCCATTTCATGTTCCCCTGCTGAGGTCCTAGTCGGCTCCCTGCTCCCCCTGATATTTACACAGGGTGCCTGACTCATTTCCACATGAAGAGCCAACATTTCCCTCTCAAACCCAGCACAGGGGTCATGGGTTGGTGTGTTAAAGGGAAAAACTACAATGAAGAGATTTTTCTAATCACTGTATCAGATTACAAAGGAATGTAAATCACTGAGCAGTGTTTTTTTGTTAGAAGCACAGCAAGGTTACTTCAGGTAGTTCTCAAGAGCATTTTGATATCTCACATGATAACACCCACGTGCAGAAGCTCACACAGGTTCACACAAACTCTGGCTGTCCCTGGAATCCTTAGGGGAAGTTAACCATGGCCTGGGAAAGGAAGATGCTCTGATACTGAGGAGTGCCTCCACCCTGTGCTGCACCCCAGAGCTCCCAGTTCATCTCCACAGGCTCATTTTTTTCTCTGTGTCCCTCTCTGACATCTGACAAACTGGGGTAATGTCCACTCTTGGCAATGGGCAAGCATGTTAAAAGTACAGCAAGTGAGAGAAGGCACAGAAGGAGACAAGGCAGATATGGGACATAGAACCATCAGCTGGGACCAGATTTATCAGCTTGTCTTATAATATGGTTATTCACAGAAAACTCTCTGTAGACTTGCAAAAACCTCAGCAGAGAAGCTGTGGCTGCCACATCCCTGGAAGTGTTCGAGGTCAGCTTGGATGGAGTTTTAAGCAACCTGATCTAGTGGATGGTGTCCCTGCCCACAGCAGGAAGCTTGAAACTTTAACATCCCTTGCAATCCAAACCATTCTGTTATTCTATGATTTAACCTCAATTTCATGCTCTCCCCTTAATGAAACTGAGGGGGTTCAAGGGAAGATGGGGATGAAACAAACCAATAAAAGGATATAGCAGAATTGTTTCTCTTTTGTGACAAGTGTTAGAGATGGTGTGAAAGAGGGTAGAAGTTGTCCTGGACTCAGAGGTGTCAGGCACTACCTACAATGCTTTTGCAACGAAGATTGTGAATGTATTTTTTGTTTCTCACTCTTTCCTGTGATTTTTAGAGAACTTTCTGTGAGCCACCTGCTAAGGTCCTGCTTCAGAAAAAAAATGATAAAAATGGAGAGCAGTTAAATGTGACCTGAACCCCACTGAAATGCTCAGGAGGGGTCTCCAGCCCATTTCTGTCTTGAATGTGAAGAGGAGGGGAAGAAGAGGAGGGGAAGACAGATGGGAACTGCCTCTCTGGCAGCCAGCAAACTGCCACCCAAATCAAGCAGCAGAGTCAAGGAAAAAAAATAGAAACAAAATTAAAAAAAAAAAAGAAGAAAATAAAAAAAGGCAGGAGCCCATAATCATTTTATGCTTCTAATTTAACTTTTATGAACATGTTTTGAGCTCCCGTAGTCAGACTCTGGTATTGATCTTTTCAGTATTGTTAACTCATAACCAGACCATATTTGAAGACATAAACTTTAAGAGGGGTAATAAAGAAGAGCCAGACTGCACTGGCTTTATTCTTCTCAGCACAGGGACTGGGAGCTGTAAATCCTGCTGGAATCAGTGAAATTATGCAAATGGAGATGAACTCCTGGCTGTGTCAATTCTTTAGATATTGGGCACCAATGACATCAGTCTTTATTTCTCCTTCAAAGTGAAACTGTCTTGGGATATAAAGCAGTGGGAGAGTAAGAAACAAACAATGGAAAAAAGCATTGATTTTTCTGTCTCTGTGTGCTTTTGAGAGATGGGTCAAACTGCATAATTTTGGCCCATCTCTGGACCAGCTGCAGATTCTCCCAAAATTATTCATTTCTTAGATTTGGGTCCTTCCTTCCAACTCCATTAAAGATTTAAGCTAAGCAGGAACATTTAGATCTTGCAAATGCTTGTAGGGTGAGCTGCCCTGAGCACTAGCACAGGGTGATGGATCTCCTGGCTTTGCTGTACTGCATGTCTGCCTCGTGTTTTAGGTCAGGGACATTTGTGTAGCTTGCTCCCTGCTTCTGACTGATAACATGAAAAGCCTAAATAACAATGTTAATGGGCTTTTTTCTCTCCATGGTAACAGTACAAGAAGGACAGTTTTCCAGCCTCTGTCTGCTTCTTGAAAAAAAAGGAACATGAAAATATGAGACAGATAAAATAAATAAACATGTGACATATTTCTTTTCTTTATTAAATTAATCCCAGTCTAATGAAGTGAGGGCAGGGTGGGGAGGGGCACTGCTTTCCACCCTGGTTTTTCAAAATGTGAAAGGTGTTCTCAGTTTGAGTAGCAGCATGAAAAACCTGGAGGTGTGACTTACACAATTCCTCTGAGACCCAAAATGGTCTTTGAATTTAGAATGCAGGCTGGCAAACAGTAAAGATTAAGTGTGAACCTGCATGTGCTTGCTGCCAGACTGAGTGGTCCTTGTGCAGACCTTACCCAGCCACAGGCCACAGGGAACTGCACACTGAACCTCACAGGCTCAAGGTGATGCTGAAATCACAGGAGCTCAGTGATGCTTTTTGCTAAAAACGATCCACAGCTCTCAGTTTTCAGTTCTGAACAATGCCCTGAAAGAGGTGAGTTGTTACAACTTCAGGTCTTGTTGCAAACACTTGAAGTAGCACAACTCTCTTCCCACTCAGCATCTCCAATCCCCTTGGCACCCTGCATGCACCCAGGCTTGTCAAGGTTGGAACACACCCCACAGCTCTCATTCTGCATTTTCCACAGCTCACATCACCGAGCATCTCCATGCTGCCTCATGCTAGTCAGAATTAAAACACAAAGGGGATCTTCAAAAAAATAAAAGGCTGTGGGGCGTGTCCTGCCAACAGCTTGGAGGGAGCTCAGCAAAGAGCAGCTGGAATGATCAGGGTACTCAAGGCAGTGACTTTGGAGGAAAGATTAACATTGCTAAAAATAGCCCTCATGGGTAACCAATGACTAGCAGGGTCAGTGATAAAAGTCCCTGTGTATCAAGGGGTATAAATAATCAAGGATGGAATTAAAGTATTTAGAAGGCACAGAGGGCAACTACCCAAGTGCACTGCTAGGAGTGATGGTATTAAATAAGGAAAGGAGGGGAAACAAAACAGGGACATCACCTTCTCTCTCCCTAAATGAACTCTGTTTTATCAGGTCTTGAACTGCAGTCCCTGGAAATTTCCCTCCAGCACAGCAGTATCCCCTGCAAGAAGGTGAGAATTCTAATTTACAGTTATCTCATCAGGGTCTTCTTTAGAGGCACATGGAACCCAGGACACCAGACTGGGCATCTCTCTTTGTCTCTCAGTGGCCCATCTGCCCTGCAAAACTGACAGTATCTGTATGGAGCCAGAGCCTGGTCTCTTCATCCAGAAGCAGCAGCTCACTGCAGCTGGCAGAGTCACAGCCAGAAGGATTCACCAGGGAACATTATTCTGACCCAGTCCCAGATACACAGTCCTTCCACACTGTTTCTGCCTCCTTGGGTGAGAGAGGTACAAATCACTGAACAGAGTACACACTGCCTTTGCTGATACTCTGTTCTCTGTGTGTCCTCAGAGTTACCATGGTACCAGCACAAATCACTACTACAAAGCTCTAGATTTGAGGAAAGGAGAGACCTGCTCATCCCTTCTTCACTCATTTCTGCCAGTTCCCTTAGGCACCCCTTCTCTCTGGGGTGCATCCACACATTTCTGTGCCAGGAAATTCCCTCTTGCATTGTGAGATCCATTCTGCAGTTTTCTTTCACCACTGGGGTATTAGCAGACAAGGACTGTGTATATGTTATATATGTTAAGAAAGCCATAGTATGTTACTCTGTCCTTCCAGAGCAAGAGACTCTGTACCTAAGCAAACACAGCAGCTAAGCTGTATTTTTGCTTTCTAAGGTTTTAACTGTCATTGCTCATGACAAAGTAAAGAAACATATTTTTTGTGAAGAGCTGTTTGAAAAGCCATATCCAGAATAATAAATGGCTCATTGTTGGACTAGCAGGGTAAATCTCATGGAGGATTTACATGGTGCCTCTTAATTCTGGTGCTGCTCAATATTTTCATTAATAACCTGAGTGATATAATAGAAATGAAACTTATTAAATTTAGTCCCAAGATCCTATTCAGAGCAAGTAAATTTACACCAGAGGACAGGCTTAAACTACAGCAGAGATAAGCAGGGATGGGCAAAAATACAAGTACAAAGTGGCAACAACTGGTTAAATAACTGTATGGAAGGGAATCTGGAGTGACCACTAAGCAGAAAAAGAGGGAAAAATGTCACACTGCTGAGAAAGGGACAAACCATGCTGGGATACAAGCAGCAGTAAGGACTGTGGGATGCACAAAACCAGCTTTTTGTTGACTTTAGGCTGGTGCAGGCTCAGCTGAGAACTGCAGCTTGGACAGGCACTGCCTGGATCAGCTGGAGGAGAGCAGGAAGACCACAGGACCTACAGGAACCAGTGAAGGAAATGAGGCTCTTTAACTCACAGAAGACAAGATAAAAAGAGAAGAAAAATCCACTCTCCTGCTCAGTACATAAAGTGGGGCATGAGCAAGGGGCTGGTGGTACTGGTGTCCGGCTGAGGTTAAACCACAACAGAATCCTGCTTGTAGTGACCTTCATCTGTGCCTGAGACCTGCATCCTGACTCCAGTTTATAGGGAGGTGACATTGGAGCTCAATCAGGAATTTTTGGCATGCTGTTTTATTTTATTTGCACTGAGACAGTATTTATTTTATTTCATCTGACAGCTGTTTTAGACCATTTCACTCTGCTGGAAGCATGATCAGATCTGAAATGTGGGTTGTAAATAGCTGGGAAAACTGCACATTTAAGTCTAATTTTATGTGTAGCATCTTTTATTAATGTTACAACATTTACTATGTATTTTAAGTCATCATTGATTTTTATTAAAAAATATATTTTTTATTATATGTGCATGCTGCCAGCAAAATAAAATATTATGTTTTTCCCCCCTCAGTATGAATTCTCATTAATCTTCTCTAAGAGCACAAGAAAGTAAGAAGACAAGTCTCTCAGTTCAAGGCAGCATCACTGCCTAAGCTCTGTGACTGAGACATTGTCATGAATTCAGTACACCAGGATGCAGAAGAGCTGCTTAATTGTATCAACCAGCACGTGCAAGGTGGGGGCTGGCAACAAAACCCTCCCTTGTGACTTATTACATCTGGGGCTGATTAGTGCTGTTAATATACTATTAAGATTCAGAGGAGAGGGGTAAAACAGCCAGTAAGGACACAGAGATTCCTGAGGTGTGTGAAGGCAGCTGACTAAAGCTAGGAGCAGTAAAATTACTGCATTTTGCACTCAGTCTCCTGGTGCTTTCTTAAGTCAGGCAGCAGTGGGTCTTAGCAATGACACAAAAGTTTTCCAGCAGTAGAGCAGTGCATGCTGCAGAGACCATAGCCCACCCTGCATTCATTAGGAATTTTACTACCTAGAACAGGTAAAAGTGTAATGAGGACAATGATTTTTGTTTGATTTTCAGCTAGATCAGGTAACGTTGCTTTGCATTAATTGAAGGCTTGACTTTGACCTTGCATCAACTGAGGAGCAGACTAAAAAGATCTGGTTGCTTACCAGAGCAGAATGCAGGTAAACCAAACCTCAGACAGTTTTGGTTCTGGGCATTTTGATAAGACACCTGCAAGCATCAGCTTTAATAATAATGAAACCATGACAGTGGGGTTAATGCAAACATGGCACATGAGTAAAAGCTGCTGCAACCAAAAAGAAGGTATAAGAAGGTACATGATTAGGGAAATTTATATGTAAACTGGATGCAGGGTGTATGAAAGAACACATAGAGGTCTCTAAAACTCTTTTCCCTAAGACTCTAGCTTCAGCACTGGGGGACCACTGTGTCATGCCACACCACGGAGCCTGTGAGCACATGAAAGGCAGAACTGCCTGCTGGCAGGTTTTGTGTGTTGGAGCACTGCTTTGATTTTAATGATAAAAAAGAGCTCCTTTTCTTCTCATTTATCTTTTACCATGCAGGTGTGCAAAAATCAAAGTGCTAATTTCAGGTACCTGTTCAGACATGTGAGCCTGCACAGGGAGGCCACCTGGCCCAGATGCATCCAACCATTTGCAGTCCCAACCACCTCCCCCAGCATCACCTCACAAGGAGGGTGTCAGCCGAAGGTGCTGGCAGCATCAGGATGGAGCTGCTTGTGTGGGCCTAGCTGGAAACATCAGATTCATGAGAAAACCACCCCCATTTCCCTCCCAGAAAAACATCTGCAAAAAAGTGGCTCATTTCTGTGCTTACTTTCACCCAAACACATCTCAGCACTTAGGGAGCATCCATCAAAGAGGGAGAGATGCTGGTCCAGATGCCATCAAATGCTCCATAGAAGCAAGGCCCATCCTCCCTGAAAGTTTTAAGGCTTGGTGGCTTTTTAGCTTTTTTCTAGTCCTCACAATGAAAGCCCCCTAATCAGCTGATACCACAATCAACCCCAGCAATCAGCCTCCTGCCTCTGCCGCTGATGAATGCCTGGAAGGGACCTCGGAGTCAAGAGACCTAATTGACCTCTTTGTTTAAAAAACAACACAACAACAAGAGAGGGTGGAAGTGCGAGTATTCCCCCAGATTTGGGGAGCCCAGGAAGGACGCTGGAACTTTGCTGATGCCTTCACAGCTGGTCTGAATTTTCCAGCAGCTCTGTACTTTTGAACAAAGGCTGCACTGGCTCATGTCACCCCAGAGACAGATCTGATCTAGCTCTGCCTGAGCCTGAAATCAGGAGCATGGTTATTATTATAGGTTATCACATGTGTTACTCAACTATATCAAAATTAGTATCAGAATTCTCTCTCGAGTCAACATTTTTTGGAGGAACCATCTCAAGCATTAAATCAATGTCGTTCAGGTAGAAATAAATCTAGGATTACTGAGCTCCTGTTAAATTATTTATTGAAGTTATTTTCATAGTCCTTAAAGTCCAGTATGTGAGCTGGGTCACTGCTTTGTGTCCAAAAGAGAAAACAACATGCAGTGAGGACATTTTGCCTATGAATCACACCAGCTTCCCCAATTTAGTCTTCATTTTACC
This sequence comes from Illadopsis cleaveri, assembly GCA_013399915.1. Classification (NCBI taxonomy): domain Eukaryota; kingdom Metazoa; phylum Chordata; class Aves; order Passeriformes; family Timaliidae; genus Illadopsis; species Illadopsis cleaveri. The sequence goes on along the minus strand of VXBB01014215.1, from coordinate 1,184,495 downwards.
CACTCTTAGCACATCCAGCTCAGTGCTGCTGATTTCTTTGCCCAAGGCTCCATGACAGAGGCAGATGAGAAGTGGCTGAGAGGCAGAGGGGCCATGCTCCTGCTGTATTTCATCCACACCATGGCTGGAAATTGTCAGTGTTCCTGCTTGAGAAATCATCTCCACCTCAGAACTCACCTTTAAAAAAGAAAGATTTGTTCTCATGTTTCAGATGCATCACTCGGTTTGTTTATTGACCCATTAATTATGGTCTGTGTCTTTCAGTGGTCAGGGCAGAGCAGCAAACTGGGATTACAGCTCCAGTGTGACTCTTAAGAGACAGAATTAGCAAAGCTATTCAGCCCAGTCGCTGTAACAAGGTTATAATGTAAAGCACTAAACAATTAGCTGGAAGATTTACCTCCCTGTCTTAAAAGCATTTTTATTACTTAATCAATCACAAGCAATTTATAAACAAGGCTGAAATTTTACATGGAGCCATAAGGCTGTCCTATTTGCTTCCACAACAAAGCAGGAAAAACAGACCTGAAGTTTCAAAAAACATTTGATCAATTCAAAATAATAATAACAATTAAAGGACAAAACTACCTCAAAAGAAGATAAATTATTTTTCAAAGGGAGGAAGGACTTCAGCAGAGGCTAGAGGAAAGAAAGTCCATCTGTCTATTTGCTAGTCTATAACATCATCCATAACAGTGGCTTGAAGTAGTAGTAGAGTTGTAAAGTGAAAATGTGAATTGTTTGGGGCAGAGACTTTGTTTGTCTGTGCATGCCCTCCTCCAGCTGGATTGCAGCCACTGCAGCACTGTGCAGTTGCAAAATAAACGTATTAAGAGTGCTGAATCAGCAATATCACGTGTGCTCCAGGTGCCCTTTTTGCTTTCAGAGCTTCTGACTCAGTGCCAGGACAGGGCTGCATTAAGAACCTGTTAGGTAGAGACAAGACACTGAATGCCTCCGAGGAGAGCTTCTCCAAGCCACAGGGGTGCTCAGTGCCCCGTTTTCTCTTTTGATTTGCCTTGTCCTTAGGAGGGGTTACTGGCAGTAACTCACAGGCGAGATTTGCGCAGGCAGAAGCAGCTGACCATGGGCTGCACCACAGACAAAGGTGCACAAAGATCCCCAGTGTGAATCCTTCCTCAGCCACTGTGGCCGGAGGCTGTTGTGCATCCTCACACCACAGCTCTCCAGCATAACTGGTTGGACCAGTTAGATTTCCACGCTGGGCCTTGGGATAGTTGCCTTGATAGAGATGGAATCAGCACTTGCTGTCTGAGTGTGTTTTAGTTGGTTTGGCAGTAGTCCCAGCCCTGCCAGTCCCTGTACCTCTGACATTCTGTGCCTCAGCAATCCTGCTGACTTCTGCGAAACTGGGGCACCGACACAGACATGAAAGTCCCTCTTTGGAGAGAGCTGCTGAGCAGCTCTGTGCTGCACTGCCTGCAAGAGCTACACTGGAGGCTAAATTCACCTTGGCTTGTGGTGATCTAATTCTTCCAGCATCAGCTTTTTACTGGCTTTGACTGCTCTGATCTTATAGCTCCCACTCCTGATTATTCTGCCATTTTCCACCCCACCTGTCAGCTCTTGATTTACACCTTTCCAGAGCAGAAACACATTGATTTGATTCAGAGGAGTGTTACTTCTGTATGTCCTCTACTTCTAGTAACTACCCAAGCTGCAGATGGATGGAAAAGCAACCAGCTTCTGATGGGGTGATTTTAGGGGAATAAACAGAGTGGATGCTCTTGTGTTTGTGTGGGGAGCACAACACAGTGTGGGAGGCCCAAGGCAGGTTCACCTGGGAGAACATGGGGAGCTTCAACCAACCCCACCCCACCACATCTGCAGCTGAGGAGACACAGAAATCTGTGCTGCTCCCCATCCCAGGACAGCAACAGGCTGCTGTGAGGAGCAACACCCTTCCTCTTCCCAAAGGCAGTGACAGGACCTTGAAATGCCCTGAGAGACACTCACTTGTGCCCTTTACTCCTTCAGTAGAACCCTAGAACCACCCACCCACCTAAGACCTTGCTTGTGTGACTGATGACAACATGAAGCAGCTCAGGGAGACACTTTGGACTTTATAGGTTTTCTCAAACTGCCTGCTCCATGTTTCAGGTTCATATGTACAGGAGGCAGCAGCAATTCTCCACAGCTGCACGGTGACAGGAGGGAAAAGCTGCCTAGATGAATAGCCCTGTTTCCAAGGTATTCTTGACCGAAATTTCCTCTCCCTGAGCCAGGTGGGAGTCTCCTGTGTTAGGCAGGCTCTTTGCAGTTGCAGCTCATCCATGGGCAGGTGTGTGGCTGAGTCCCCAGGACCCCTGGATGACAGCAGGGAGAGCTCTATCACAAGTGGGTCTCACATTTCAAGCCTTGTAGGAGCAAATGTGTCATCAGATTGTTCAGTGATTTAACAGCTCTGAGTGTTTTTGACAAATAGGGTCTTCCTCATTTCAACTCGTGCACTTTTATGGCTGGTAATGAAAATCACATCCTCACTAGTTTAGGACTTGCATAGCTGAACCCCAGTTTTTGCCCAGAGAGATGGAAAAAGTCACATTTAGAAACTGTCACCCCTGCACCTTTGGGGTACAGATTCCTGCCCCATCCTGAGATGGAAGAACATATTTACTAATAGAAATACATGCCATAAAAATATGGCAAAATATTTTAAATTTGAGAGGGAATGTTGTCCCAACTCATTCTTCCCACCATGGCAGTCACAAATAATACCTGCACATAGTTCCTCAGCATGGAATTATCACTGGATGATTTAGTGTCCTGGCCCACCACACTTGCAGGGAATAAATACACTTCTAATTGGCAATGAAAATGCAGGTTAATTTTCATTGCATCCTGGCACTTATTATCAACATTATTTATTATTGATCAAGTACTGACAAATGCTTTCTATGTTCTACAGCCATAAGGAGATAAAGCCCCTGTCCCATTAAATATACACACAGTGTTTAACTGAAGGCCACTGAGAATCCCACTAAAGTCAATACCCATTTATCTTCTCAGGGGAGTTTCCACAGACAGAGTAATTTGGACACGTGAAATTCTCCTGTTGAAGCCTAGATATGTGCTCTGAAGGAGACTGTCCCCAAAACTGTGCTCCACCACAGATTTTTTTCCTCTTGGAGGATATGTTGGGATGTAACACGGAGAGGCAGGGAAAAGCAGGTGATGTGTAACAACATTCATGTTCTGATAAATAGTCCGCAAGACAACAGGACCTTGGTATCCAAGTAATCTAAATAACACATTTCGTTGCTACAAAAAGCTCTGGCTGCCCATGCCAAAGAGAGAAATGTGGATATTGTTTCACTAGACTCACTGAAAAGCTTCTTGCTCCAGAGCACCCAGTGACTGATGGGTCCACAGCAGCAGTGGGAGAAGGTTTCCTTTCGTGTTTGTTCCAAATAAATATCAGCTAACTAGAAATTTAATTTCTTTGTAATGCAGAGCTGTTGGTGGTCTAAAAGCAGCCTTTCTAGTGAGATTCACAAGGAATGTTCAAATAGGTGCTAAAAAATACTGTAAGAACGAGCTATTATGGCATCTCAGCTTTTGTGAGTCCAATTATTCTGGGGACTGAAAGTGAACTTTACATTGCTGAGTACATCACAATACCCAGGAAGATTTTAGGTGGATTTCATTGAAAATTCATGAACCTCTTTGAATTAGCCAACCCATTTCCTACACCACTGCTGCAAAGTCTGGCTGGATCAGCAGAGGTTTCAGGGGTGAATTTTACAATTGTGTGCTGCTTCCAGACTCAGAGATCTTCAACACCTCTTCAGCTTTCAGGGCTTGTGTTTCCCTTCTGCAGATGTTTAAAATTGCATGCAGGATCTAAAAAGAAATACTCCCTTTATTTATGTGCACCTGCACTTCGACATTTCATGAACTACTGAATTGAATTCAGTGTGGAAGATTTAACATATTCCTTTTTTTTAATAGGATAAATGATATTTCGTACTTCAGACTGTTTCTTAAGCCCAGACTGGCTTCAGCAGTGATGCACATCCATCCAGAGTCTTTCAAATGATGAAATTTGGATACATTTACTTCCCATCCTATTTCTGCCATTTTTCTGAGTTGCAGGCCATTGATTAATACAATAAGCCTCATCAACTGCAAATGCAGTACAGCAGTTATTGAGCTAATCTATCTTATTTCTAAGCAGTTTTTTATCATGTAATTATTGTAATTACTTTAACAGACAAAAAACTTTAAGTACTGGGAGTTTTCTTCTTCACCACAGCCAGAAATTAGCAAAAAAAGAGCTTTTCTCTTGTTTATTTAAGCAGCAGCCAAAGCACAGGGTTTTCAAAAGAAAAAGAGGATATCACAAGTTTTACAGCTTCTGAACAAGCATTAGCTTTAAACTGTGGAGGAAGGTGACAGAAATGAGGGTTAGTCAGAAGAGCAGTTGCTCCATCTAGGATAGAAATCTCATCTCCAGCTTGTAAGTAGCAAATAAGAGCCGTGAATTTTGCTCTCAACTTCCATGAACAAAATCAGAGGGTGTTTTGTGAGAGTTAGGATGAAATCCAGTTCTATGAAAACTATTGCATAATCATGGAATCACAGATTCATTTAGGTTGGAAAAGAACTTTAAGATCATTGACTTCAACCTTTAACCCAGCAGTGCCAAGCCCACCACTAAAGGGCTCCTCAGTGCCCCTTCTTTGAAATATCTCCTTTGCAAACCATGTTCTTATTCTTCAGAACATAGTTTCATTTATTTGATTTTTCAAAAAATAAAAATTCTATATGAAATATTCAGTTTTAATATTCTTCACCTTCTCTTTTCCCTCACCTTTCTTTTTCTGATATATTATTCTTCATGATTTCTTTTTCCCCCCTTGTTTATCACAGAAAAGGAGGCTCAAAATGGGAATAAACAATACATATGGAAAGACTTAATTGACCCAAATATTCACATATTGAAGAAAGAAAATGTAGTCAAGCTCAACAGATACTATCAAGAAAAAAATTCACTGTTTCTCTGGGAAGGGATTAAACATGGAATATAAATAATGTGCACCCCTGGCAAGTGTCTTCATACTTCTGGCCTTACCTCAAACACATCATAAACCAGCACAGCTGTGAAAAGCTCTCTGGGGACGTTCAGTTTAATTGCCAAAGCTTTTCTCCTCAATATGAGGTTTGCAAATGCTGCAAAAGACGTGCCTGAAACCTTTCTGTGCAGCATTAATTCACAGTGCTCAGTGTCACCAGGCAGGGAACAGCCTCTTGGCTCTTTCCAGCTCTGTGGTTCTGCGATCCACAATAAGGATTTGGGATCCACTTTCTGAGGGCACTGGGGATGCAGGCAGGTGTGGTGTGACAGGGCATTGCTCCTCCACCCTCAGCCCATCTGAGCACACAAATGCTCACCCTTGAGCTTCNGTGACAGGGCATTGCTCCTCCACCCTCACACAAATGCTCACTCTTGAGCTTATCCACCAGCCAGGACAGGAGTTTGTCATTGCTAGGGGAAGGTGTCCCTGCCCATGGCAGGGAGATTGGAAATAGGAAAATTTTAAGGTCCCTTCCAACGCAAACCGTTCAATGATTTTATGATGACGGTCCTGTGATCACTCCCTTCCCTGCAGCTGCTTGGCAAATCTTAAATCCCTTCCAAGCAGTTTGATCTTCAGTCAGCTTAATTTCTCTCTTTTTCACTGTTAGATTCTCCCCAGCTCTCTGGGCAAGGGCAGAGAGCATAGCAAAGGAACAGACACTGCAGGATGAACAGCAGAAATACTCAGCAACTTGCTGCCCTCCCTGACACCTGCTCCCTTGGAGGTACATTTTACCCCATAAATCACCTCTAAATGGGACAGGCATAGTAGTGCCCACATATTTCTGCCTTTCAATGCCCTCTGCACCTGTAGAAATCGTGCCTTTTATGCCATGGGCTAGTTAGCCCAGCTAGCCAGTGCATCGGGGAGGTCCTGGGTAAGCACACCCCAGGCTCATAAATTAGGTGCCAGCAACTTTGGAAATTGGCCCTTGTCATCTCCAAGCACGTCCCACACCATTGCTGCAGAGCTGTTGTGGGACCCTCTGGGGTGAGAAGCATTTTCTAGGCACTCTCTGAGGCAGCACAAAATGAACATTGCTGTACCTTGCATAAAAATAGAACTTTCAGTGTGCAGGAACTTGCTGTGCCAACTTTGTCAGAGGTGTTTTCTTCTCCTTGCACCCTGCTAGACTCTTTCCTTCAGAGCAGAAGATGTGATGTTTCTTGGGGAAGTTCCTGCCTCATCATCTCCAGTTCTTTTCAGCATTCATTTTAAAATTAATTTCCTCTCTTCTCCTTGCATCTACCTCTTAATTTGGCTCATACACTGTTATGAGTTTTCTGACTGAAATTTATTCACCAGACAATGTCTTTATGACTGCTTTGCCTCATTTCATTCTAAAAAATACTTTGCAATACAGTTTCTCTAGCAGCCTCCTTACAAAATAACTTTTTGTTTTATGTTATGGGTAAAATCTGCAAAGCTTTTAGATTGCTGCATGCAGGACATTAATTCCAGCATGTGAACATGTTTTTTTCTGGAATCCTGCAGCTCTCTAAGTGGAATTGCTTTGATGAGTAAACTGCTAAATCAACACTTGTCTCACTCTCTTTAAAAAATAATTAAATCAGCCCTCCTTCACCTGCCACTGAAACAAACAGAAAACAGACAGATCCCTTGTTGTGACTCAACATTTTCAGCACTTACCAAGTGCTGTCATGATTACATTTTCCTCTTCTGTGAATAGTTTTAAATTCACATTTTTTTGGCAGAAGTAAGAGAGGTAATATTTCCATTTTCTTCCCACTTTCATGTGTTTCTGAGACTTGAAAAGATTTCAGAAAGTGCAGAAATGGATGGATTAGCACTGCTTATGGGACAGAGGTGACAGATAATGCTGGGTCACTGCCTAGCCCCCATCCACACAGATGGAATAGCACTGCTATCTGGTGGCTGCTCCATGACTCATGGAAAATGCCTTGGTTGTCTCAGGCCTCTATTTGGAGGCCAGGCACACATAGCACAGAGGTTTTGCCATACAGCTGATCCCAGAAAAAAAAAGCCAAGGATTAGCCAGGCTGCCAAGCTTATATTCACTTTGACTGACAGGGAAAAAAAAAAAAAAAAAAAAAAAAAAAAAAAAAAAAAAAAAAAAAAAGGGTGAAATGGGCAGAATATATTTGCCAGATTGCTGGGGGACAGGGAAAGGTTTGGAAAAAGTTGTTTCCAACACGACAGTTTCCTGATTGTCATCAGATTTTATTTTGCAAAAAATGAAACAGATAATATCAGTGTGTCCCACTTTTAACAGTCATGGAATTGAAAGCTGTCATGTTGCTGCTCAAAACATGCTTTTGAAAAGAAAATTAATGTTTCTTTTGTTTTTAAAAAAAGTTGTTTTAAAGAGCTGACATCTGAACTAAATATTTCAATCATGTTGAAATGTTACACTTTGACCCAAGATCAACGGGGACGTGGGATGTGGAGAGAGTTCATTTAGTTCTATGATTCTGCTACAGTATTTCCAGTCTTTTCAGTCCTATCGGAGTCTGGTGACAAAATCAGGCTAAAAAATAAATTATTTTCAAGCAGAGCATCAGGATCCCAGCCAGATTTTGTCAAGAAAGTAATTTGGAAGAAAGCTGTTCAATTAGATACAATGCAGACCATCACTGCTGTTTAGGTTTGGGATGTACAGAAATGAGTCAGCTGTGGGGTCTGGATCCAGAGGCACATCCATGAGTGGGGCTGCTCCCAGTAAAACAGCCTGTGGCCATCCAACACCATCCATCCCAGCTGAGGATCTGCAGTTCTGTACTGATGAGCAGAAGATGTGCCACAGAGAGGTCTGCACCCAAGAGCTGGAGTTATTAATTACAACAGACCCTCTCCTCACCTTGAGCTTGACCACCAGGATAAACACTGGGGTTGGCCGAGGCGAAACGAGGTGGCAAAATCCATCCTGCAGAGATTGCTCAGGGGCTCTCAGGCCCATCTAAGGAAGCCTTGCTTTCTCCTTGACAGTTTAAAGACCAGCCGCGAACAACTGCGGCTGTGACTTGCTGCTCTAAATATAGAATAACACAAATTATCACATGCTGACAGGTTTCAGTTCCAGAGATGAGTCTGCCAGCAAGGCCTTGAAAGCATCTCCACTCGGCTGCCTGCAACCCCAGCAGATAAACTCACTGGGAATAACATGGTCAAACCAGTAGTTTTCTTCTTCCAGCTCATCTCATGCTCTCCCCCATCCCTCTCAAGCTGAACATGAGCACCCCTCTCCTTCTCCTCACAGCATAAATGCATTGTCATTGACATAACTTGATAGGGGAGAATTACAACCCCAGAATTAGGCAGCATCCAATTTTTCTTATAGCAACAGTAATAAATCTGTGCCTGGCATTTCATCACACATGAATCTGGCCCTGCAGACCCCCAGCCAATGTATTTTCCTACTTCTCACACAATTAAAGGTGCCAAAGCTTTTTTCCCTCTTAAGTCACACTTCTGACAATTTCACAAAAACAGTATTAAGGAGGGAAAGAGTCAGCACCAGACCAGCAAGCTGTGAAATGTAACAATGTTTAGATGTTTGCATTCTGGTGTTTCCTGCAATTAACCCTCTTCATGCAAATTTATTACAGTTTTGAAATAAAAAACGTTGTTGAGAAGAAAAAAAGAAAAAAAATCACAGCAAGTGTTAGAAAAAAAGCATGCCGACCATTTCAATGCTATTCCTTAAAATATTAGTTGTGAGATTTGTAATACAGTCATTTGTGGGATCTCTTTGTACATATTTTACCCATTGTCTGGAATATGCCCTTTTTGTATTCAGCAAAGGCAGTGTCTGCTCATCACCAAAAAGGACTCTCATTATGATTCAGGAAGGAGTGGGCACATTTAGACCTCAAAACCAGTAGAATTAATACCTTTCCCCACTTTTCCTGCAAACCTGGGTCTAACGGAGATTACCTCTGAAGGAGCACTAGCACAAAGACTGTGAAAAGTGGGGTCTTCATACTGGAAGACTCACCAAGCAGTAGAGATGAGCAATGAGTTTGTGTTGTCACAGCACTGGGGAGGGCACCTGGCTGCGGGACCAGCTGGAATAAAAAGCAAAGATGAATTGTAGGTGGATGTAAAGGGCAAAACCACATCTGCAAAGCAGGTTCTCAGGACTCAGAAAGACTCTGACCAAACACACAGTGACTAGGAAAAGAGAGCAGGCAAATGGAGACAGGGTTTATCCTTCGGACATGAATTGGTTTGTATTCTTCTCATAAAGTTACCAGGAGTGCCTGGAAAATCCTGTTTGTTTTATTATCATGTGTCCCTGGAGATGTAACTGCAAACCCCGAGGGAGCAATTCATACCACAGAAGTCTTATCACCTGTCCAGATAATCATGGAAAAGAGAAAGGGCACTCCAGCTTGCCTGGGATACAAATTACACTCCAGAAGTGCTTATCTGTCACCGCTGGTTTTGTGGGGAGCCTGGGGCGGTTAGAGCAGGGCAAACTGAATCTCCCTGATCCCTGGGGACCACAGGGTAGAGTCATGGCAAAGAGCAAGACCTTAAACCATGGGAGAGCAACTGGACCATGGGTTCTGCTTCTGTGACGGCAAAGGAGCCTCTGCCCAAACGTGTGCCACAGAGGGGCACTCCCAAACCTGTCTGAGGTGTAGGATTTGTGTCTTTGACTCACCATGGACTGACCTCTTCCAGTGTGAAATTATTCAGCCAGCAAACTCCCAGCCAGCAGCCTTTCCTTCCAAATCTCCTACACAGAATGTGGCAAGCCCCAGAGTTTTTTTTTTCTCTCCCCGTGGTGTTTCATCTCCTGAGAGAATCAGCATTGCAACAGGGAACGGTTTGTTCCCTTGATCTTCTCCCTGCTGATGCCTCATCCCCTTTTCTTCCAAGGCTCCATTAATGCCTTGCTTTGAGCACATGAATGCAGGTATTTTGTGAGTCTCCTTCACTCTGGGGACTGGGATAACTTCTTATTCAGGATGGAAAAGGACATAAACAGAATATTTAACGAAATGACTGTAAGCACCAGTTATACCTGAACAAAGAACGGCAAATGGCCCTGTAATGTACTTTATACCTGCTTCTTCTCACAGATTGCACTACAGGCTATTTACAATTCACATTCCACATACCCCTGCATCTGAAATGTCTTTCTCTCTCACTTACTTGCTGATTAAGTGACAGAGTCTAATCTCAGCACAGCCTCCAAAGACGCAGCAAACACAAATCTTCCCAGAGATAACTGAAATGGCGGAATTATTTATTTATTTCCGTTCTTTTGCAACTCAGTATTTGCATATTAGAGTGGTTATTGGGAGGAGAAAAGCCACAGATGCAAATCTGACATTCAGATGTCAGCTTTCTCCATACATAAGGTCAGCTCTGATGAGGACACTTGCTAGTCTCCAATTATAGGTCTCCTAATGCGTAAATAACGCTAATGAATGGCATCTGCCATGGAGCACAACTCATAAAGAAGATGTTAATCGAAGCCAACCCAGCTGAAATTTGCTCCTCTTGCTGTTTCACGGCCTTTTGATTCTCAGGAGATTAAGATGTTGACTTGAAAGTGGTTTGAATCACTCAGCGCACATAGCTGGGGTCTGCCCGGCCCTCCTGGATCAAAATGTGTCCCTTGTCACCTTCTGCCTTCCCTGGGCACCCTTCCCAGCCCAGAGCAGAGTGGCCTAATTTTACAAATTAGAGTGACTCCAGCTCAGGTTCCAGCCCATGTGTAACCACCTGCAATTCAATCCCTGTGGAAAGAAGATCTTGGTCCTTCCCAGAGAGGACACTGGCCACTGCTGTGAGGACAAGTCCTCTCAGCCCATCCTCAGGAGCTGACAGGGTAGATGAGACTTAACTTCAGCGCCTTGGAGAGAGGACTCTGACACAGACACTGCATGAGCCTGGCAGAAGTGCCAGCACTTGACCTCTCTCTGCATTTTCTCAGGCAAATAGCTCCCTGCAGGGCTGAATGCTTCCCATGGCATAGCACTTGTAGCCCGAGCTAATTGGTGACTCCTTTTTGTCACCTCTCCGGTATCATCTGGATAAACTGGCTCTATCACTCTACAGCCCCAGAAACGTGAGTAGGGGAACGGGCTAAAGATGAGAACACAGGGCTGGCTGCCAAATGCTTCTGGGGCTTGTTCTTCAGGCATCTTGGTTCCTCACTAAGACTTTTATCCTCTCCCCATAAATCTCTGTTCTCAGGTTGGTATTTTTTTGCTTTTTTTAGAGCAGTGCTGTGGCAGTTCCCACAGTTGGAAGCCCTGGTGCAACCTTCAAACAGAAAGTGAAAGGCTCGCAGGGCCAGTGAGGGGACAGTGGCACAGGCAGCAGCACACACGGCAGCTGCTGAAAACCTGGGCTCTTCACCTGGCTTTGCCTCGGCTCTCAGGGGAACTTAAATAAGCTTTTTATGCCTCAGTCTTTCAGGAGCTGTTTGCAGCCATCTTTGTGAAGTACTTGAAAGCTCTGTGGATGGGAAATGCACAGCAGCAAGGACTCACTAAAATCAGGGTGAGATATTTTGTCTTTCTCAGATCAGGGCGATAAAGAATCGATGCAAAGAGAAAGGCAGCAATAGTTAACACTAGGAAAGAATTGACTTCCATCTGGTACAATAACTTCCTTTGGGCTTTTCTCCAGCTCTACCTCAATAATCTCCCTTTTATTACCCTTTATATGAGTTTCAAATTCCCTAGCTGCAGAGGCTGGCAGGGAGGGAGGTGGAGCTGCTCTTCTGAGACAGATCCCTTGGCTTTCTCCAGCCTGGTGACTGTGAGCTGGAGCTCAGAGCAAAAGCTGCAGCGAGAAATGTGGGCAAATAGCAAGTCATAAAAGCTCACTCACTGCTGTCCAGCCTCCAGGTCACTCCATGTAACAGCAACACGAACCCATAAGCCTGGAGTTACCCCAATGCACTTGTTGGGGCCACTCCGGGGTTGAAGAGGGAGATCAGCAAGTCGGAGGGCATGGGGCTGAGAATAGAGGGCAAGACAAAGGTGGGAGCTACCTGCAGATGAGACCTGCAAATGCAAAGCACTTGCAAAGTTTTGTTTACACGCAGCATGAAAAGAAAGCTGTGGATCAAAGTCAGCCTTTAGAGTAGTGATAAGAGAGTGGCACTGCTGTGAAAGCCGGTGGCTCCCAGCGTTAACAAGAGCTTTTTAGCCTTTTCCCAGCCTCGTCAGTAAGGGGTTTATTTACAGTTTCCAGAGAAAGCTGAGAGATGTCTGGGAGTGGTCAAGGGAAAGGCAGAATTTTTCTCCCTTTTTAAGAGGCATCAGTGAGCTGTGAACCCTGGAGCATCCGGCATCTTTGCTTCCCTCGTTCTGTATCACTGTAAGGGCTTCCCTCAGCACTCCAGCAAAGTGATCCCTGCAGCTGTCCCTCCTGCCTGGGGAGCATCTCTCCCTCCAGGCAATGGGACACGTTCAGTGTGAGAGTGAAGACAAGACCAAACCTTGATGAAGTCAGTGCAACACCACGAAACCTTGGGTTACTCATGAAATTAGTGCAAAAGTCTGGGAATTTGTTTTAACACCTATTTTTTTTCAAGCTAGCAGATAACCATTCAGGCAGGCCAATGATCTCAGCCTCGAAGACCTTTCTTCATTACTACATTTAATGAAAAAAAATTTAAAATCCCCACATCCATCAGCCTAAAACCAATAAAGAAGAACAGCTCACACTCAAGCAGCAAAGTCTGTCTCTGGGAGTTGCCTGTGACCTGAGACTCTCTTGCCTTATACCAGGGATTTTCTTATTAAAAGGAATTCACCAGCACAAAAGGAATTGCTAACAACTTTCATATCACAAAGTTTCCCTTTTGTATTGAATGGAAATGGGGAAAAGCAGTCATACAATACAAAACTTGCTAATATACCATCATCTGCTCATATATTATAAGACTTGCTTATTGCTCTGGTGATTGATATATTTTTAGTATGCAAGAAGCTGAGCATCGTGTGCCTTCCAACTGCTTGAGCACAATTATTGTATTGATTTGATGTGACAGTAGCTCTATGTTTAAGGTGGTTTATGTTTTTTAATTTGCAATTAAATAAAAGGATGTCTACTCTCCAAGATGGCTGACGGTTGTTTATACCCTGCAGCAGTTGATGAAGCAAACTTTTATTTGGCTTCATAAAACATAGTTGTTCTGTCACTCTGAAGCACATTAGCTAGAGCTCTCAGAGTGGTTTCTTACCTAGCAAAAGATAAAACTAAACTCCAATCTATTTTAAGGTAGGCAAGGTAACAACATCAATGTTGCAATGGGACTATAATGAAGTAAGTGAGCTGGCAATATTGTACTATTGATAAAAGTAATGGTGATAATATATTTCTATAGCACCTTTCATCTTGAAGTGCTTCGGGTATTCATGTCTTCCTTTGCTCTGCCCCTTCCCTCCCTTCCTCTCTTTCACAGTATGTATATAAATACAATAATATATTTTATTTAAGCCCTCCTCTTCTTCCATGGATTATATCTTCTCAGCTTTGCAGAAAGGAGGAATCTTGGCAACTACTTAAAATCAGGTGCTGCACAAGAGTTACTGAGCTATGGATGAGATTGCTCCATTGTCCACGACTAGAAGGGAATAACCCTGCTGTGGAAGATCCCCAGTGCCTCACCCAGAGCAGGTAATGCTCATGCTGCCTGACTGCTCCATAAATCTGAGGTGCTGCACAAAAAATGGGAAGACAACATTTTCTCTCTGTAAATGTGCACTGTAGCTCTGTGGCTTACAGTGAGAGGACAAGCCATAAATGTGACCTGGGTGCATCTCTGGGTCTGTCAGAAAATCACAGACCATGTGTGAATGTGTGACAATGGCAGAAGAAGACTGCTCTTCCTCTCACACACACCATAACCTCATCTCAATGTCCCACTCTTAAATGTGGAAAATTTCCTCCACCAGGCCTGCCCAAGAAAGAGGAAAATCACTGAGTGCTGCCTTGAAAACTTGATGCATTATCTCTTGAAGTTCACAGAATATTTTCCACCATCTTCAGTAGGTTTGAATTGACCCCAATTCAGTAGAGAGGCACTGGATATTTGCCAGCACCACATAGTTCAGCTTGGTGCCTGCCAAGCTAAAGAGTTAAATCAGCTGGGGGGACATTTAAAACCAATGCATGTTTCAAGCATAGATAAGGCCTGGTCTTGCTGACCTCCATCCAGCTGGCCTGTGCCCAGAGCTAAACCCTCCAGGAGATGGGATCCCATCTCTCCATTACCTTCATCATTCCTGACATTCTTCCCCACACGAATGTGGCCGGCAGAAACACAAAACACCAGCAGGGTCAGATGTTTCCAAATATTGTGTGGCACATCTCTCCAGCCTTGGGTGGGCCTCCAAAAATTCCACAGATTCTGGGCCGTCCATTCATCAGCCTCAATTGAGCTCTCGTGCTTGTGCTTGTCATGCCACATGAAACGTGTTGATTATCATATGATGTACTATAGCACATATACAGCTGAATTCCTGTGTCACCTTGTGCTCCTTCAGAAAAAATAATCTATAAATACCAGGTCCAACTCTGACAATGGATTTGTTATGACTGCAGCAGTGCCACTTCTTTATGAATACTCCAGCAAGCAATTACAACAGGAATGTAGCAGAGACTAATATTATCAAATACTCCCCTCAAGGAGACTGTTAGAGAAGTCATGTCATCCTTTGCCATTATTCAGTCCAGAGATCTGACATAAGGAGTTGGGTCCATCCAGTGTAGGAACCAGCTTGTGCCATGTGATCTCATCTACCTCAAACATCCAAAGTAATAAGTTATGAAAATCAAGTACACCAAACACTTTTGATGGCCAACATTTTTAAGCAGCTAAAATGTGCATTCCGTTGTCTGATCAATTATTAGGGCAGACAGGACAATTACACCATCCTGCCATGGGCCAGGACACCTTCAATGAGACCAGATTCCTCAAAGTCCCATCCAACCTGGCCTCGAACCACAGCAGGGAGTTGGACTAGATGATCTTGAAAGTCCCTTCCAACCCAAATTCTACCATTCTCTGTTTATAAACTGCTTTGTGACACAAACCAGATTCAGATGTCCCTTTCTAGAACAGAGGATTCACAAAGCACATTAAACAACACTGTCTCTCCCCACAGGAGCTGAGGACTACAGCAAGGGCTTATGTAAACACAGCTTTTCACACACCACACCTCCCAAAAGTGCCAACAAGATCCCATCATCCTCCTGCTTTTCACACATTACTCAGTTTCAGTGCTGAAAGCAGGGCCCAGAACTTGGAGCCTGCCCAGAACAAAGCCACTCTGACACTGTTATGTTTTGCTGCTCCAGAAAACAGACTTCAACTCAGCATCAGTGCAATGTTGTAATCGCACTGTGAGATGCAAGACCACAAATAATAGGCACAGGAAAAATCTTTGCAATCCTGCAGAAAAATTTCCAGACCTACAAAGCCATTCTTATTCCAGCCTGGATTAAAAAAAAAAAAACGAGAGAAGAGTTTTGATGCCACAAGAACCATAATCCATATCTGATTCAGTGACTGGAATACCAGGGCTTGCCTGTGCTGTACACTGCTTCTGAAATGAGAGGCAGTGTATCTGTGTCAGTATGATTCCCAAATTAATGACTGCTTTTTCAAGAGGGCTATTCCTGGCCAAGGCAGGCAAATGGTGCTGGGAGCCCCAGTGCTGTGCTGGATACAGGCACAGGCATATGTGTGTGCTAGGATGCCTCTGCTTCAGGCAGCACGGTGCACTAGCCATGATACATTTCCCACAAACCAGTTTACAATCCAGACCAGAACATGATTCACTGCTTTAAGGAGACTGAAATTCTCTCTCCTGCTTTTTCTCTCTGTCCCTTTCAGAGATCTTGGACTCAAAATTGATGCTAACAAACCAGCTCTGAATGCTACAATTCCTGTGAATATCTAAATTTCTTTCCACAGATAACCTATACTGTGAACCCTCAATTTTTATTGTATCTTACAGCACCAAAAGTAGTCACCTAAGGCTGTGCAAAGAGAGAATCTCCATTGCAAGGAGCTGTATAACAAAATAGATCAGAAAAGCAATTTCCTTCTTGTTCACAGGAAAGCTCATTAACTGCACACAACCCTTCAGGTTGTGGGCACAGGCAGTGTATTTACTGGAATTACTTCAGGGATTCAGCCCCAGATACGGACAACTGAGCCCCTTCCAGACAGTCAGGGATGGCCAGTGAAGCCTTTGGCAGTACCACACATGGGGACCCTCCTGGGGCTGGTGACCATCCCATGCCCACCCCCTCAGGGTCAGCTTTGAGCTCTGCATTGCCCTTCCTTCACTCAAACACAGATTTCAGCAGCCAAGAGTCACCTCCCATCTCTCCCTAGGACAGGCACAGGAGTCACCAGAGGTAACCAAATTAATTCTGAGTACGAGTCCGGGGGGCAAGAAGAGCAACAGAGAAATGGGAGATGTTTTCTGGGTGTGCCGTGCACCGAGTGCATCTCCAGCCACACAGGCCCTGCAGCATGAGGACAGATTGCAGCCAGATTTTTGTGGCAGTTCCTTTGGGAGCAGAAGCTTCTATTTGTGAAGAGATCACAAAGGCTGGGAGTGATTTTAACCTAGAAAGGACACATATAAAAACATGAACCTGCTATCATTGCAGTAACTAGGTGCTTTATCTTTAATTTTAAAGAATCTAAAAGATTGTAAACGGAGAGCTTGGCAGTTAAGAAAGAAAATTAACTCTGTGGTGAATCCTGACCTAATGCTCCTCTTCTCCCCTGCTCCTAGAATGATGGAGAATTTTTTGTTAAACTAAAAAGGCACATAATTTGGAAGTCACAAGAAGAAAGCTGTTTTGGTTTTTTTTTTAGCATGCTGCAGACACCCTGTGGAATTAGCTATTGCAGCAGGTCAACAAGTCAAAGAGTTTGTAAGGATTCAAACAGACTCAGATAGTCTTATGAAAACAGACAATCACTGGGAGGAGCACAACATTCAGCTAAAGGAGACAGGGAGAAAATCAAGCTGCCTTCCTCAGACCCAGCTTGTCGGCCAATCTTACCCACAGAGAAGGCAAAGGAACAGCCATTAATGCAACAGCACAGGAGGAACAGCCTCAGAGAAGGATAAGGCATCCATTACAAAGTGCTGCTAAATCTCACCCACTGTGTCTGTTCTGCTCTCCCTCCTCGGGATGCTGAAATAACTCCCCCCATCAGCTCCTGCTCCCAGCCTCATGGGCTGACAGAGCTCTTCAGGAGAAAGAAATCTCATCTGTGGGAAATATTTTCAGACACAAAAAACCAAATCAAGTTACATTTGGAAGGACCAAATGAATTGTTTCCACACATCACATAAGGCTGCCTCTACATTAGCATTTTGCTTCAGAACAGGAGTGGGATTTTGAAGTAAATCTCCCAGTCATCAATTAACCATGCATTGGCTCCATTTACAGAGCTGTTGTGATGCCCATGAACTAGAAGAAAATTAAACCAGAAGTTCCAACCAAAATGTGCAGCAAATGTGCTCCAAACCCTGAGGCAGACACAAGACATAATGACCAAGTTGATGTCTGGTCCTCCAGACAGCTTTGGATCCCATTTTGGTCCATGGGACCAGATTAGGTCTAGGCAGAAATAAAATTCCCCAACTTCATGTAGGACAGCAGAAGTGCCCCAGCACAACCTGCTCCAAACCATTCTTGCACCTCTATTGCCCTGGTTTGCCTGCTGATCCTGTATAACCTACAAATTATGGGTAGGTCTACACATACAGCTTTCCCCATCTAGCCAAAAGAAGAGAAATCCAAGCACACAGAAGGATTTCTGGCATCCCAGGATAAAGAATGAAGGCAAATAGGGGTAATTTCTGCCTGGACAGGAAATGCCAGTCTATGTCCATGAAGGGGTGACACCACAGGCATTTCCTGCAGGTCAAAGCCACCCCCAGACTCTGGTCCTTTGTGTTCTCTTCTGAAGGAAATCTCACAGAGCTGAGTCATAAGCCCCATAAACATGCTACCAGACAGCAAACACAGTCATGAGAGGCAGCTCCAGATACAAATTTAAGACATTTTATTTCAGCACTGCATGTAGGAGAACTATGCCAGCCCTGAGCTCTCTCTTTGCTTTTTTGAATAGAGAAGCCAAAGTCCATGCAAAAAATAAATCTACTTATTAACTAAAATATTTCTTATATCAGCTTGGTATATATAGGCCTTCATTCTTGCATTCATTTGGGTTATTTCAAAACTTTAAAGAGAAGACAAATGTTAGAAGTAAAAATATATTTTTCATTTTTTGATATCCAACAGCCAACTAAATGTTAATCTAACATGTTTTTCTAGACTCAGGTCAAATCCATCATCTTTAATCCTTGGGGATCATCATCCTCTGATTTTTTCATTCAGCTTCCCAGTCTTTTTACTTAACAGAATTTAAGCATTCCTTCAAAGTAGTTAAAAAACTTCTTTTTCTGTTTTTCATTTCTTTTTTCTCCTTCTTTTATCAGGACTTGCCAGCAAAGAGGACCCCTGTTGCTTCTGTTTTACTTATTTGCTGGAAATAGTGGCAATCTTACAGATGTTTGTAGGCAGGACAGAACTTCAATGGTTTTGATCAGTCAAATCAATTTAAAAGGTGCCAGGTGGTTTGTGGACTCGGTGTAACAGTACTTTCTTCAGATACACGGGGGATAAATGTTGAAGAAATGGTTATCTCCTGTTTACTCACCTTTTCCTACCCAATAGTAACAATTCTAAAGTAAGCTGCATTTGGAAAGCAAGTCATATTTTCACCCTGTTCCAGTCAAGGAAAAGATTTGCTGCTATCACTCCTGCTGTGAGTTCGAGGTCAATCCACGGCCTGTGCAACGAATCCAGAGCAAAATGATGGAGGTTGTTTTCCAGCATCAGAGCTAAATTAAGCACTGCATTCCTCTGTCTCCAGAGCTTCACAAGCTGAGCGAGTCCAGCCTAGGTCTGGACCAGAACCCTGGGGACAGGTTAATTTTCAGAACTCTGAGGTGCTCAGAACTGAGGTTCCAAACTCTGGCTCTTCTCTAATGAGAAACAGTTTGTGCATCTCTTCACATACCAAGGAAATATTGCTCAGCTTGACCCCCCTCCAACTTCATGATTGGAAGGAGTATGATACACAGGAAGCAAAATCTCCAGTCTGAAGCACTGCCAGAAAATTCTCCCACTGAGTGTAAAAATGAGAGACAAAATTGGATCTCAACCAATTTAAAGTTTTAGGAAAAGAATAGACAGTGGCCTAGCATATCAGTGCAACATTATCTCACTGATTCACTCTGGCAGCTTGACCAGGCTGCTCTCATTAGTTCCAGTACAGCCGTATAAAAATCTGAATATTGTCTCCAAGGCAAAAAAAAAAGAAGGCAATGGAGAGGAACAGCTGTGTTTGCAAGAGGCCCTGCTGGTCTATATGCACTGACTGGTCTATAAAGTCATCACTGAGTGATGGATGGGTGCCACAACCCTTTCTCACTCCTGGAGGTGATCTTTCTTGAGATAGCAGAGATGTAACAATGTGTGTATGGAGTGAGATTGTCCCACCCCTGTCCATCCCATGGGAAGTGCAGCTGCTGGCCATGGCTCTCCAATGCTGTCACTCATGCCCTCTTTTCCACTCTAGGTTGGCACCAGTTTCTCTTTCCTTCCAGGATGCTTGAATCCTGCCAGCCTGGGTGGGGTCCTTTCAGCAGTTCCACCCCAGATCAGTGAAAGCCAAGTCCTTTCCCCAGGACTTGTTTCCCTCTCCGTTTCCCTCAGGTCTGCAGAATGCCTGGGCATATTGTACACAGCACCCAAGTGCATTTTCAATACCCTGGGTGTGGGTCCCCCCTGCAGAGCTCTGAGCCCCTCTCTGCACTCTCAGAGGAAGCCTGCTGCACTGTATCGTGCCTGCATTGAGTTGCCACTGTGGTTTTCTCTGAGAGATTAAGCAGAGATTTATTTCTCCACTTCAAGTGGGTTTTTTTTTTATGCTGCCACCAAGCTTGGATTTCAAACTTGAGCTTGATTGGGCTTTAATGGATTTTCTACACAGCATGGCCATTGAGCACCTCCCGTGTACTTCTGGAGTGACTTTGCTGCACGGGGATATAAAGGGCTTAAATGGTAGATGGTGCTGTTACCCACTTAGCTACCGAGGCCTGGTTCTAAACCACGTCACAAAATTCATCCTGCACTGCTCTCCCTGATAGCATAGCTTGCAGGAGCTGGCATCCATCTTTTCAGCTCAGGTTAATCAGCACCAGAAAATGTTGTACCTTAGACAGTATTTATTCATTTGTTACAGGGCTCAAGCAGGGAGCTGCTCAGGCTGTCAGGCTGCCTACCAAGAGTGCCTGCTTTGGACTGGAAGTAGAAACACAAAGAAAAACAGCCCTTGGTGAATCTCCACCCAAGGGGGAGCTTTGCAACCTTTTCTCCACAGAAATGAGAAATGGAAAAGAGAACCCACAGGAGAACTCAGCTAAGACAGTGATGCAGCAGCGGGAGAAAGGCAGGAGTTTGCATAATGTCCTGGAAATCTGGACTCAAACCTGGGTTCTAAATGCTGACTTTGTGGTGAGAGATCCACATGAGGATCAGCTTAGTCTGACTGTCAGCAACAATTCTGGCACAGCAGAACAGCAGGGGAGTCTGGGACTGAGGAGTGTCACCAGATGACACGAGACACCCACCAGACGAGGGGACTGAGGTGGCATCAGCCATGGTGGGGCTTCAGAGCTCTGGGACAGGAATGCTGTGGGTCAGAGCTGGGTGCAGGGCTGACCCAGGGCTGGCACAGCCCCTGCTTTCCACATCACACTCTGAATCAACAAGCAGCTCCCCAGACCAACACCTGCCCTTTGCAGATAACCTGTACATGACAGCAAAACACAGAGGAACTAGCAGCTTACAGGGGTTTTTCCCCTAAAAGAAGACTCTAAACAGTCCCTATGAATATTTTGATTATCTCAGGTCTTCCAGAGCTGTGAAGAAATTGAAATTTCCCCTTTAGTGTTTGCCCATTGCCTCTTCAATAGACACAAGCTTCACCAAGCACCCACACTAAATCTGCCAACACTTATTTTCCACCATCTGCATAGTAATTGCACTAGGAGCTGAGTTTAATATCCTTAAATTTTCATTTTGACATGCTGGAGAGCTCCTGGTGTACAAGGTGCAAGGGGATATTTAGTCTCAGATTATTGACCTGGAATGAAGAAATCCAAGTACCAGCTTCCCTCTCCTTTCTTCCCTCAACTCAGTGGCTTCATCAATTTAATGTTCCCTATCTCTTCAGCAGAGACAGCTCTCCTATCACCCTATTCTTATTTGCTTAGAGGGTCTCCTTCAAGTTGTATCCTACTGCCTTTGTTGCATGATGATCTGCAGTGGCTGTTTTCCCTTTTCCTTCACTTTGTCCCAAACTGTGTTTTTCTGACATATTCCTGTGTTTTCAGGCAGGCTCTCTGTGCTGACCTACACCAAACCACCAGGGAGCAGCTGGTCTGTGAGATGAACTTCTCAGCTGCCTCAAAGGAGCCCCAGGTCTCAGTCTGACTCTGCCCCCAGCAATCTGAATGAAACTGCAATTTTTGCAGCTCAAACCTATTCTATCTGTGCTTAAAAAGTGGACTGTTTTCTCAGAGCAACCCTCCTTCTTCTTCCACCCAAAGAAAGCACTCTTGGAGGCTGTGAAATAGGCTGATTTGCTTGTGGAGGTGGGTAGGCCATGCTGTAGATCACTGACTGGTGAAGATCTTGTTCCTTCATTCCTGTGAGCTGTCTATTAAGAAATGATGCTACCTGGCCTTATGTCACTTAGGACTGAATGTAATACTCATCTCTTTGAATTTGGACTCCTAAAATACCCTACCAATGCCCACACAGCCCCTCAGGCACACCTCTGTCCCCATGGAGCTCCCTCAGACCTCCCTTTCTGTAACTCCTGATACCTTAGGATCAGGTGTTCTGATCTCAGGTTTATTCTCCCATCCCTACTCATCCACTCAGAAATTCAAAACCTTCAACAACACAAAAAACACTCCACCCTAGAGTATTCTGAGATAAAATCTTATCATATGAAAGGATAAAAAGTTCAGGGGTGTTGGTAAGTCAGGGAACTGACTCAGCCCCATCACCTCAGTGCAGGTCAGCATCTTGTTAACCTTTGAGGGCAGGTGTGTCTGAGCCTGCCCTGCACTGCTGGCCAGTGACTACTAGGGGAAATCTGACACAGTTTTTTTTTCCTTCCAGCAAACACAAGAGCATAAATTTGGATGCTCTGGATGACAGTGAAGCATTGCCAGCTCCCCCAAGTCCATACCATGACTCCTCCAAAGCATCACCTTGCTGAGGGTGGAGCAGAGCTCTATTCACTGCTTGAAAGCTCATTTTTAGAGCCAGGTGAAGCTGCCTCAACATGAGTGTGTGTGCAAGCACACGGGGACTATAAAAACACCTGCCTGAATAGGTCCCAGGTAGGGTTTGGCTCTGTTTTATACAATGGAAAAGCAAGCTGCTGATCAATGTATTCCCCAGTGGAAATGGTGCAGCTCAGACACAACAGACAAAATTATTCCTTAGTGTTGGATCATCTTTCAACATTCCTTAGTGCTGGATGTTCCTTCCTAGAGCTGGGCTGGAATGGAGGATCTCAGCCACAAAGGGCTCCAGCCATGTTAATTGGGGGAGAATCTTCATCAGCACAAGGATGCTCCCACAGCTGATGTCCTCCAGCACCAGCAGGGGAACCACAGACCTTTGGTGGGTTTGTTCTGTGTGGCTGTCAGCAAATATCCCTCAGGGAGCCACATGTGGGAAAAAAAACCCTTCTAGGTAAAATCTGCAGCACACGCTTAATCAGAGAGGAGAAATTTGGCCTTGGACAGAAGAATAGATGGAAAGCTGCCCTGCTCTTCAAAGATGAGGTCAACACAAGACATTTCAAAATGCATCTTTTCTCCTAAAGTGAGAATTTTTTTTCTTTTCTAAGTGTGGTGAATTCATCTTCAGTGCAGACATCAAACCTTGCAGCACTGAGAACAAAGGCGCCTGTACTATGTAGCACAGTTGCTTTTTATGACTTTATTTTTAGTAGCATGCAATGGCACAAAAGCATTTAGTTAAAATAAAACAATATTTAGTGTGAAAATAAGCCATGAAATACACTACAGGGCTTATATTTTGTTTAAGATTTACTAAATATATGGGAAAGACAAAAGCTTTGGAGGATTTTCCATTAATACAAAATGTTATTTGCTCTTTGTCAAGGGAGAACTCTCACTTAGTGTTTTAAAACACGACATTACCCATAAAAAGCATGAAAACTTCCTAGATTTTCTGAAAGTTTAATAGCTAGTGACATGTTATTAAAAATAGCAAGCCTCCCACTTTACAAATTCTGCTGTAACTTTTAATATGAGGAAACAGATAAACATAATACCCAGAGAAGAAAATTCAGATCTAGTTTGGAGAACCAATTGCCAAAAGCAGTGAGGAGCAGATACCAAAACTGGCATGAAACTGAAACTGAAATAGGTTTCTTAAGTGCCTGAGCTGACACAAGCTCATAAGTATAGAAATATGGTGAAAAAAAGAAAAAAAAGTGATTTAAAATTATTTTGGTTCCCTTAACACTGAAAATTATCATTAATTTAAGCTACATATTTTTGTCTACCCATCACATTATGCAGAGGGTATGAATAGTAAATGTGTAGAAAAGTAATTTTAGGGTAAGAGGAGACCTTACTAACTTTCAGTTTATCCTACTGAACATTTATTGCAATTCCTAACCTGCCTAAATCAGAACTAACTTTCCAAGTTCACACAAACCCTGGAATCCACTTTTACAATCCACTCCTCAGAAGCCCCCTTTTGCTTTTGCAGTTAATGTAAGATTTTTTTCAGAGATGTAATGAAAGCACATCCAGAGGAACAGCTGAACATTCAGGCTCTCATCTTCCCTACACTTTTGCCCTCTCTATCAAGTTATGCAGATACTTGGGTGCACACATAACCCTGTGGCAGAAATAAATGCTGCTCCTGCCTTTACACAAATTGGAGATGAAGTGCCCCCGACTAACGCCTCTGCTGCTGTAGGAAGACAGAGGAAAGGATTATTCAGAGGTTTCCTCTTTTCCTCCTCTGTATGCATGTTGCATAATATGTGGTACTTTAACATCAGGACCAAAATTTTTATTATGCAAACTTATTGTGACTATCAAGTCCTCATTGAGCCTTAACAAGCTCTGAAAGATACTATTAAATGTGTCACTTTAACTTCAAATTGAAGCCTATGTCTTTTTAATTAACAAGTAGAAGTGTGTGAGAATAGCAGATGCTGCCATTAACCATCCTACCGGGTTAGGGGATGGCAAGAGTTCTCCCCCAGCACTGGCTGGGAGAGCATATTCTCCTTTTATAAACTTGGAAGCCATTGTACAACCATGTGCATTCACAAAACCCAGGCTGCAGCTCCAGAGCAGAGAGCACACGTAATTAGACCTTTTGTTTCATCTGTGTCTCTGATCTCCACCTCCTCACTACCACGATTTTGCCCTTTTCCTCTCTCGTTCCCATCTGCAGCTGGAATCAAAGGGTGTGTGTAGGAGGGGTGGTGTGGGCAGGATTTCAAGGGGGTGGTAAGATGCTTCAGCTGGCTGATACAGAGGAACAAATAAGCCACTGGAAGGCTCCCAAAGCCTGCAGAGCAAGGCCAGAACATGGACAGGAACTGGGGGAAGAAGCATTCTCCCACTGGTTGCTGCTTTCCACCCTCTGAGGCAGTCCCTACCCAACTACACACGGGAGCAGGCCTGCCTGAGGTGAAGGAGAACACTTACAGGAGGCACAGATTCAGTTTCTATCTTCACATTCTCTGGAAACACACCTTCCTTCCCATGGAAATTTGTTTTAGCTAGAGTTGGCTCTGACACAGATGCTTGTCATCCCTCAATCCTCTCAAAAGGGATGGGATATTCAGGACCCTTCTTCATGGAAATCCTGAATCCCTTAAAACACTTCTGGCTTTGGTCAAAAATTGCCAGGGGTAGGAATGCCTCAGGCACTATACCCAGCACCTGGACTTCCTCAGCTCTTTGAAGAGCAGGAAGGGGGCTGAAGAGAAGCAAAGTGATGGTTATCTTTAATAACAAGCTGTTGCTGAAAGGTGGGATAAGCTGATTACAGTGCAGCCTGGGTGTAATTTTAAATAATTGACATGGCACTCAGTACTCATATCAGGATGCTTTTTCACTGTTCACACATCAAAATGAATTAAATACATTAAATAAATGTATTGGAGGGGTGAAGTATATCAAGCTGGTAAAAGGATACAATCTGATATTATGCAAATTCAGATCAAGTAGCGGGAGATGATTTTGCTTGCATTGACTCTAGCTAAAAAGAAGAGTGCAAGGACGTTGTACCTACTCCTTCCTGCCTTTGCTACTGGGCTTTGTTATTTGTGTTTCAGAGCCTTCTCCCCTTCAGACCTAAACCAGCACCCAAAATAAGGGGGGAATTTTTGTTCTGATCCCAGTAACCCTTGCACCTGGTTGTTCAATGTCATGTGTGCTCCTTTTAAATAGGTTCCTGGGTGCCATTTGATCTATGTCAGATATAAAACCAGGAAAGAAGAAGATCCCAAGAGCCTTAGCTGAAAACAGAAAGTATCACTGTCTAAACTCCCATAGATTGCACACCATTGAATTCAACCCTGGTATTTCTGTTGAGTATAAGAATTTTTGCCTGTCAAAGCTGCCCAGGAATCTGGTCTGGAAGCTGAGGAGATTTTCAGGTGAAGAAACTACATCTTCCCTTGTTATTTCATTCCAGTCGTTAATTTTCCTCATTACCAAGTCATATGTAGGTAACATTTCTGCCAACTTTAGTGTGATATTGCCTTTAATAATTTGTATGAGAACATTTCATATGCTCTTGTACTGCTCTGTGTGTATTTGTGTGCCTGTGTTGTCTCTTCCCATTTTTAAAGCTATTTAAGGAAAAAAATCTTAGGTAAGACACTGCTTGAGAGAGGAAGTTATCTCCCTAAGTTTAATGTAGAGAGGGAAATCTAACCCAGAGAGGGATCTCAGAACTTCAATTGTCTTAAATGCCCATTCTGGAAAAGCTAGTAGGTTTTAAGGGTATCTTTTCCCTGGCAGGAAGAGCAGGAATTTAAATCAGTCTCTTATGGTCCCATTGGTTTAAGCATCTGTATCTTGTGGATGTTAGTAAAGCCAAACTGTTCTGCTGAATTTTTATAATCTACCAGACCACTCCAACATAGTCATGGTCCATTGCTCTAATCTAACATGTCACCAATTTCACCAGCTGGCAAACCCAGCAACACTGGTTTTGTCTGCTTTACAGATAACGAGCATCTTAATAGGCAACAATTAAATATTCATTTAGGAACTGATGGAAATCAAGTCACTGGGGATTCTGCCTTCTAAAAAGCTCTATTCCACCAATAATTGCCTCACCCATGTAAAAAGTTCGTGTCTCCAAATTAGGCCTCTAATCCTGGTTGCCTCAACAGCTGGTAGAATGTCTGCCTCCATGATTCTCTTTCTCTCTCTCCCCATCCCTGTCCAGGGTTATTCACAGTAGGAGATGGAAAGGAGAACACCAGAAGTTCACTCTGTCCAGCCATAAAGAAAAACACTGATTGACAGCCAAAGAGAGAAAGAAAAACACAAATCAAAAAAGGACTGAAGCAGGAGCACACCTGGGGGGCATGAGGGGGCATTCTCTTACAATGAATTTCCTTTACTCCAGCTATAGTAATAAAATTCCCAATGCACTGTCACTTCATCTCCAGTTCATCAAATTCTTCTCTGATGGGCAGTTAGTTGCAAAGGATCTCTTTCATGGCACGAGGTGGGTGAGAAAGAGCTTCTTTGTCTTCAGAAAGAAACCATCTCTGCTTTTGAACTACTTCCTTCAACACTGATAAAAAAGGCCTTTCATCCTCCTTTCAGTGCATCCATTTTAAGCTGGAGTCAGTCAGCTTTTCAAAGTTAGCACAACTTGATCAAAACTGAGTTTGCCTTGGAAACTGCACATTAACTAGAATGTTATGTTCCATTAAGGAAGCAGAGGAAAAGTACAATGAGAAAAGTTCTCTGACTCTTTAAATATCTCCTGTAGGAAGCATTCAGGCACTACCTCATCTTTTCTGCAACTCAAACAGGAGGTAAAGACAATAGAGTGTAGCTCTTATTTAATAACCTGAGAAGGATGTGCCAACTCAGATGCTCTTCTACAAGAAGTCTGACTGATTTTCTGAGTTCCTCATGGGAGTACAATTAGTGCTGGGAGCTGCTGGAGGAAACTAAGGATGCAAGAATTCTGCTTATCCTGCACCTCTGTGGTAAAAACACGTTTTTCCCATGGCACTTTTACTGACTGAAGGCACTGTGGCACAAAATACACCAGCTAAAGGACTAAGAAATTATTTTGGCTGTTGAATCTGAGCAGGTGTTGGCTTGTCAATTCAGCTTAGTAAGGTAAAGGTGTATGGATGTAAATACGGGTGAACTGGGGAGAAGCAGCCCAACTCATAGAAAACAATCATTTTGGGAGACCAAATTATTTACATATAGATCACCAAACAGTAAATAATTTTTGGATGCTTCCATTTTGGCTATAAGTAGCCTGAATTCTCTGACAACATTTTAAAATATTTCAACCCCTGAGACATCTGTAAAGTCACAATTATCATGAGAGAAAAATCAACTTCCTAACATATTTATGCTATTACATTCTGGAACTGATGGCCTGAAACATCTCACCCCATTACACTGAACAACTGGCAAAATTTATCCTGGTCACTATCTCTTCAGAGTATTTTATTGCAGACACTGAAAAATACTAGAGATAGAATAGAGACTCTGACTTGCAGTAACACAAGTGACTGCAATCCCATGTTGCAGTATCAAATTATGATAACATGGGTATTTCAACTCATAAATCAATTTCTTGATAATCCTCCAGAGAATCTGTAGCAAAATTAAGTCCCATAAGTTCTCTTGGAGGTGTTGGTAATACTGCTGCTGCAGGACTTCAGGCGTTTCAGACCTTAGTGACTCTTTTTAGCCCTGCTGCCCGTGATGTGCTTCTTTAGACAAATATTCCACAGAAGGAGCAAAGCCAATTTCCTGTACTTTAGAGGCAATTTACTAAACCTTTCTTTAAGAACGGTTAGAGAATATTTTTAGTGATAAGGAAATCTCTTCAGTGCCCAAGCTATAATTTTATTGAATATTCCACCGTAGGTTATACGCATTTACGAGAATGAAAATAATCATGTAATTAGGCTTGCCACCTAAATTATCATGTGTTTTTCTTATTTATGTGGCCAATTCCTCCACTGGAAAGTGATTCTCAAATCACAGTCTACAGAGAAATACTGAAATCACAATTTCTGCATTACTAGATCTAAAATGCTCTATCTCAGAAAATATTTATTGTTCTTCAACCCAACCAGGGACTTCCAAAGGAGCAAGGAGCATTGCAGCTTGAGGTAACTGCAGTGGTTCAGGGCACCCTTGGCAGGAGGGGCCAGCTGGAGTGAGCAGAGATACCTTCTTCAGTTCCATTTATTTGGGAGAATTGTCCTAGGAGCTAAAATATGCACAGTGAGAAGGGGAGAGAAATCCCCTGGTGTCCTCTCTGTTTCAGGGAAAAATGTAGATATTAGAGGTAAGTCTGTGCTGAAAACACGTGGCAGCTCCCCAGGAGACTCCCTATGGCAAACCGGTGCTGCCTTTCCATCCTCCTGGCTCCTTTAGGGTGCCACAGTATAAGGAGGTATTAAAGCTATTATTAGAGTGTCAGAGGAGGGTTATGAAGATGGTGGAGGATCTGGATGGGAAAGTAGCTGAGGGCACTGGAGAAGAGGAGAGCGAGAGCAGAGCCCACCGCGGGCTGCAGCTCCGCCAGGAGAGGCAGCTCCGACCTCTGCTCGGTGTGACCAGCGACAGCACCCGAGGGAACCGCTGGAGCTGGGTCAGGGGAGGCTTAGGATGGATATTGGCGAAAGGTTCTTCACCCACAGGGTGGTGAGCACTGGAACAGGCTGCCCAGAGGAGTGGCCACAGCACCGAGCCTGACGTGTTTGATATATTTGGATGCATCCTGATGCTCAGGATGTATTTGGACAACGCTGTCGGGCATATGGTGGGATTTTGGGGTGTTCCTGTGCCGGGCTGGACCCCACGATGCTGTGTGTCCCTCCGAGCCGAGGGTATGCCGTGACTGTGTCCCTGCGGGTCCCGATGCGCCCGGGAGTGGAGCTGTGTGGCCGATCCCTGCCAGGACACAGGGATGCGCTGGTGCCGAGTGCCATCTTGTGGGGACCGAGCCACGGAGCGGGGACACGGACAGCCCGCGGCAGCCCCGGGGCCAGCGGGAGCGCCAGGAACCGGTGCCGCCAAATTCCCCATCCTCGTGGGCTCAGCCCCGTCTTTCTCCCGCTTCCTCAGCTCTCCACAGGGGTTACAGCAGACAAGCAACAGCCCACTCGGAGTTCAGGCAGGGGAAGGGGTTGTGTGTCTTTTAGATAAAGGTACCTCATCTCCCAAAAAATGTGGGCACATGGCACCAGCTGCTCCTTGGGGTTCAGCCTGTATCAAAGTCTCATGTCAGCACGTTTCAAGACAATCTTTAATCTGGAGTGTAAAATCTCCATCCTGAAAAAAAAACCAACCAACCAACCAAACAAACAAAAACCAAAACAAAAAAAAATTACAAACCAGCAAAACCACCAAAAAAACCCCCAAACCATAAAGGCATTCATATTTCAGATTTACACACAGTCAGAGAAGGAAATTCTAAATCGTAGCATGACTGGGGCCAAGGAAGACCAACCTGCTATTATTTTTCCTTTCTACTGGCTGTCACACTTCAGTGGCTTCAGCAAGTAAAGGTGACAGAAATCATTTAGTGGCACATTTGAAGTACATTTTGCTCATTTTTGCTCCCAGCTGCAATTGTCTGTGCTCTGCGGTTTGCAAAACCCTCCATGCACAGTGCCCAAGGAATTCTTGGGGCAATTTCCTCAGGTAAGACAGGCCAACATGAATAAGCAGAGCTGAGTAAATCACAGCACAGAAAGGGTAAGCAAAGTTCCAAAAATCATGAAATGAGTCATTGGAACAGCTGACACAAAGCAGGTCACTGTCATAATCATGCAATGCATTCCTGTCTACCCTCCATAACATCTCAAACAAATTCTGCCATCACAGATATCAGAGAAACCTCATGGATGTAAATGGGGACAGAATTTGGCCAGCTCACACTCTATAGCATTTGTAGATCTCATTTCAAAGACTATTTAGCTGCAATTATCCTTCAGTGCTAAGCCAAATGCACATCTGATAAAAGCCACTCTGGGTAACATCCATAAACATGACAGAAAGGGATCAACTTTAACATCTTTTTAATAGATCCAGGTCATCTTCCAGCAACACTCATACCAGGGTACCAGCTCCAGAGGCCTGTTCTTTCTTTCAGGCTCTTCCCCACCTCAGTTTCAATAAGCTGGGGTACTCTTCCCTTTTTCAAACCCTCAAGAGCTCAGTAAACCACATCTCTGCTGTGGCCCTCCTGCTGTAACCCACCTCCCCAGTAAACATCCACTCTAACTCCTTCACCTCTCAGCAACTCCTCAGCCTTCATCTCCTTTCTTACTATCACTCTCAGCCAGCTTGAGCTCCTTAGCTGCTTCAGCCCAGTTAGAAATAGGAAGCATTGGTCTGGCTTCTGGTAAGGCTAAATTTGGCCTTGTATCCCTTAGCAGATACATTTAGAGCCCTCCCACTTCCCACATGGTTCTGGGGAAATTCTGACCCTGCTATTAGCCTAAACCTCCAAGGAGATGGGCTTCATCCCTGTTCTAAGGGCTTTGATGTAATTTGCCAGCACTGGGGGGGTCCATTTTCCTGGCTAGACCCGTCAATCTCATCACTATCTACTTTGAGTACTACCCAAGATCACCAGGAGACAATGGAGACTGCTTGCAAGCCTGCTCCATTTATAATTCAAACCATTTTAATTCCTCCTTCCCCTCATCCTTTTGGAAGGCATTGGTCCCACGCCACTGCTGCTTTAGGGTGTTTGTAGTTTCCTCTGAAAGGCTGTTGTGCTGAACAAGCCCACTATGTTATTTCTATAGGTGCTCTGCTGCTTTCCCAGCAGACAGACATTCACTGGAGCAATTCTTCCGTACACACCAGCCATGAGCCAGTTTGCCATTCTCTGTGGGGAAAATAAGACATTGCAAAATCAGGACAGCATGTGAGAAAGGAGTCTAAGAACCCCCTCCTCCCTGCAGCTTCTTCCCAGTAGGAAAAGTCAGCCTGGGAACGCAGAAAACGTAATGGAGAAATAAAATGCTTTCTAATGCATGACTGGAATAAAGCAGCATGACACGGTTAGCTGGGCGTTGCATCCTGATCAGTCAGACAGCAAAGACATCATGCTTCACTTAGCCCCAAAGCATCCAGTGTGTGACAAGTATGAAAAGATGTGTTGGAGGGAGAGGAAGAGAAGGCTGCTTTGGGTCCAAAAGACCCTTTTGCCCCCGCTGCACTCACAAAAGGGGTCCTGAATAGGAACCCAAATGAGCCCGGGGAATATTCATATGATCTTAATTTACCATGACTGCTGCCTACCAGCTCCAGATAAGTTGGATTAATAAACTGCCTTTCACTTGTGACACCTCGGCATGAATTTTGCATTAGACTCAATTCAGTAAAGTTCACAACTGACATGCTTGCTTTTATGACAATCCTTTTCAATTGTTTTTTGCACTGGGATGTCATAAAGATGTTTGAGCTCTTTTTTTTCTTTTTTTTTTTTTTTTTCTGGTAAGGAACTGTCTTTTATCTTGAAAAAGAGCTTTTATAACCCACTCATGCTGATAGCACTCTTGAATTAAGCTGGAAGGCAAAGCCCCTAGTCCGTTTATACTATTAACAAGGCAGGATTTTTCAGTGTCAATGAAAGCAGTGACGTGCTTGCTTCAGAGGGCTTGTCACAGCAAAAAATTTCAATGCAGTGGGGGTGGAGATGATTAAAACACAAAGAGGACACAATGTGTGATAAGATCAGCAGAACCTTTTTGGAATTAATGCAAGGAGAGTGGATCATGCCCACCAATTAGAGCTTACATGGTACTTGCTAAATTTATCAGACCATGAATCTGTTCTTCCTTAATTGATAAGCAGGTGGCATGGCTGATCTGCATCCAGATTCGAGGAGGAGAGAGAAAAGTGGATGGATGGATGGATGGATGGATGGATGGACGGACGGATGGACAGATGGATAAATGAATGATACGTTTAGAGATGTTTTTATCTCTTAATGATACACCCTAGTTTGATATTGCCTCTCTCAGCAGCAGCCACTCAGGTCAAGGATGTTTCAAAAGATGGATCTCAACTGGAGCTAGATGAAAATGAGGGGTATAGGTTTGGGGAACTGTTTGGGAGAGAATTTGACTGCAGCCTGACAAAATAACAGAAATTAAAGTTGGCTGGAAGATTTCATTCCTGTCCTGAGGTGCTGGCCCAGAGCCATTATGCACAACTCAGCCCTTCAAAACCTTACAGAACCCAGCTAAGGTCAGTTGCTGAACATTTTCATCTGTGAAACAGGGAAAATATTACCATAATACATTTTTGTCTTACCCTTTGTCTTTTGGGCCTCTTCAGATAACATGTCTTTCAGAGAAGGAAATGTTCCTTACTAGGCACAGAGTTCTGATCTCACTTGGGGTATCACACATACTCAAAAACATCTGGATGGATTGCAAAGTCAGAGCAGGGTTATGTGTGCAAAGACCAATTATCCACCTGCTCTCTGTAGAGAGATCCCCCATTTACTCCTGGGCTGCATGAAAGGGAACTTGGTGCTGTGCTTCAATCCCAAATGTACTCTAGTTCCTTTTTTTTTTTT
>VXBB01014215.1:1140495-1151382 GCA_013399915.1 Illadopsis cleaveri | reverse complement strand
TTTTTTTTTTTTTTTTACTCTGAGCACCAGTGGAGGCAGATTAAAGGCTTGCTGTGTGGAAGTTCTTTACATTTCTAGACAGCAGGTTCAAAGTGGCTATGCAGATACTTCCCTTCCGCCATGAAATTCTCTAAGATAGGAAACTTAATCTTGAAATTATTGAAATACCTGATGACCCTGAAACATCTCAGCTTAAATATAAGGAAGGCAACCTGGAAAGAGTAACCTGGAAAGAGTACTCTGGTTTCACCTGTGTGTACTTTGGATGACTGCTCCTCTGTGTTTCATACCTCCAGTTTGATAAACCACAGATTGGCTCTGGGGCTTATCCCAAATAAGCCATCAAGACCTATATACTTCCTCAAAATTGGCCTGTGAAAGTGATTCTTCAGTTACATAAAATGTTTTGCAATTCCTTTTATTCCTGTGCTGACAAAGCCAGGTGTCTTGGCTGTTGCTGCATTCAGAGAAGGAGGAAAAGCAACACATACAAAAATGGCTTAAACCAGCTCTTTGCATAACCAAGGCAGGACTTCAGGGATATCTACACAGATTAGACTGACTATGCTTCCTTGCAAAGGGTCAAGCCTCCCATTTTTCACCAGGGACAGAGCTCTAGTTTCTGACTTCTCGGTGTTGAGCTATAATACCATGATTTTACTTGTTCAGAGCTGAATCTCTGCTGTTTGGGCTGTGAATTAGGGAACATTTCAAGGGGAAGACAAGATTATTTGATCTACTAAAGAACTGGGGTTTCTCGCAGGGCTCAGAGGAGAGGATTGTTGCAGTCAGGAGCTATCAGCCATGGGAAGGAAAAGGACACAGGAACCCAGGAGACTTTCCCAGGCTCTGGTAACTTTACAAAAACACAACTCTGCAAACCCTTGTCCCTTCAAATCAGCCATGGACCTTTCTGCTACAAGCAGCTCCTTCCCTCCCTCCCCTAGAAACATCATCCTCTGCTTGATGTGCTGTTTCCATAGCAACATTTAATTAATATAAACCCCCTGGCCGCTGCACAGCGCAGGTAGTATCTGTAAGCACCATTTAACATGAAATAAAAGCAGGAAGTTCAGCCAGCAAAAGGCCTGGCTCCAATCTCAAGTGTGTTTACAGCAGTGGAGTGGAGCCTGTGCACTGAGGAGAGGAAGAGTTCCTCTGGCTTTTAATTACATGACACGTAGACAGAAGTTAATTAATATGGAGCAAAATCTGGAGATGCCTGAGCTTCCAACCCTCTGATCAGCAGCTTGGGTCACACATGTGGGATGCAGCACTCAGAGGAGCAGGTTTCAGTCTCTCTGTCCCTGGGGTGTGGAAGGGATTTGCTCTGGGTGTCAGTACTTTGATTTCATCCTGGAATTCAGAGTTACCACCTCGTTTTTCTAAAAAAAATTGTTATTCCAGAGCTTCTCATCAAGACTAATTATTCTGGCATGTCAGTTACCTGGTATGTGAGTCAGTTTCTTTCCTGAAACTTAATCTTTATAGACATGAAGAAAAAGAAATTATTCCAGTTAGAATTTTACAGTGAATTATTTTTGGATGGAAAAGGGTTTTACAGTGAAAAAAATTAAAATACATGTAGCAGTTTTTGTTTATCTTCTATTTTAAAAGATTGAAATGTTAACTACAGAAAAAATAAATAATGGAATTTGGAGTCAGTAGCTGAAAATGGTCTTTCTGGTTGTCAGTGGGATTCAGTAGAAGGTAAAGATTTGCATGAATATGGTACTTTATTTTCTTCTCGATTTTCACTGGCATGGAGAAAAAGGGGAGGAGAACAAAAGGAAACTTTCCCACTCGGATGCAACAATATCTGCTCTCCCAGGGCCTTGCCAATGGTCTGTTTGCTAATCCCCTTGTGAAAAGCACTTTGAAAGTGCTTTGAAACTCTCCTTTGGGACACGGAAAAATCAACAGCTAAACAACAGACCCCAGGGGCTCATTTCTGTAGCTGAAACAACACTCTAAACCTCAGTTACTTCAGACTTATGAAACCCTTATTATTTACTGGTACATAATATTATTGATTTGGACATGAGGGGATATAGGAACTAATGCAGGTAGGCAGGACTGATAGGGGGCTGGCAGCTCAGTTTAAGTTTCCAGTGAGCACTTCTGAAATCAGCCTAATTAACAGTGACACCAGCAAGCATCTGGGACCCTGCTGAGGGTTTGGCAGAGATAAGCTTAAAGCTTTACTTCTCAGCAGAAGTGTTCAAGGAGGTGTCTGTGCTTACTGGGGGGATGTCAGGCCTGAAGAAAAATAATTAAAGTAAATCAGTGGGAACGGACCTGTAAATTCAAACACATACCAAGTACTGCAGCTTTCAGCTAGAAAAGCTTCACAACTACAGCACAGAGTCTGGCTGCACAGAAAGATGAAACATTACATGAATTATTTGAATATGTATCACATACAAGGGCCAGAAAGGTGGAGGAATCTCCAGCCTAAAAGATATTCAAAGCTCAGCTCGATAAGCCCCAGAGCAAGCTTGTCCTATCTGAGTGTTGGGCCAAATGAGTGCTGGTGGTCTGCTCCAGCCCAAATTATTATGTGACTTTAGGACCATATTATTTCCACATGCTTGTTCAAATACAGGATTTTTTTTATTATTATTATTTTTAAAAATTCTTAAAGCTTTTTTCCTCTGAATTGGTTGTCAACATGGGTGAAGCAGCATTTTAAGTGGCAGCATTCTCCAGTCTGCTTATAATTTTATGATCCTTTTTTTCTTGGTATTTTTGATGCTTCTTAAATTACACAGCCTGTCAATGACTAGCAGGTAGTCTTCAGCAGGTGTTAATACAGCTATTCCAATGCAGAAGCTGCAGCTCAAAGGGCAGTATTGGCAGGTGATTATTCACAAGGAGAAGAAAAAGGACTCTTAGGAAAGAAACAGTGTCCAATTATTTGGTTGCAGCATGTGAGACTATATTTTGTAATGAAGTCTTAAATCTTTGTAAGTTTTCCTCCTTGGTTATGAAGCAGAAATTGGAACACATTCGAGAAGACCCAGGCCTGAAGAAGAGGGCAGAGAACGGACATACTCATGAGGAAGGGAAATTCCTGCCAAGGGTCCTGCTCACAGCAGACAATAGCTTTTTTTCTCCTCTATCACATATTCAAATTGCTGCAAACACCATGTGACTCAGGATTTTGCATAAGGCCATGTTCTTTGACTGATAGAGCCCAGCAACAGAAATAAAGCAGGCCCGGGACAATGTGGGAGGAGGGGAGCAGAAAAGGATAATGTGAAGGATACTTTAAATTACTTGGGTTTGAAATTGCAAACTTCTCACCTCAACCCACTGCTGAGACTGCTGGAGACCGAGCTGGCCTGTGCTATTCAGCACCATAATGCTGCACCACCATTCAGTTTTTACTTGGATTTTAAAATGGCAAGGGTTTTGGTATGCATGTGGCAACCATTCAATTCTGCAGGCTCTCTCTATTCAGCCATTTCTCTCAGAAGCAGGCTAGAAAAAACACCTGAGCAGGCACGATCTGGAAATTTTTTAAGCCCATAGTGTTTCAAACCACTCATCTGGAGGAATATCCAACCTTGGATGGGAGATGCCACTTGGAAGGGAGAAGATTTTTTTGTTTAATTTTGGATCATTGCCTTTGACACTGCTCATAAATGGTTAAAATAGTTTGGAATTTGGCCACTGACATATTTGGTATACATAGTTTTATGTAAATAGAAAATAAACAGAAATGGGAGGTTGAGTTCATTTGGGTGCACACTTGGGCCGTTTGTGAAATGAATGTTCACCACTAGAGGACTCTACAGCAACAGCTAATTGTCTTTTTTACCCCCCTTCTATCCCCCCCTGCCTTTTTTNNCTTTTTTTTTTTTTCTTTTCACTTCATGCTGCTCCCTCTGGTAATCCTTTCTCTGAGGACAAGAAATCCTGCTCCAGAAGCCCCAGGTGCCCCAGATTTTTGAAACAAGTTCTCAGACAAGGCCGGTTTGAAGTCATCGAGCTTCTTGCCCTGTTTAGCATAGAGAATAAATGATCCCATTTTCAAGAAAACAATTCACTCGCTATGCTGCAGGGGTGTGCTAGGGGCCTCCTGGGATCACCTTTTCATTTCCTGCACTCACCCCTGCCAAAACAAAGGAGTTTGGGCTTGTGGAGGTGGACAGCCCAGGGACATAGACTTCAGATCCTAGAAATGAGTAGGAGGCAGTGACACAGTGCTGGAGCTGAGTCTCAGCAAGGCTGTCTGTCCTCTGTCTCCTCCTAACACGATGCTGTCAGGACCCCTTCCCAGCTGGAGCCATTTGCTGTTTCCTCTGGAGTCCCTTGGCTCCTCTCGACAGCCCCAAGCCAAAGAGGGCAGCCAAAAGGCTCCTTGTGCTCCCCGGTCACATTTCCTCTCTGCCTTTCTCAGATTCAAGACATCGCAGAAAACTGGCCATTGATGGATAAATTAAGAGTTTTAGAAGCACTTTTGGGCTTTTTCTTTTCCCTCCGAAACCTCTCAGGAGGAAGTCTGGGTCTCAAACACAGACATTTAAACTCCAGGCAGCCAGCCAGAATGTGTCTTCTCTCAGACCATGAACACTGGGAAGCTTCACACCGGGTCAGCAGCAGCCCTGCTTGGAGCCCCATGTGCTGATACATGTGGAAGAGCTGGGACCAGCTCTCCAGCTGTCCTTAGAAAGCTGAGACCTTGTGACATTTGCCATTTTTCATGTCCTTGAGCTTCAACACTCTGGAGTCAGCTGAATCCAAGGCTTGTGCTGGCAGGATGGATCTATTGAGCTCAATCTCATGATGTGAGGACATCTCTCCTTCAACCAAGCTGCTGGGTCTCCCAGTCCTACCAGTCCACAAGGCAAAGAACAGTAGGAGGATGGCAGCTCTGGCACTGTAGATATTTCATCCTTCACCACAGGAAGGCAATGCTGGAGAATGGTTCCTTGGACCACTTCTAAGGAAAACAGGGACACCCATCCATCCACCTGCACTGCACAGGAAGACCTGACTCATGCAGCTCACTGCTAAGAGCTTGGTTTGTGCCATCATCAGAAGAGAGCAACACCTCTGCACTTGGCCCACCCTGATTTCTGTGACTGTGGACATCTGCAATGGGTGACTTTCTCCAAAACCTGCTCCCAGTGCCCTCCTGACCACACACCATGGAGAGGCAGTGCTTGGGAGCAGGCCAGCTGCAGGTTAGCATGCACAAGGGCACAGCCACCACTTGCACCACTGGAGAAGTGGAAATAAATCTGCTGTCAGTGAGATACAGACAGTCAGCAAATCTCCAAGGTTTCTTTCAAAGAGACATGATGGGGGTCATGATGTTTAATGGGATATAGAGCACACTCACAGCAAATGGGAGGCTATTCAGAGCCAAACAGCCAAGGCTGGGGACCAAAACTGTGCTGGGGGTGGGTGGGGCACAACAATCCCTGGAATAAATGATCAGGGCCTACAACTTCATCATCTGCAGCTATATCCCTTGTCAGGAGAACCACTTTTACTTCTAATTGCCCAAAGGTTTGTGCCAGATCCGGACTGACATCCCTCTGAAGCAGAATGGCGCCGAAGACAGAAGAGGTTTAGGATACTCTTATGTTTCTCTTCACCACTCTGGAGTTGCTGAAAGTTGCGTCAGTGCCAAGAAAACTCTTCCCTTTACTGCAGCTCTAAGTCACTTGTTCCAAAATTCCTTCAATCTCCAGTGATTTTTTGGCTTTTTTTTTTTTGGCATTGTTAGGAATCAGCAATGATCCCTGTTAACATTTTGTAGGTGTAAGGGACGTGGGTGTTGTTTAACCCGTGGAATGTTTCCAGAGCTATGGGATGTAGGGCGTGCAACTCGCAAAACAGGGTCTCTGTTGGCACTGCCCATGAGGTGCACATTGTCCCTGGCACCTGAGGCGGGTATGGAGTGCCCAGGTGCACAGAGCAGCCCCAGACACTAAGCTTGGACAAAGAATCATGGAATAGCTTGGGTTGGAAGAGACCTGTAAAGACCACCAAGTCCAGCACACCCTGCCACGAGCAGGGACATCTTCCACTAGACCAGGCTGGTCAGATGAGCTGCTTTGAACCAGGCAGGGGAGAAAGAGGACATTAAAACGAGATGGGGGCTTGAAAGCAAAGCCTCAACACAATGGGGATCTCTGCAGTGCTGGCACACTTAGCAGCTGGGGCCAGTCTCTTGGTGGAACATTTGGCAGTCTCGTTTTGCAAACAGCTCTGCTGGCTCCAGATTGAGGGGGTGCTTTGATACTCCAAAGAGAAGACGCTGAAACAAGGACACAGAGCTCTGCCTGGCTGCCTGCATCTCAGGAGGAAGCTGGCAGGGCTGAGGGAGGGAAGGACAGACAATGTCCTTACATACACATCATGGGACTCCTTTTGTGCTTGAACACCCAGTTGGAATGAACTGGGGGACATTTTCCACCATCCTCTACTTTGTGTTTCTATAGAGAGATCAGTTATCCTGGGCAAGGTGTATGTTTTTGATCTTTCTAACTCTTCTATCCCCATTTGCAGTACTTGCCATAAGATCTCAGCTACCCTTTAATCTTGTCACACCTCAGCAAGTCAGAGAGCTGCCAGGGTGGGATCTGATTCCAGTGTTAGACTGGAATGATTTGCTTTGAAACTGAAAACAAAATCACTGACCACTTGCAATGAAATAAAACAAGTCTGTGACAACTGCATTTTTATTTTGAGTGGCTTGGATGGATTTCAGCACAGGGAAAGTCTCTGGGATACCCTATCACATTATGTGCCAAATTTGGACTTGGTCCAGTGAGGATTTTTGACCATTTTGTATCTTCTTCCCTGTATTTTTCAGGATCATGTATGCATGGCCATTGTCCTGGGGATGGGATACAGTTCCCTCTGAATGGCTAATTAAGCCCCGATTAGCATTTCTTCTAGGAGCAGATGCAGCTTTTCCAGCCCAGCAAACAATGCCATCTGTTGTTCCCTGGCTGGAAGTTCCATCCCAAAGTGTGCTCTGCTTCTATATTTAATTGTGAAGTTTCCTGCTGCCAAAAAAGTGAGGTTGTTTAAATTTGGCATCAGGAGGAAAAGGCGGAGAGGGGAGGGAGATTGGATTTATACTGTTACTGCAGGGAATGCTAAATTGGTTAAGTCTGAGTGGCAGCTCTGCAGCTCGCCCTCCTGTACAGGACAAGCCAAAGGGTGAAACCTTCCATCAAGACTCCCAGAGCCACTTTGCACCCTCTCCTTGATGTCAGGGCTGCCTCTGCAGGGAGCCTTCAGCAGTTTTTTCCTGCCTTTGCTACCGCCAGTTCCCTGGAGAACTGAATTCAGGGTGATAGCAAGGTCCTCAGGCACTGGCACTCAGCATTGTGCTGTGACCTTCTCTAGAGACTTTTGGCACTCACAAGAGAGGAAAGTGTTTGCAACCAACCTTGTCTCTGTTCCTGGCCCCAGGGAAATGCTGAGTTTGCATGGCCTTGACCAACCTGCCATGCCTGGCAATGAGGAAGCCAATTGGAGAACTGATTTTTTGGGCATCTGTCAACTGGCTTCTGGCTGGAGACCCACTAAACTAATTTCACACAGATCACTTAACAGCCATTAGCTGGTTGTGGCATGACCTGTGATGGACTGCAAACAGTGACCTAGAGGAGAAGACACTAATATTTTATTTAACCCAGTAGAAAGTTGGATGGGAATATTTGGGGAAAAACAGAAATAGATGCAAGAAAGTCAGTGGGGTTTGTGGGACAGATTTTATCCCTCCTACTTCAATGAACATCACCTACTTAGTTAGCTGCATTAGGAGATCCAGCTCCATGATATAAATGGGTAAAGCCAGCTAGTGAATTCTGGCTAGGATAAAGCTTTTGACTCTCCATTTTTGGGAAAGTGAGGATTTAATGGGAACCAGGCAATTAGTGCTGATTTCTATAACAAACAGAATACTTTTCTGTAGTCAAATCAAATGTTTAACTTTGCAAATGTTTACATTTTCCATCATAATGGATGTTATCCTAAACAAATATAGCCAAAGGATAAATGCTATTATTTAAGACTTCGGGTTTGGGGTTTTTTTCCCCAAATTTTAAAAAAATTAACTCTGATACTTCATGATGAAGGGAAGGATCCCAGTCAGCAGTTTTTCAACTTATTCTCAAAATGCCAACAAGTTGCAGAATCCTGTCTCCCCAGCTGGCTGACATCAAGTATGCATCATGTACATCAAACCATAGGCCAATGCAGGGCATGATTTGTTTAATAATGCAAGAGAGTTTCCCCTATACACTGAAATCATAACCACAGCACTAGTCCCTCAAAACCCCTCAGGGATGCTTGAGGCCAGTACCATATGTAAGAAGCTGGTATTAACATTCATCATAAATTAAGCTTCTTTTCCCTACATACGCCTCATTCTTAAATCCTCTTTAAGAAGAGATTTAAAAACATTTTAAAATGTCTGCCAGTTTTTTTTTTTCCTTTTCTGTTAAGCATTCCTATTGTGCTGCCTCTGCCTTCTCAGATGTCTGGCTCTGCATCTCCTTCAGGGCAAGGTTGCCAGTCTGTGTGTCTGGTGTGCCCATCACTGCCATATCTGACCTTCTGCTGCTGCCTCCGAACAAAAGCAAATATCCTAATCCCATCAGCCTGAGCATTTTAACACCAGATGTGTGCACTGCTACAGCACAGGATGTTTCCTGCAGAGTTTCCTGGGACTACCCTCTGTTCAGGTCTGGCCCAGACAGAGTAGTGAGAGTTACAGCTCAGAAGCTGGTGGGTGGAGATTAGTGATAAGCCATCATGGTTTTTGAAGTGTCTTTTCGGGGAGGGTTTTGCAGGGAGCTCTCCTGAGTTTTGTGTGCCCCCAGCACGGGCAGCTGCCAGAATTCTGCCTGCCAGGTTGCAGACGACAGTCTGGGCTCACACACAGCTTGCTGGGACAGCATTTGGCTTTTGTAGTAACACTCGGAAAGTGGTTTGGAATTAAGAAATGCGACCTTGCTTTTCTCCCCAGCTCCTTCATACTCGGGAACAGCTGGGTGGAACACAGCAGGAATAGGGAAAATGAATTTTGTCTTTAATGTTTTTGTTGTTTTACAGATGTATTCAGGATGCCACCACACCCACCTATTGCACAAATCCCTGTTGTCTTCCTGAGCAGCTCATTAAAGTCATTAGCAGGCTCCTGGACAATTTTCAGCCTCCTCAAGAGTAGCTGGGCTTGTGGCTGGGAAAGCAGCAGCACCCTCAGAGTTAAACTGCAATAATCTGGAACAAGACAGATCAAAAAAACCCCAGGAATTCAATACAGTTCAACATCTTCACTGTACTTTGTTATTTACCATGCACAGCCTGTGCCAGTTGTAGCTGACCTTCTGTC
Source organism: Illadopsis cleaveri (assembly GCA_013399915.1). Lineage (NCBI taxonomy): Eukaryota > Metazoa > Chordata > Aves > Passeriformes > Timaliidae > Illadopsis > Illadopsis cleaveri. The sequence goes on along the minus strand of VXBB01014215.1, from coordinate 1,142,015 downwards.
TCAAGCTGTGAAGAAAGGACTGTATTTTGTACTAATCGGAACTTTTGTTTCAATATATCCCCGTAGCAGCAACCTTCCAACCTCCTCCCATGCCCACACCGTGTAAAAGTGGTCATGCAGGCAGCACTTCAGTGGAGTCACCACTGCCTGTCACCAAGAAAATCAGTGGTAGTAACTTCGGTGGGGAAACTGCAGAGATTTCCTTTATCAGGTTGAAAGGAGCAGCCCCCTAACAGTGCATCCCTGAGTGTATGGGAGTTTCAGCGCACTTTGCATATTCCCATCCAGCCATTATCTGGGGAGATACACTTAACAGAGCTGTTAGTTTTTTACTTAACTCTTATTACTGAACATTTGTGACTGTGTATAGGGAGTAGGGCCCTGGAGAAACGGGGTCGTGAGAGAAGACAGTGAGCACCTCTTCCCTGCCTCCTCTGTGTATTTAAAATTTGTGNGTGGAGTCACCACTGCCTGTCACCAAGAAAATCAGTGGTAGTAACTTCGGTGGGGAAACTGCAGAGATTTCCTTTATCAGGTTGAAAGGAGCAGCCCCCTAACAGTGCATCCCTGAGTGTATGGGAGTTTCAGCGCACTTTGCATATTCCCATCCAGCCATTATCTGGGGAGATACACTTAACAGAGCTGTTAGTTTTTTACTTAACTCTTATTACTGAACATTTGTGACTGTGTATAGGGAGTAGGGCCCTGGAGAAACGGGGTCGTGAGAGAAGACAGTGAGCACCTCTTCCCTGCCTCCTCTGTGTATTTAAAATTTGTGAAACCAAAGAAAGCTTCCAGTTTCTTTTCTTTAAATTATTATTTTTTTTTCCCGGTAGATGAAGCGTTCCACAAACCCCAGGGAAGGCACAGCCGCTCAGTGAAATTATTCCATAGGGCAGGTCTGCAGTTACCTGCTGTGCCTCACTCCAGAGCAGGGTTTGAAAAACACGGGTGGGATGAGAGGCACTGCTGTTTCCAGCTGCTCTTGTGTTATGCGAAAATGTTCTCGCTTTGAAAAATGTTATTGTTTCTAAATGAGCGGGTTTGGTTTTTTTTTTCCAGCTTCAGCCCACACTGTTGCTGAAGGCAGCACTGCCACGTCCGCCCCTGCTCCTTCCAGATGACGGCGCAGACCCGCGGGCTGTCCCCACGCCGGGGCACGGCCCCTGGCCGGTGTCCGTGCGATCCCAGGCTCTGTGCAGCTCCCTGCGGGCAGCGGGCCCCGCGGGTGGGCCTGCTGACCTTCACATCCCCCACGCATCCAAATTCTGCCCAGGCCGGCGACTGCACAAATCGGCCTGAATTTTAGCCAGGTTTTGCTGNTGCCCTGCAGCCCCGCATCCCTGCTGCCCTGCAGCCCCGCATCCCTGCATCCCGCAGCCCTGCATCCCCTCAGCCCCGATCTCTCCATCCCTTCCACCCGGCGCTGGGGGCTTCCCGGCTCACGGATATTTCGGCTCGGCCCAGCGACGGTGAGTGTTTTCCCCCCTGATCTGTGTTCACGCTGTCAGACCTCCTCC